>JAHRHZ010000087.1:30033607-30070135 GCA_024137785.1 Ginglymostoma cirratum
GTTGCGAACTGAGCGCAGGTGTTCTGCAAAGCGGTCCCCAAGCCTCCGCTTGGTTTCCCCGATGTAGAGGAGGCCACAACGGGTACAGCGGATGCAGTATACCACATTGGCAGATGTGCAGGTGAACATCTGCCTGATGTGGAAAGTCTTCTTGGGGCCTGAGTCACGGAGACAGTGGTCCCTCCGGAAAGCAGATAAGGGTGGGGAGGGTAAAATGTCTTTGGTGGCGGGGTTGGATTGCAGATGGCAGAAGTGTCGAAGGATGATGCGTTGGATCCGGAGGTTGGTGGGGTGGTACGTGAGGATGAGGGAGATTTTTTTTTGGTTATTATTGCGGGGACGGGGTGTGAGGGATGAGTTGCGGGAAATGCGAGTGACCCGGTCGAGGGCGTTCTCGACCACTGCGGGGGGGAAGTTGCGGTCCTTGAAGAATGAGGACATCTGAGATGTACGGGAGTGGAATGCCTCATCCTGGGAGCAGATGCGGCGGAGGCGAAGGAATTGGGAATAGGGGATGGCATTTTTGCAGCAAGGTGGGTGGGAGGAGGTGTATTCCAGGTAGCTGTGGGAGTCAGTGGGCTTGAAATGGACATCGGTTTCTGTGTGGTTACCCGAGATGGAGACAGAGAGGTCCAGGAAGGAGAGATAAGTGTTAGAGATGGACCAGGTGAACTTCAGGTTGGGGTGGAAGGTGTTGGTGAAGTGGATGAACTGTTCAAGCTCCTCGTGGGAGCACGAGGCGGCGCCGATACAGTCATCAATGTAACGGAGGAAGAGGTGGGGTTTAGGGCCAGTGTAGGTACGGAAGAGGGATTGTTCCACGTAACCTACAAAGAGGCAGGCATAGCTTGGGCCCATGCGGGTACCCATGGCCACCCCCTTTGTCCGTAGGAAGTGGGAGGAATTGAAAGAAAAGTTGTTGAGGGTGAGGACGAGTTCGGCTAAGCGGATGAGTGTGTCAGTGGAGGGGGACTGGTCAGTTCTGCGGGACAGGAAGAAGTGGAGGGCCTTTAGGCCATCTGCATGGGGAATACAGGTGTATAGGGACTGGACGTCCATAGTAAAAATGAGATGTTGGGGACCGGGGAATCAGAAGTTCTGGAGGAGGTGGAGGGCGTGGGTGGTGTCTCGGACGTAGGTAGGGAGTTCCTGGACCAAGGGGGTGAAAATGGAGTCTAGGTAGGTGGAGATGAGTTCGGTGGGGCAGGAGCAGGCGGAGACAATGGGTCGACCAGGGCATTCAGGTTTCTGGATTTTGGGAAGGATATAGAAGCGGGTGGTGCGGGGTTGGGGAACGATGGGGTTGGAGGCGGTGGGTGGGAGGTCACCTGAGATGATGAGGTTGTGGATGGTTTGGGAGCTGATGGTTTGGTGTTTGGGGGTGGGGTCATGATCCAGGGGGCGGTAGGAGGAGGTGTCGGAGAGTTGGTGCCTGGCATGAGCAATGTAGAGGTCAGTGCACCATACTACAACTGCGCCTCCCTTGTCTGCAGGTTTTATGGTGAGGTTGGGATTGGAGCGGATCCGCTGTACCCATTGTGGCCTCCTCTACATCGGGGAAACCAAGCGGAGGCTTGGGGACCGCTTTGCCGAACACCTGCGCTCAGTTCGCAACAAACAACTGCACCTCCCAGTTGCGAACCATTTCAACTCCCCCTCCCATTCCTCAGACGACATGTCCATCCTGGGCCTCCTGCAATGCCACAATGATGCCACCCGAAGGCTGCAGGAACAGCAACTCATATTCAGCCTGGGAACCCTGCAGCCCAATGGTATCAATGTGGATTTCACAAGCTTCAAAATCTCCCCTCCCCCAACCGCATCCCATAACCAGCCTGGCTCGTCCCCGCCTCCCTAACCTGTTCTTCCTCTCACCTATCCCCTCCTCCCACCTCAAGCCCCACCCCCATCTCCTATCTACTAACCTCATCCTGCCCCCTTGACCTGTCCGTCCTTCCTGGGCTGACCTATCTCCTCCCTACCCCCCCACCTACACTCACCTTTACTGGCTCCATCCCCGCTTCTTTGACTTGTCTGCCTCCTCTCCACCTATCCTCTCCTCTATCCATCTTCTATCCGCCTCCCCCTCTCTCCCTATTTATTTCAGAACCCTCTTCCCCCCCGCCATTTCTGATGAAGGGTCTAGGCCCGAAACGTCAAGCTTTCCTGCTCCTCTGATGCTGCTCGGCCTGCTGTGTTCATCCAGCTCCACACCTTGTTATCTTGGATTCTCCAGCATCTGCAGTACCTTTTATCTCTGAGGTCAGTGGAGAGTTGGGTTTGGCTGAGGTGAATGTTTATGGAGCCAGGTGAGGCACTGTGCTCATTGGTAACTCTCACTCTGTACCTGTCTTGAGCACCCTTCAGTAATATGTATCAGAAGTACCGCTCAATTCACTCAACTGATGTTTAATTGGTTTTTATTGCAGCCATAAAATTTGTTGCAGCACGTACATTGACAATGACACACAATACGGTATTCTATTGAAACTGTGACACAAATCTTGGAGCATTGGGTATCATTTGGACCAAAACAACAAAACATAACTGACACAGGAATCCCCAAGGTATTCCTACCACTGATGAAGGTTTCCCTGGGATTGGCAGGAAAATGGATCCACTGCCTGCTCCAAGGCATTCTGCTTTACTAAGGCCCCAATTAGGAGCCATGTGGAGGGTCTGCCAGCATTTTGCTCAGATTTAAAAACTGAAGGAGCTTTTCAACATGTGAGAGCCCACACTCAGGGTGGGAAAGACATTTTCCAGTTACTATATCTTATTGCATATTGATTGAAAACAGTAGAAAGCTTTGTGTAGAGTCAGGGTGGGATTTATAGGATTGAGTCAGTTAGTGGCATGTTATCAAATCATATAGAGACATAAAATATGATGCTGAAAACAATTTTGGATAATTCAGAAATGCAGGGGCTATGCCAATCTTGAAAGTATAAAGAAGTTGGGTCTTTCTTTTGAAAGGAGAAGCTTGAGGGGTGAGCTAATGGAGACCTTTGAAATAATGCAAGAGTTTGATTAATTTGCTATGTACAAGTAACACTAGATTTGGCCAAATTTTACTCAGTTATCAAGAAGCCAAATAAGGTAATCAGAAGAAACTCCTATACCAAGAGAATGGCAAAAATGTGAAAGTCTGTACATAGGGAGTAGTTAAAGCAAATAGTATAGTTGTATTTAAAATGATGATAGTTGAGTGTAACCTAGAAAGAGGTAGAGAGGATTAAACTGATAGAGCCTGGTGAGAAAGTATGACCAGATGCTGGAGTGAACATAAACAGCTATATGGATCAATTGGTATAAGTGTGTGTAATTCTGTGTGGTCCAAACTGGATCCATTGTTGATAGTGGCACATGTTACAGCAAGTCAGCTATGACCATCTGCCTAATAATGGTTTAGCTAAATAAATCAAACTGGTGTCTCTAAATCCTCAAAGGACACTCCCCACTGAGGAGTTCACAATCGTGTTCCTAATCACACTGGGCAGAATCTTCTGAGTCTGGTGGTTTTCTAGTACGTTGCTTGCAAAACAATGGGACAACCCACCTTCACTCTTAGACAGAAGGCTCACTCAATCTTGTGCACTTCAGGCACATAAATGAGCACCGCCAGTGGCCTCCCACCCATCTGAGGACAACCTTGCCCTATGTCCATGCCCTAGATCATGAACAAATTATTTCAGTTTTGTGTCTGTCACCTCCATGAACCTAAAGAATCATGCAGATGACTGCCTGTTATTTGCCTGTCCTGGAGCTGAGAAAATTGCAGGCCAAGCAAGAGGAGATCCTTAAGTGGTCATTCATTGATACATTAAGGGTCATAAATGGGGATGGAGTGGGAAAGTCTCCCATGGATCTCCTGCCCAGAACTTACTTGAGCAGAGGCAGGAAGGCATTGGGAGCCATTCCAAATCTCCTACCTCCTGTGTTGCTTTTGTAATGTAGCAAATTGCCATAATTTAGTGAGAGAGCTGAATGGGTATCCACAATAAAACTAATGATACCTTGCATAGCACTTTAAAATACCAGAATATCCACTGCTAATGTGCAAGATGAGGAGATAGAAAATCCAGACATAACATAGAGATTTGAACAGAAATTAGGGCATATTAAGTTGGTTGGTTCTGGGAAATTTCACAAGAGTGACAATTGACGAAATAAGACAGATCAATTTACCAATGAGTTCTGTAATTTAATGGCTGTAATAAAGACTTTGTCTGTGGTGAGGAGAGCTACTGGGAAGAGACTGATCTGCTAAAGTCCAGAATCAGGAACAAAGGCTGTTCTCTGCCCAAAGCTACGAATGACCAACAATGTCATGACCTCCATCACAGGTTGGACAAGGAGGCAATCAGCTCATCGTCAATGCCTTTGTGTCAGCTTTGGTTTGCAGCATTTATAAAATTCAGGAGATTCAGAAGCTTCTGGAAATATGATCATGCGATCAGCCATGCCCATTTGATGAGACTGACAAGGTTGTCCATTTTAAGAAGAAACAGAATTCAAACAAAATTGCAATATGGTTATGGCATAGGAGACCTGAGAAAGAAGTTGTTTAACCCTGTTAACTGCATTGTTGTATGGTATGTGCTGTCACAACCACTCACATAGAAGTTTCCTATTTCTGCTGAAGCATTGAAGAAAAAAATTTGGTAGAAATGTGGCACCTCCCTGGAGGGAAGAGGAAAATTGGATATATCCTGTCATCAGAACATTTCTTTTTTGTCATTTTGGCTCCCAAAAGGTGACAACAATCGCTGAGCAGCTGAGCCCTTTGCCTTTTGTTGTCAAGGGATTGCACATGATATACAGGGCCTAAGGAAGAAAGAGACAAAAACGATAATTAAGAGCAGCCCTAAAAAAACGACAAATGTGCCTCATCCGTCAATGAGTGGAGATGACTTCGTCCTGTCACATCTAGGACTCAGAATCAAGAAGTGAAAAAGTTTGCTACATGCCTGGAACAAGGTCCCTAAGCAATGTTGCAATTTGAAAAGTGGCAGAAAAAAATTAAACTCCTTTTTATTACATAGATTTATGCTGATTGAAAATGGAAGATTTTTACCAGCTTTCACATCCAAAATCCCATTTCCCAAATCAAATCAATTTCTCTGGAACACAGTGACCTTGCATGATGCAGGATAAAAGGGAATTACAGCGAGAACAAAATAGAGATTTACACCTTCAGAAGCACAGGACAATCCTGAACCACTTTACAGATGTGGAGCTACTTTTGAAGTGTACTCACTGTCTAAATTTAGAGAACAGAACAGCCAATTTTGACACAGTAAGATCCTGTGTGATTCAATTACAAAGTTAAAGTGTGTGCACTAGACACCTATGATCACAAGGGAGGAGCAGGTATTAATCGATGGAGGCTGTTGTATATGGGTTTGAAAGGGTTAATATTGAGGAGTGCCAGAGGCTCCACCCACTATGATGTTGTCAGACAACTTTGTCGTCAAATCAGTTTAGGATTACAGAGGAGTGAGTTTAACATCTGGTCATTCTCAAAGTCGCTGTAAAAATGTCTATCATTTCAGTGCAATGTAACACACTCCTGACTTTTGTGCCTTGTAGTTGATGGACAGGCTTTGGGGAGTCAGGAGGTGAGTTGCTGATTGCAGGGTTCCTTGCCTCTGACCTGCTGTTTAGCCACAATGCTCAGGTAAGTAGTCCAGTTCAGTTTCTGGTCAATGATAGTGGTTTCAGAGTGAAGGAGCAGAGTTATGGGAGGGACACCCAGAGGAGTGGGATTATCATAAATGCCACAGACTATTAACTCCAGTTTCTGTGGTTTATTTGAAACTCGTTCCACTTGTAGGCTGGTTTCCAGGCTTGGCCACGTGCTATAATTCACTTACCTCATGCATCCTACCCTTTGCGTCCCCTTTGATCCGTTGGAGTTCCTGAGGGTCAGAAAATCTGGCCCCCATGCATCAGAAATGAAAATGAAAGCTTGTAGATTCCTTTGAAGATTTCATCACAGACCTGTCTCCTGAGAGTGGATTGTCTGCACTTATTCTCCTCTGTGAAAACCAGAAATTGAGGCAGGCTGAATTCCTGCTTCAGGTTTGTAACATTTTAACCTCACCCAAGCAAATATATGAGAATAAAATTAGTCCATTTTCTCATTACATTTTCTTGCAGACTAGTATAGAACAATATGACAAATGCACACAGACAGATGTCTATCCACCTCCCGAGGCTATGCTTGTGTGTAATTTAAGTCGTGTTGACAATCTTTATTGACGGTGTGCCACCGTCTCAGTGCCTCAGACTTTGTTTGACCATAAAGTGAAATTTGCAAGAAGTGCACTTATTGATGACTGGGAAAGGCTTATAACTAATGTGGGCGCATAGTATCTTTTACATAATGCCAGTGCATTACTCTGCTTTCCGTCATGTTAAGACATGCTTTATATAGAACACAATCAAAAGTAGTTACTTTTCAAACTGAAGGGTACAAGGCTTCACTTCTGCGTGTTTTTTTTTGTAGCGATCAGCTGTAATTAGAAATTCTGATCCAGTAAGCTTGAGTCAGACACACTGCGTATTTGAAATCTAATCACACAAATACAGTTTAGGTAAGAATTATCAACTGCGTACTTTGTAAACATAGTTAGACTGTAACGTGCACAGCTTTTCATTTTGGCAATCAGACCCTGAGGTTCTCTCCATCAGTCCATACCCACAAATAGAAAAACAGTACAAGGATTTAAAGAAGCCACCAGACTTTAATATTCAGCTCCAGCTCTAGGGCAGCCATCGTTACCTCAGAGCTTGCCATCCCGTAATCTCATCTCAGTACTCCATATGGGGGCCACGACATGCAATTTGAGGAGCATAGAATGAATTGTTGAGCTGTATAGACTCGTCCCTTCATACAGAGTCCTCAGCTCACTCACAGACATGACCAGCAATACTACACTAGAAAGAATATCTAAGGCAGGTCTGATGAAGAGTCATCTTGACTCGAAACATCAGCTTGCTCTCTCTCCACTGATGCTGCCTGACCTGCTGTGATCTCCAGCATTTTTTTTATTTTCAGCACAGATTCCAGCATCTGCAGTAATTTGGTCCTCCCAGAGTTTGTATCATGTAAGCTGATGACTAAGTTTGGTCAATTTTATGGTTTTATGGATTTCTTTCAGTTAAACTCTGTAGTTACTAGCTGCAAGTGTAGCATGAGGAGGACTGCAAGAATAAAAAAGAGAAAGCTGAGGTTGTTAAGAATGAAAGTCTCAAAAGTACATGACATCCATTTGTGACACTGTCACTACCTGTTTCTGTCGCAGTGAATGTGCCTTCTTTTGATAAAAACTTTCCTTTTTTTAACATATCCTGATCCAGTGGAAATTAAAGCATTTTACTTCACTGAAGCTATTAATTTGAGACAACGTCACTGGAGCAAGGCGTCCAATTTTCCTTTGACATAGTTTTGCTCTTCATGATGAAGCTTAAAACTCTGCTTTTCACCAGCATTACCAGGAGAAAGACCTATGGACCAGCAGTGCTTCATTAGACCATAAGATTATTGAATGAGATCATGGCTGGTGTGATAATCTTCAATTCTACTCTCCTGCCTTCTCAACGAAACCATTTGTCCCCTTACTCATTAAAAATCTGTCTGTCTCTGGTCTCTGATCCAGCTTCTAAAGCCCTCTGTGGGAATGAGTTCCACAGATGCACTAGCCTCTGAGAGAGGAAATTTTGCTAATCTTTGTCTTCAGTTGTGAGATTATAACTGCTGGGCCTAGACTCTCCCTTAAAGGGAAACAGGGTCTCTGCATCGACCCTGGCAAGCACCCTAAGAATCTTATCCATTTCATCTAAGGTCTCCTCTCATCCTTCTAAACTGCAATGAGTAATCAACTTCTTAGAGTCATAGAGCCATAAAGTTGTACCGCATAGAAACAGACCCTTCAGTTCAACTCGTCCATGCCGACCAGATATCCTAACTTAATCTAGCTCGATCAGCATATGGCCCATATCCCTTTAAACCCTTCCTATTTATATACCCATCCAGATGCCTTTTAAATGTTCCAATCTACCAGCCTCCATTGCTTCCTCTTGCAGTTCTTTCCATACACGCACCATCCTTCATGTGAAAAAGTTGCCCTTTAGGTCCCTTTTGAATCTTTCCCCTCTCACCCTAAACCTATGCCTTCTCCCCTACTCCAGGAAAAAGAGCTTGGCTTTTGAACCTATGCATGGCCGCCATGATTTTATAAACGTCTATAAGTTACTCCTCAGCCTCCGGCACACCAGGGAGAAAATCCCCAGCCTATCCAGCCTCTCCCTATAGATCATACCCTCCAATCCCAGCAGCATCCTTGTAAATCTTTTCTAAGTTTAATAACATCCTACCTATTGCAGGGAGACCAGAATTGAACACAGTGTTCCAAAAATCCCTCCGTACCCAGGATCAAACTGTTGATCCTTCCCTGGACAACCTTGAAAAATGTTCCTTTCTGCTCTGGCCTATCATCAGAGAGAAAATCACAGGCCTTCAATTACTCTTCCTTCTTTGCATATGGAAAGCACACTGGTTATTTCAATAGAATCATGGAACTGAACCCACAAGGAGACCATGTCTAAGAGAAACCAAAGGACAGTTGTGAATATCACACAGAAGCCTACCAATTGAGCCTTGTCTTTTTAATTCAAGATAAGAAATAAACTTTTAGAGAAGAACCATGTCTAGAAAATGAAGATATTTTGTTAAGGAGGCTCCCTCTGGCCAATAAAATGTACCCTACTTGAGGGTCAGAAAAAAAAATGTCCCCTTCTGAGTTGCCTATTTTGGAAGCTCGAGATCAATAACATTCCCCAATGTCACAGCCGCGGTTCAAAAGGAGATCTTGATATATGAACCTACTTGACATTTTCTTCAGTAAAGTCCACATCTACCCATGGTTAAAAGTATCAGATTGCAATTGGTAAATGAAAGCAACAAGGTGCAGAATAAACCTTTGCAAGGAGTCATGTTAAAAAAAAATCTTCTGTAGCCCCGTGTAAAAAAAATGCATTTTAAACCAGCAGCATTTCAGTATTCAGCTAATGCAAAGTCAAAGCAAAAGACTTTGTATTCAATGTCACAGAAATAGCAACATTCCTTCAAGTATGCCTTTTCCTGGGACCGTTTGAATCAGTGCCTAATGACACACTTAACGGATTGTCACTTTTTGAAGCTTTGTTTACAATATGAAATGGGCGTCCTGAGCAGCTGGACAATCCCTTAATGTTACAAATTCTAACCAAGGTGCTATATTTTTACACTGAGGGTTAACAGCCACAGTAGGGCTGTGTAATTTGTAAAGTCACATCTGAATTCTTGTAGAACACTGCACCGTGTGCTAAACAGTGAATTCACATAGGAGCCCAGAACCAAGACACTGGCACTCTTCTGTCAAATGTTCTGACTAAAATTGGATTAAGTTTTTTCCAAACCTTGGCTGTTGCTGCCCTCTATGTGAATGCTTTAGCTACTCATTACCATCAGATTTTTAATAAACACAAGCAATCGGTAACCTTGCTCCAAGCTTTTCCATAGAATCCCTACAGTGTGGAAGCAGGCCATTCAGCCCATCGAGCCCAGACCTAACCCCCCCGAAGACCATCCCACCCAGACCCACCCCCTGCCCTATCCCGGCATTTCCAACCCTCGACACTACGGGCAATTTAGCACGGCCAATCCACCTAACTTGCACATCTTTGGGCTGTGGGAGGAAACCGGAGCACCCCGAGGAAACCCATGCAGACACGGGGAGAATGTGCAAACTCCACACAGGCAGTCGCCTGAGGCTGGAATTGAACCCAGATTCCGTAAGGCAGCAGTGCTAACCACTGAGCGACCGTGCTGCCTGATTTGTGCCGTTGATGATCTTGAGCTGCCGTGCTCTCAGGAATTTTTTTTTGTGGAATAAAGGACTGATACAAGTATGGTTCTCCCTCGGTAGTGCTCCTCATGCTCTCTGTCCCTTCCTCCAACATTGACTTCAGTCATAGGAATTATCAAATTATGGCAGTGGAGGTTATCCTCCCTTAACTAAAAGGAAAATCAAGAAAAATGTGCCATCAGTGTCTCAGCCAATGTAGCTCCTTTCATGCAATTGTCAAACATTAAAACTATTCCCATGTAATGTCTCCCATCAAGAAATGTTTACAAAATTGGTCAGGAACTGTGCTGAACAAATACTTTACAGAAAACAGTAGCCAGCTGTGTCCTAGAAAATTTCTTGAAAATATATAAATTTCTTAGGTTGTTACCTGCATAAGAATCTCCTAAAGATGGAAATGTTCCTTTCTTTGGAAGAAAATGTGAATTGTTCAGTTTAGGATTTTAATGAAACTGCTTTTTTCTACACCACTTTAATTCACATGTATCATGGGAGTGAAGGAACTTCAGCATGGACTGTTTGTAATGTTTGTGGGAGACTGACGATAAATAAGCATACCCTTTGTGACTTTGTGAAACCATCAGCTCATGTTCTGTGTTTCTGCCTCACCCTTACAGAATAAACAGTCAAGGAATTTACATCAAATTTATTTATGATCACCAAACTTGTTTTCAGATCGCTTCCCCGTTTGCCAATATTGTTAAGTGAAAGGTGGGTCAGTGTGCCCTGACTAACCTTGACTAGTTTGCACTAACCCTTTTTAACTCCAAGATAGTGGGAACTGCCGATGCTGGAGAATCTGAGATAACAAGGTGTAGAGCTGGATGAACACAGCAGACCGAGCAGCATCAGAAAATCCAGACCTGAAATGTCAGCCTTCCTGCTCCTCTAATGCTGCTTGGCCTGCTGTGTTCATCCAGCTCTACACCTTGTTATCCCTTTTTAACTCAGATGTGTTACGCAGAGAGACAAAGAGGACAAGAGTCAGGAGAAGGTCCAACACAACTTTATTTAACACATTATCATGGATAAAATCATATTTATTATAGTGTACAGTTGTATTTTATTTAAACTTGATCACGCTCTGTCAATTTCTTCACAGGACTCTTCAATAAACAGTTTAAATCTCTAAGTAAACAATCTCAAATTTACACTAGCTATCTCGTTCTGACACAAGCTTCCAAGGATTCACTACAGCCTCTCCACAGGTCTCTACCGCTGTATGTGAACTATGTGTCCAAAAGGACTGGTAATACCCATTCAATAAGGTTGGACAGGCTGTTCCTCAGTCTTTGAGGATTGGCTGATGTTTCAGGATCTATAGTCATCGATTTAGCTTTCCCCTCTCATCCCGGGTTAGGCTTGGTCTTCGGGTCAACTCACCGAGGTGTTCTCTCTGGATCTGGTCAGTCTGGTGATGCTCACTGTGAGGTACAAGGAGCTGGAGATACTGTGCAGCTCCAGTACTGGTCAGAGTTACTCTCTGGAGACACTGTTGAAGAAGATGCAAAAAGCAGAGAGAGCTGGGCTCCTGGTAGCCCCTTTCACCCCCCTCTTCTCACTCCTTGATGTCACACTTGGTCAAATGTGATCGTGATGTCAATGGCTGTCACTCTCACCTCACCTCTGGAATTCAGCTCTTTTGGCCATGTTTGAACCAAGGCTGTGATGAGATCAGGAGCTGAATGGCCCTAGTGGAACCCAAACTGGGCGTCACTGAGCAGGTTATTGCTGAGCAGGTGCTGCTTGATAGCACTGTTACTGACACCTTCCATCACTTTCCCAATGATCAAGAGGAGACTGATGGGGCGGTAATTGGCCAGTTTGGATTGTTCTTTTTTTCTGTTTACAGGACATACCTGGGCATTTTCGACACTGTTGGGTAGATATCAGTGTTGTAACAGTACTGGAACAGCGTGGCTCAGGGAGCAGCAAGTTCTGGAGCACAAGTCTTCAGTACTATTGCTGGAATGTTGTCAGGGCCCATAGCCTTTGCAGTATCCAGTGTCTCCAACCATTTCTTGATATCACATGGGATGAATCGAATTGGCTGAAGACTGGCATCTATGATACTGGAGACCATTGAAGGAGGCTGAGATGGATCATCCACTCGGCACTTCTGGCTGAAGATTGCTGCGAATGCTTCAGCCTTAACTGCACTGATATGCTGGTCTCTTCCATCATTGAGGATGGGGATATTTGTGGAGCCTCCTCCTCCAGTGAGTTGTTTAATTGTCCACGACCATTCACGACTGGATGTGGCAGGACTGCAGAACTTAGATCGGATCCATTGGTTGTGGGATTGCTTAGCTCTGTCTATCACTTGCCACTTGTGCTGAATGGTAGCCTCACTATGTTGATGCTTCATTTTTAGATATGTCTGGTGCATGCCTTCCTGCATTCTTCATTGAGCCATGGTCAATCCCATGGCTTGATAGCAATGATTGAGTCGAGGATAATATAGTTAATTTATAAAATTATTTCCTTTAAACATCTGGAATTGAAAGACGATGGTGACAGAGAAACTGGCATAGATTGTCACAAAAACCTTCTGTGTCACAAATGCCCTTCAGACTGGGAAAGCTGCCAACCAATCGTCGTTTAGCCTATATGTTATTCCAAATCCACAACAATGTGGTTGACCGTTAACCACATCCATGAAAGAATAACAAAAAGAGAAAATTCAAGGGAATGTAGTATGATGTAATGATGTAGTATTAGTAATGGCTGGTTTTCTATGGAATTAGAGGAGGAATTTGACAAACAAAGTGTTGAAGCTGAGAAGTAAGATTGGAGAAAACTAGCCTGATCATTAGATCGGCAAATAAATTGAGGTCTGTAAATATTTTATATTTAGATGTCATTATTACTTGTGGAGCAAGATAAGATAAGTCAGCAGTGGATGTTTTCAAAGTTCCATCCATCGAAAATGTAATTCAGTGCCTCAGAGATTGCAGGCTGTTATAAAATCAATTGCATATTTATGCTATGTTCGAATGTTTTATTATTTTGCATTTTAAATGAAAAAACGTTGAACGATACAAGTTCTAGATGCAAGTTTCCTCTGGTTTATTTCCCCAAAACTTTGTGTAGTCAATTAGAACCATTCTAGAAAGTGTATGAAACATAGTAATAGAACTTTACAAACTGAAATGTTTAATTGTGGATCATTATTGTATGTGATCTTTCTATTGGCCCACATCTTGGTATTACTGCAGATCTGGTGTGCAGCAAATAGCATTAAGTCAATCATATCCTGATTGAATCCCCCAATGTATTTTCCCTAATACTTCATCATCTGCATTGAAGGTTATATCGGGATATTTTGGAAATGTATGAATGTAGTAAACACTCCACTCCAGACTGATCTCAAAACTCCAAGACCTAGATCTCGGCTCCACCCTATGCAACTGGATCCTCAGCTTGCTGCCCCATAGACCGCAATCAGTAAAGATAGACAACTGTACCTCCTCCACGATAACCCTCAACACTGGAGCCTGCCAAGAATGCCTTGTCAGCCCCCTGCTGTACTCCCTGTACACTACAACCGTGTGGCCAAATTCCAAACAAACGCCATCTACGAGTTTGCTGACGACACCACTGTGGTAGGACGGATATCAAACAACGATGAGGCAGAATACAGTAAAGGGATAGAGGGCTTGGTGACATGAGGACATGATAATAACCTCTCTCTCAACGTCGGCAAAACTAAAGAACTGATCATTGACTTCAGAAAGAAAGGAGAAGAACATGTCCCCATCTATATCCACGGAATGGAGGTTGAGAGGATTGAGAGCATCAAGTTCCTAGAAGTGGCGATAACCAACAACCTGCCCAGGATTTCTCACATTGGTGCAATGGTCAAGATGGCACAAAAATGCCTCTTCTTCCTTGGGCAGCTCAGGAAATTTGGCATGTCCATTAGGACTGTCACTAACTTCTACAGATGCACCATAGAAAGCATACTTTCCAGGTGCAAAATGGCCTGGTATGGCAACTGTACTGCCCGGGACCGTAAGAAATGACAGAAGGTGGTGTGCACAGCCCAGACCATCACGGAAGCCAACCTTCCATCCATGGACTCTATTTACATGGCTCACTGCCACGAAAGACGGCCAACATCATCAAAGACCCATCCCACCATGGTAAATATCTCCTACAACCTCTTCTATCAGGCAGAAGTTACAAAAGCTGGAACACACACGCCGTCATATTCAAGAACAGCTTCTTCCCTGCCATTATTAGACTGATGAATGGACTCTCTAACTTCAAATAATGCTGATCTTGTTAATATTGATCTTGCCGAGGGCACGCTCTGTGCACTGCAATCTGAATGCCTTACTCTGTACAAGTTTTTTTTCACCCTAATATCTATATGTCATTGCTTACTATGATCTGCCTGTACTGCTTGTAAACAAAGCTTTTCACTGTACTTAGATACACGTGAAAATAAATCAAATCAAATCAATTCAAGGATAGGTTGAGCATGTTTCCTGAATTTAGCAACACATAAGATTAGAGCATGGTAAAGTAGCCAAGTTGGAAAATGAAGCAAAAGATTTTAGCAGCCTATGTTTTAACAGTGACACAGATAGTCGACAAATGCAAACAAACAAATTCATGTAATTATAGTGCTCAATTTTAAATCTTTTCCAAACAGAGTAGAAAATCTTCATATATGCCCTCTGTCTTAGAATATCTTTCCGATGTGAGAATTCAGTGCTTATCAAAAAATTCTGATTTTATCTGATCTTTACTGATACTGTACTATTCTCTGGGTTAAATCAAATCAATTCAATCTCCCAACTTTCATTCTGCCCTCAGAATCTCCTCCATTTTCTCTTCTCGGTTACAGGGTATCCCTGACTTATGAATGTCTGACTTACATACAGACTTATGAACGCAATCTTACGCAAGGCGTAATTTTAAAGATCTGACATATAACCATTTTCTGTGCTGAGAAACGGCTACTTTATATTTTCCTGTATTGTGTTCTGGCTTACATACAAGTCAACGTGTGAATGGATTCAACAGTGGAAACCATTCACAACCCGAGCAGTGCCTGTACGTTGAATAATCCATCGTCCCTCAAGTCACTACTGGCTGAAAAATTGAATCCTAACAGATTGGAACCAAGAGCAGCCAATCTGAAGGGGGCATTGCCCTGACAAATGAATGCCACACTCCAATCGATCCCGAAGATCTAAGGTGTGATGATACATTGTTCTAAGATTGACTTTCAGAAGATGAATGAAATAGATCAATGGGTGGAGAGATTTCCAGAACCAGGCTTTCAACTGGGGAAGCAGTACCTCATTTGCAAACAGTTCTCTGAAAATGGGATCTATTCACTTTTCAGACCTGTGTTATGCAGAAAATGAAAATGCAACCTTACCACAAGTTTATGTTCTAGTTTCTTTCACTGTGTTAACACAGTTTCTAAGCTTAGGGTCACCACACATAGAGTCATACAGTCATACAGCACGGAAACAGAACCTTTGGTCCAACCAGTTCATGCCAAACATAATCACAAATTAAACTAGTCACTGTCTTGTGGGAAATTCAGGGCCGGAGGAATTCAGTGATTCATTTTCCTTATTCGACAGGCTATATTCAACTTGCATTCAGATCTCGATGACTATGCTCTTGAAGTATGGAACAGGAGGTTTAGAGAGGGTGACATTTAAGATGTGTTTAGATATACACTTGTGACACCTAAAACACAAGACTATGGGCCACATGCCAGAAAATGGGATTGGAATAATTAGATGGTTGTTTTTGACTGGCACAGATTCAATGGGCCAAAGGGCCTTTTTAGTTTGCAGTAGATCTCTACAACTCTATGCTCAAATGACATTACAGACTCATTTGAGGTGAACAGAGCAAAAACTAACACAAATATTAAATGTTCCCCACACTTCCACTGTGAGGTAAGTTCAGACATTTCCACAGAAAAATGACCCATGAAAGGAATTGATGGTAAACTTCAATATTCTTTCATCAGCTGTCAAATGTATCAAAGTGAATGTCTCCTTGATCATATCCTCAACATTTTAATTCAAGACGGAAAACAGAAAATGCTGCAAATCACAGTAGATCAGGCAGCATCCGGGAAAGATAGCAAGCTAACATTTTGAGCCTAGATGGCTGTTCATCAGAGCATCATTTTAATTCGAAACAAATGTGAAGGTAACATCACACAGTCCCACAGGACCATTGGGCTGCTCGGAGAGAGATGATTGGTGGTAGTTTAACCTGATGGTGACATCGCCTCAAGTGAGGGGTGATTTTGAAAAGGCTGGACTATCATGGTGGCATTAGCTGGTATTTGAACTGAACTGTGCACTGTTTGCATCGCTGTGCGTCACAAACAGCCATCCAGCTGACTGAATATATAAAGCTCAACTACCGTTCAGGTTAACGGAGCAAAATGGATGAACTTAACCTGCTGTTACAGAAACAAATAATGACCCAGAACTGATGGAACTCCTCAAACCCAAAGCAACAATGAGAGGTGAATTTTTACGTTCTGGTTGGCAATTGGTCTTGTCCATTCAACCACTGGTCCATCAGTACTCTGGTCTTTGTCTGTGAAGTACGAACAGATTTAGCGTTTGATTTTCCTCAGGATGTGGAACTGAACAAAAGCCTAAAAGGTTGATGTAGTAATTAACCTTTCAACAAAAGAATCAACATTTAAAAGCAACCTCGCAGTGAAACATTTTAATGGTTTACAACAAACAACCTTGAAAGTGAATGGCAAGAGATCTCTTAATGAGTCACTTGGTCAGGTTATCACTGCAAAACTGTGCAGAGGCTATCTCATTCTGCTTGATGTGTTGGCTATGTGTTTATCTTCTTAGTGGAGTTGTTGTAAAAGGCATTAAAGCATAACCAAAACGACTGGCAAGATGTTATTGAAGAGAAGTCTAAATATGTATTTATCGATGTTTGCACCGTGTTACTTGGAATGAGGAGTTAATTAGACTAATTTCAAATGCTACTTGAAGGCATAGAGTACGAGAAGCAAAGTTAATCCAATTTATCTTCGTCAATGAGCTGAAAGATGTGTTTGATTTGCTCTGCTGCAATCGCTCACAAACATATACAGATGAGTCAATTTTTCAAGGCTAAGACGGAGCTAAACTGATAGCTTCTTGAGATGCGCTTATGGGATTCAACATTGGTTTTATTTGGTGCTGGGCATTGCTAAACTGAAACTGAAAAGCAATGTAAAGCTTGGTTGAGTAGAGTGAGGAGAAATTTATCAGTTTTTTTTAGGTTTAAGAGGAGTTATATGGGCTGCTGGTACCACAGAACCACAAGTTTCTTGCTGCAGTCGTTGAAACAGAATTCTGAAGCAGCAAACAGCCTGTGATCTTTGTTGTGTACAACATTTAAAATATGTTGGTTCTAACCAGATGAATCTTGCCTTTTTTTAGAAAACACAGCTGGAATCCTAACGCACAGAAATGGCTTTAACCGTCAGGAACAGGACATTTACTTTCTCCCGATTCTAGTGGTTGACAGTGGACCACCACCCCTGAGCAGCACAGGTACCCTCACAGTCCGAGTGTGTGGGTGCGACAGTGATGGAACTATCCAGTCATGTAGTGCCACTGCATATGTTGTTTCTGCAGTCTTGAGCCCAGGGGCACTGATAGCTCTGCTCGTCTGCATTCTTATACTGATTGGTAAGCAATTAAGATGATTCATTAAACTGAACAAAAAGCAGTTATTGTTTGGTTATTCCACTAGGAGCCTTAACGCTTAATGAACAAACCTATATCCATTCAGTATATAGCTTTCAGTAGCTGAACTATAGAGTATGGCCAGGTCTTCCATTCTCCACATGTAGATCAGACACATTCCAAATTGCAACCCCGCGGTAACAATGAGCATGGAATTTGTGGGAATTGACTGGGAAGTTTGAACATCCAATGGGTATTCCCTCTGTTTCCTTCAAAATGTTTAGACAGAGACTCTGGAGAATTCTGATCTTTTTACCTGGAAAATTACTTGGAAAATCGTGGACAGAAAAACCGTGCGCTCATTTTCAGGCATCTCGTCATCAAGCCCCACCCTGTCTTCGCCTCAGCCCTCAACTACTCAACGGTTTCCCAGCTCCTCATCAATCATTCTGACTCATCCCTGAACAATCAACTCCCAGCCTAATCTTCGGACTCCCTCACAGCTGATTGATCCCTCAAATCTGCACGTTCAAACTTCTGGTTGTCTGCTGGCCCTCTGACATTCCCAGCCCCTCCACTGCACTATGCCTCTTCTTGACTCCCTGACTCCCACTGTATCTTTGACTCAAACGCCCACACTCCCCCAGACCTATTCTGACCTGGTGTCACACCCTGCTGAGCAACCACCCCAATCAACTTGCACCTGACCAACTATGAACCTGCCACTCATCACCCTCCCACTGCTCAGCTCCCTTACCTATACCTCATCCTACCCTCTCACTCTCATACTTCACCGACCTTGGCCCCTCTCTTACCCGCACCTATGCATTCACATATGTATTCCAACATTCTCATTCTCACGCTGAGTAGTTCCTGGGCTTTTATACTTCATTAACAATAATATGGCCACTAGTGTCGTATAAAGGGAAGCGTAGCCTCTGCACAGTTTCTACTTTTACCGCTGAGAATTCCTGCACTGACTATGGGAGGGAGACGATGGCCTAGTGGTACTCTCGCTGGACGGTTCTTTGCAAAGGCCCATTCTTAAACATCAGCTTCAGCTGCTGCAGCACTATCCCCTCCCAACCTCTACCTTCCCCCCAACCCCCTCACAAATCTGGAAGCTCCCCCACTCTGAATGCTCACATATAGGATTGCCCACATGCCAAAAACGTTTTGCCGAGAGTTGGTCACGCTTGGCAAGAGCATGGATAACACTGACTTGACCGTGACCTGATGGAGTGATGACGGTGGGTAAACTGGTGCAAGAAAGGACATGAGCAGCAAAGTTTTAATCTACTTCATGTTTGTGGATGGCCTAGAAGGGAGCCAAGCAGAACTGTGCTAGAGTAGGCAAATCTGGAATTAGGAAAATGCTTGGAGGAGGATTTTTGCAGCAGATGGGCTGAGGAATGGATAACGTGGAGTGGCATATTGGATGTGGAAATGGATGGTTTAACTTTTGACCATGGTCAGAAGACCTATTACAACAAGGTTGCAAACATTTTAGCTTTGCAGCTGCCAGGAGACTGTCTTAGGAAAATGCTATCTCCGAGGTACTAAAGATTAGGTGATGTGAGACAAACTCAAAAATGCGTTCAGTCCTAGGCTTGACTTAAGCATTGATCCAGCCCCATTCCACAAACAGTTTCTTCTTAAAGCGTTAAGAATTAATCTTGCCCTGAGAAATATATTTCAAAGAAATCAAAATCCGGAGTTCTAATACAGGAATTGGATAAATCCAATTTTTCTGTGAAGGAGTAAGAGTTTGTGGTAGAATTGGATAAAATCACTCAGTCAAATTTAACTGATTTTAAATTCTTGTATGGAACATGACATTGCTGTCTTGGCCACCATTTGTCAGCCATGCCATGAGTCGTTTTCTACATTATTTCAGAGGGCAGTTGTGGGTCTGGAGTAACATGTCGACCACACCGAGTAAGGACAGCAGATTTCATTCCCTGGAGGACATTAGTGAACCAGATGAGTTTTTATGACCATCAAACAGGGGCTATTAGAGCAGTTATTAATTCCAGATTTGTAAAAATTGAATATAATTTTCATTATCTGCCATGATAGCATTTGAAGCTATGACTCCAGGACATTAGTCTGGGTGTCTAGATTAATAGTCCATTGACTGGCACTACACCTCGGTAGGATGGACAAACAGGTGGCATAGCCATTTTTGGTAGGCATGACAGGTTGAAGTTCTCACTGGGCACTGAGCTCCCCCTGCCAGCTTTGAGGGGAATATCCCTCTGAGAAACCCTGCCCTATACCCTACCGGCTCAGTCAGAGGCTGGCAGCATCCTAATACCAGCAATGTCAAGCGTGACCAATGCCACTGCCTCTCTGCCAGTATTTCAATGTGACCTGCATCACGGATTCGCAATGGACCCCAGGATAAAATGATGAGTGAGCCAGATTTACTGGGACTGAATGCAGAGAGTTAAGAAAAGATTTATCAGCATTTTGCTGGGAATGGAGAGGACTTATTTCATTGGGGCATCGGAGGTTGAGGGGGTGACCTGGTAAAGGTTTATTAAACCATGAAGGGTATAGATCAAGTGAATGGCAACTGTCTTTTTCCCTAAGGTGGGGGATTTCAAAACTAGGAGCATACTTTTAAGATGACGGGAGAAACATTTAAAAAAGACATGAGAAACAGCTTTTTTTTATACAGAGCGTGGTTCGTGTGTGGAACAAACTTCCAGAGGAAGTGGTGGATGTGGGTACAGTTACAGCATTTAAAAGCCATTTGAATAAATACATGAATAAGAAATGTTTGGAGGGATATGGGCCAAGCGCAGGCAGGTGTGACTAGTTTAGTTTGGGATTATAGTTGGCATAGACTGGTTGGACTGAAGGGCCAGTTTCCATACTGTATGATTGTATGACTCCCTGAGTGATATAGCCAACAGGGGGTGGTGTCGATCAGTTGAGGAGTCAGGGCGAGGTTGCTCTTTCTCCAAGTCCCCTCTGTTCCCAGTCATGGGTGCCCTCATCAGGCATGAAGTGTCGACCAGGAGGGAATAGTCCCAGGCCTGTACACTTCTGTAAATTAGACAATAAACCTGGAAAAAGTAAAATTTCTTTCAGTGTTATTGACCTGGAATGTGTCTAATGGCCTCCTTCATGCACATCTTTTTCGTATGCGTCTGAAAAGCACTAACAATCTGTGCACATGTTTAGCCCTGCCTTGAATATACTTGAAACTGGAAACAAATTTCGCTTCAACATCTTAGAACAAATGGTTCTGGAGTAGGGAATAATTCCTTAACATGATGTCTTTTGTTTTGACACAGTACTTGTCCTACTCATCTTGACGCTGAAGAGGCACAGAAAGGGTCACATGATCTCAGAGGATGAGGAAGACATGCGTGACAACGTCATTAAGTATAATGACGAAGGAGGAGGGGAAGAAGACACTGAGGCCTATGACATGACGACATTGCGAAGTCTATATGATTTTGCAGAAGTCAAAACAAACGGAGAAAACGTGACCCCTGAACTTCATTCTCTGCCCCAATGGTTTCAGAATCCAGATGCAGATTTTTCCATTTTCAGGAGTTTTGTCTGTAAAAAGCTGGAAGAAGCTGATGCTGACCTCTCTGTTCCTCCATATGACTCTTTTCAAACATACGCATATGAAGGCACGGGCTCTGTGGCACAGTCGCTCAGCTCCATTAACTCTCTGTCGACTGACTCAGATCAGGACTATAACTACCTCAGTGACTGGGGGCCTCGGTTTAGGCAGCTTGCCGGACTTTACTCAGGAAACCAGGCAGATGATGGATCATAGCATCCGAGAGCGAAACTCCCAGTTCCTCTTGCATTATTGCAAAAGTAATACGATCATACCCAACAAAGACAGTGCAGCTTAAGCCCTGAAAGCTGACACTCAGGAAAGTCAAAATGAAAACTTTCCTCTTCAAAACTAAAGTCCCCAACCTGGAAATTGGCAAGTCTTTTTCAATCAGTTACTGTGGCTGAAGATTGAGCCGTAAAATGGTGATTGAAAACACAATGTAGAACATGGTATAGAATCGTGGCAAATCTCCAGTCTTCAATGCATTAAAAAAAACCTGGCAGCTACAGTGAAGGTATTACTCAAGTATGGTGCAATGGTCCAAATTTGAAGACAATAGGTCAAGTAACTGCAGACCATAAAGTAGCAATGATGTGTATGAGGTGACATTTGCTGTTTTGAAATTATTTAATTGTTTGATTCTTATAAATAATTCTGTTAAAATCCTTACAAAATGTCTTGGCTTACATGATTTATTTATATGAAGGAGAAAAAGAGTAAGGGTTCATAGGTGTTGGCGTTACTGCAAGCTTTGATTACACAGTAAGTTGGCAGTGCCAGTCCTAATTAATAACACTGATACCAAATCCACCTGGCAGTGGTCAAAAGGTATCACCAGGTTAACTGTAGATTGCTGGGAAATACTTGGTCCATGGTACCCCAAAATGAAAGCCAATTTGCAAACATCAATTCAGAAAAGATTCATCAAAAAGAAAACAAAAGGTCACTGGCGTGGAAAATGACAACTGAAATAGTCTTTGATAGCTTGCTTTACTTGAATTGAAAATAGAAGAATTAGCCATCAAGTTGACGCCCAAATGGAAAATGAATTCCCAGTAGCCTCACAATCATCAGCAGACCGATCGAGGGATGTATAAATTGAAAGCTAGAATTCTGTGACTTTGTATTTCACAAAGATTTGTGCATATCTCCCTATAATGCACTGTACGCTCAATGTACCAGGGTAAACAATTCTCTGTGCTCTAGCTGGAGGGCAGTGCAAACAGAAATGCTGATATGTTTTACACTGACAACACAATGATAAATCAGGGCCACTGATTTATGGTGACTACCAGTTCCACACCTCACTCAAATCTTTGAATGAGGCAATATCTGTTCGAATAGTTGGGATACCAGGACTTTTACATGCTTCGTGAATCAATTTGTTTTTCCACAGAAATAGAAAAACTAGTATCTGTAAGGTGTAAAAAGGCAGAGCTCATCTGTTGCTGAATAAACAAGTCCAGAATATGTTTTTTTATTGTTTTAGATCTAAGACTTTTAACCAGAGATTCAAGGATTATGTTCTAACACAAAATTGAAAAATGCAATCCAGTGGTCTTGGTCACAACAAAAAAATACTTGGGTGACTTTACTTGTATTTGTGAAAGTTACCTTTATTTTGTTTTTATTTTGTTTGCTACACTTCCAATGAGCTCAATAGCTTGCAAACACCATTGGCAGCTTCAGACCCGATAGAACTGCTATGTCAGAACAGATGGCCTCCATAACACATCCTTGTCACTTCGGATTCTCTCAGCTGTACCTGCCGTTGTTTTGTCCTATTGCTGGAGTGCACTGGTTTGAGGAATTCTTTCATTTGAAACAGCTCTCAATGCTTCTGGGACACCAATGCAATAAGCGGAAGCTTGAGGTGACAGTTTCCATGGGTCTGAGTTCTATTCTTCATTTTCTCGATTGTAATGTGGCTTGAGCATTGATGTTTGCTCAGTTCCTCGCAGACCTCCCCATCAAACCTTGACAACACAGTCAACCAAATTCAGACACGTTCTTGCTGGGACCTCAGGATATTTGAGGCTTAATGTCACAAGCTCACCATATAGTATTCTTTAACTATAAAACCCAACACAACCCTTTGTGTCACAAAGAATCAAAAGCGTGTGGAATGGAGACAGAACTTCCCCAGTTCGGATGCCCTACAGGTGGAACTACCATCCTTCAAAATAAATGTCAGAAATCAACAGGAAGGAACAGACTGAACATTTCTGACAGTTCTGGCTGTAGGTTGTGCTAGAGCTTACAAAGCATGACTTTTTCTACAGAAAGACGCTGTTATTAGGTCCACTGTGTGAAATGCAAGTATCTGTGTCAGTTTTCCTTTTGCTGTAAAATATGACAGAATTGGTACATTTTTATAATGCCACGCACCCCAGACCCCTTCCCTGTATAGTGATCAGAAGGAAGCAGTGAAAAGGTAAATATTTCTGGTGCTATGTTCAATATTTTGAAACACGATAATCAGAAAATAAAACTTTCAATTCTCATTTTCACGTGATTAAAGAGGTTTCTTATCATGAAGTCGACTGTTTAAAATTGTAACTTTTTTTAAGAGCATCCGTCTGATCTGGATTGAAGTGCCAGAAATCTGGCAAAATTGGCAAGTATAAAATTGACGGAGATAAGTGAAACAGCAGTGGTTGCTTGATTTTTTTTTAAGAAGGAGTTAGAGGAAGATTGAAGGAAGGGAGGAGCCCGAGAATAAAAATAGAAAATTAGTCAGGCAGTATCTGTTGGTAGAGAGAGAGCAAGGAGAGCTAACATTTCAGATCTTTCGTCAGAACTGGATGATGTGAGACTTTAACAGTGTCTAAGCAATTACTATAATTCTGGAGAGTGGGTTGAGATTGAAGAGACTGCAGTACCAGAGAATGTGGTGTGTGTCATTCAATAATGAGCATGCAAGCCAAAGAACTTGGAAAGTAATAGAGTTCTAAAGATCTATAATGGGAGCTATATCAAGAAATTGGAAAAAGATAACAAGGGTAAAATTCAATTCAATTCGCTTAATAGTAGAGATCAGATACCCTTTATACATCCCACCCAATTTTCCTTGAATGAAACCAATGGAAAGGGCAAATGTATAATAGACAAGTGATTCCAAGCTCTCTGTAGTTGAGTTTCACTCAGGACCATGAATATATGTCTCAATACTCGTCACTAATTCAACTAGACGCGTTTTCCTCTCTCCACACTCTGAAACTTTGGCCTGAGTATAAAAGAGGTCTCTTATTTAACTTGTTTAATCTTCCTGTTAATTTTGGCACAGAGATGAAAGAAATACTGTACTTTGTTAAACAAAGCAAGCTTCTTCCTATAATTTGTTTGAAGAGAATAAAATGTATGCACGGAAAAGCAAAGAATGAAATATTGACTAAATTTAAATTAGATTTTTGTTAAATACTTCAATGCCTTGAGGTACATTAACGGTCTCCCATGAAAAATGGACAAAAAGCCTTTGAAAAATTAACCAACGCTCTCAGTTATGCACAGCAGGGATAAAACACCTAAACATTTCAATAGGACTGATTCATAATTCAGGGATTTTTATACAATCAATTGCTCTCACAAACTGGCTATTTTCTGGGCAAACACACCCGTTGGCTTTGTGCACAGCAGATCCCACTGACTAAAATAAAAATTAATGTCTTTATTTGGTGATGGATGTTGCCAGAAAGGGAATTGGAGAAATTCTCGATCTTTCTTTCTGAGAAAGATGTTAGAATAATTTTAGAATCATATTATCTAAAAAAAGCAGGTCAGCCTTTGATTCAGTTGTTCGACTGGCAGCCCTGATTCAGAAGCTTGTGAGTTTAAATTCTCACTCCATAGAGCTGGGCACAAAATTCTAATTGACATTCTGGTGCAGTACCAAGGGAGTGCAGTACCAGCAGAGGTACTATCTTTAAGAAGTTAAACCAAGCCCTGTCTTCTTCCCTCCAGTGTTTATAGAAAGTCCCGTGCTATTATTCAAAGAAATATGAGAATTCTTCCTAGTGTCCAATATTTATCTCTCTCAAACACCTCTAAGAGGCAAACATATTATTTGGTGACTGCTCGCTTTGTTGATTGTAGGAGTTTGCTGCACATGGATGCATTCTTTAATAGTAAGTGCACTTTCAAACAAAACCTTCATTGACTGTCAAGTATTTGGGACACACTGAAGTTTTGAAAGTGCCGATATGAATGCAAGTTTCTTTTTTTACCAATTATGTGAACATTCCAACATGAAAGGGAGTCCTGCTAAATCTAATATTGGGAGATTAGTCAGAACAGATTAGAGAAGTGCATGGAGGGGAATACCTGGGCAACAAAGCTCACAGCATGATAAGGCTTAAGAAGAAGGACATAGTATGACAAAGACAAATACTTACTTTGTACAAAACTTGATTGTAGGAGGTAGGAAATGTATTCCCAATCAAGGGGGATGGGGCTGGACATTGCATGCCTATGCTGGATGTGTTTTTAGCTGTTGGGGGGCAGGCAGAATATGTAAAATTACCCAGATGCCCCCCTCCCCCCAGTGAAGCCAACCCATCCTTCCTTTCGCACTGCTTGCCAAACAGAGTCTGCTCCTAAGTTCCCAACTCCCTCTCCCCCGCTTCCCTGAGCTCTAGAATCCTTCCATACTGAGAAATCCCATGACTTATTTACACAAGCCAGTCACATTCTTTTAGCTGCCCTCTTCCTGTCCTCCTGGCAGTGCCCACTACTGAGGTCTGTCCATAGGATACAGTAGTAACAATATACTATGGTGACCAAAAGAGCTCAACGAAAATGTATCCTACTTAAATGCAACAACAAACAGGGCAGTTGTGCTAAAGCATAGATAAAAAGTAAATAAAGGCTACATTTAAATTTGAAAGGAAATTTTACATAACAAGTACGTAGCCAACAAAGGATGAAGAAAAAAGGAATATGAAAAGTTTGCAAAAAATGTTTTAAAGTAGACAAAGGGAACAAATATTAATTATGAAAGTATATAAAATGAAATAGTAATGTACAGAAATATAAATATCAAAAGTAAAATCAGGATAGCGACATACTGCACATGATAAACTCTCAGGTGAGAACAATACAGAAATATTAAGGAATTACGTGACCTTCTTATTCATAGGAATACTAACACAATGGACATGATGCTCGACAGAACAGAGAAAAAAGATATAAAGTGATTTAAGATAGAAACGTGGGAGATGTTGATAAACTAAAATTGGAGTTAAGAAAGCAACAAAGCCTTTGATCATTATGGGTTAGGTCATGTATATTAAAACAAGGGATAGCAGTAGCACAATTATGTATGTATACAAAAAAAAACATTAGACCCAGCAAGACTGTTAATGTGAATCCCCTCTGTAAAAAGGGAGAAGGAAAAAAACCAAGGGATCAATAGACGATTTAGTTTAATGTCATTGATGGGAAAGATAATTGAATCCTGATTGAAAAATCTAATAGAAAATGTCTTGGAATTGAAACTAGAATAAAGAGTGGTCACCACAGATTCCAAAAGGGAATGTCTTGCTTGAACAACTAATTGAATTATTTGAAGAAGTATCAGAAAGGATATACAGAAGGTGGATGTGATATTTTTGGATTTCCAAATGACTTTCTATACATCAGTTAATGCACAATGTGCTTGTGATTAAGGTCAGAACATGTTCAATCGGTGGGCGAGTAGGTGCATAGACTGAAATGTGACCACAAATTAGAAAACCCAGAGTAGGGATCACGGATAGTTACTACAATCTGAAATGGTGGGAAGTGGTGTCTCATGAGAGTCAATGCTGGAACAACTCTTGTTCGGAATTTAGATAAATGTTGAGGACTCAGGAAACTAAAATACAACTCAAAACTATGGGTAACACCAAATCCAGGCTTTAGTTTATATGGAGGTGTGATGTAACAAATTACATATATTAACAAACTTGTAAAATGGGTGTGTAAATGGCAAATTCAGTTAAATAAGAATTAGCAAGAATTAATACAAATTGTGAAGAAAAGTACTCCATGGGAGATAATATCTAAATGGGTAGGGGAACAGAGGGATTTGGGGGTACATAGACACAGATCACTGAAAGTAGCAATACATGTTAATAATGTCATCACAGAAAAGAGCTACCATAGTGCTGAGGTTAATTAGTAGGGAGCTAACTTCTCTGGTTGGAATGCACAGGTGAGTCACGCGGGTTAAAATATCGGATGGTCCACACTTTGAATAATGTACTGGATGTAGGAGTTTAACCGCATAAAATTAAGTATAATCACATTACATATTAGACTCCCAAACCCTTGACTTTTTGCCCTTAAGAATAACCCACCGGGTTTATCTCTTTCTTCGCAGTTATATTTTTGTGTGCATTATAATCAACAGGCAATGTAAGCGTACATAAATTGCCAAAATATAGCAATATGACACACAGGAAAACTTTGAAAGCTTAGGTGTCGACTAGGTATTTTGAATAGCAGATGGGATTAGACCTAGGAAGTATAATTGTAAAATAGTCACTGATAATCCTGTAAGAAAGTCAGGAGAAACATTTTTACCCAGAGCATGGTTGGAATCTGGAACTCACTGCCTCAGAGAGTAAATCGGATTAATGGAATGGATATATGAAAGGGATGTACACATGATGGAGTGAAGAACAGAATGGAAGGTTGATAATGTCAGATGAAGAAGGCGGAATATGAGACTCATGTTGAGCATTAACATCAGCGTGGATTTATTGAAACAAATGTGTTGTTGCTGTGCTGCAAATTCCTTCCTAATATATAGTCTGAACCATGGTATCCATGGCAATGCAACTCCACTACACAGAATTGTCAGTGGAGTAATTCTCAACAGGATTCAAACTGCACTGTGTTTTCCTGTGTGGCATATTGCTATGTTTTGGCAATTTATGTATGCTTACTTTGCCATGTTGATTATATTGTCCACAAAAATATAACTGCCAAGAGAGAGATAAACCTGGTGGGTTATTCTTGAGGGCAAAAAGTTTGGGAATCTAATATATAATGTGATTATATTTAATTTTATGCAGTTAAACGCCTATAGATACTGTTCTTTTTAGTAGCAAATATTATCTTAAAAGAACATATCATCAGTTTTCAAACTGAACATGTATGAAGCAAGAGTTGATCTTCCAACATACTTCTAGTATGTGATATGAATTATCTGCTACTATTCAGATAAGCTTCAGTTGTGAGGAAACAGCAGCGTTCTGTGTTTTATGTATACACTTACCAATTACACTTCCTTCACAACAGAAAGCCTCACTGGCATATATCAATGCAGATGAAGAATGAACAATTCCACTACATGGAAAGTGAATTATAATTCTGGGAGTTGAATTTTTTAATAATCAATAAATTGCAACTGAATCTCTCGTAAGTTGCAAAATAGACTTCAAAGATATGAGGTAATTGCAATTCATATACAGAACATTCTCATAATCAAACTGATCAATTTTATTTTAAAAATATAGTTAGTACAAGCCCCGTCTCCTATTAG
Organism: Ginglymostoma cirratum; assembly: GCA_024137785.1. Classification (NCBI taxonomy): domain Eukaryota; kingdom Metazoa; phylum Chordata; class Chondrichthyes; order Orectolobiformes; family Ginglymostomatidae; genus Ginglymostoma; species Ginglymostoma cirratum. The sequence goes on from JAHRHZ010000087.1 coordinate 30,062,327, forward strand.
CTCCATGTCTCAAAGGCCAAGACAGTGTTTCTCAATGTATCTCCTGTTTCTAAACACCAATCCAGCATAAGTGTTTGAACAGGCTTTTATTTCATCCCTCAATAGCATTATTTTACTGAATATTTTCAAGCTGATGGAGATGGAACATGCTGAAAAGTTTCTTTCCATCTTGTATCCTTTTTTCCAGTAAATTATGAATTATATTGAAAAATAGGCTGTAATATCTATAAAGAACGAAGAATATGCAGTGCCTGAGAGTAATATCAACACTTCCTAGTTAGGGAACACTTCCTAGTTAGGGAACACTTCACTAGTTAGGGATTTAAAGCGCTCATTATCCTGAGGTGTCCATTCCATCAGTTAAGATAGGATGTCAATCACATACAATAAGCCCAGTAACAGTGGTCTTGGCAACTGGAAATTAGGGAAATGTCACAAGATCAATAAAGAACACCAGAGTCAATACGTACAAGTTGTGTTGAATGGTGCGTCTGAGTTCCTGCCCATATTGCGACCTTTCTTTTGGAAGGGTGGAAGTTAGGAAGGAAAGGGAGATTGTACTTTATCTGTTTGAAGGAGTCAGTGGTTCAAGTTGGTCCCAAAGTAACTGTTGACTAGGAGTTGGATCTGGAGCAGCTGAATGAGTATGCGCACACCGATCCAGGCAGATCCATAGGATCTCAGGCCATTGTTAATAATTACACAAACACCTCACTTGTTGTCTGGTGGGGTAACATTGTAAGTAGGGTTGGACATTAACAAACTTGACTCCACATAGCTCATGAACTTATATGTAAAGTGTTCACTGTCAAGCAAATACTATGAAACCAGTTTTGCCTGGTTAAGATTTAGCAGGACCATGGACAAATTTGAGCGCAGCTGTGAGTCGTCTCTTGAGAAATTCCAGTGTTCTTTGACCATTTTGTTGAGTTTGGGACTGTGTGTCAGCTCTCCCTGTCAGCCAAAGCAATACTCATATGAATTTTTCAATGGCGTGCAGGCATTTCAAACAATAATGTGAATCACATTGTCTTTCATCACCACAACATATGCCAAAGCTCTTCACAAGCAATAAGGTGTCCTCACTGTTCCAACACAGGAAATGTAGCAGCCAATTTATGGACAGAGTGGTCACACAGATAGCTACATAGTAATGAGCAGGTAACCTATTTCAATGACATCAATTGGTGGGATAAATATTTCCAATTCACCAAGAAGATTTCTCCCGCTCTTATTCAAAAAGTTCTATGACCTTCTTCACCGTTGTGGACTCATCCAAAATATAGCCGGTCTATAATGGTGCCACACTCCTTCAGTACTGGACTGGAACATGGGCTTGGTGAGGGACTTGAACCCATAAGACATCCAGAGTCCATACTACTACTGACCAACGACTGATACCTTAAGTATATAAATAAGAATTCTACACAATCAACATGCATTTGACGTAAAATAAATAAGACGTCAAAATCCACAATTCTCAGCTGCATCCTTGCATCCCATTCCGCATTCAGTGCACAGCAAACCAAATAATCTGAAACTTCAATACATCTACTTGGATGTGGTTCACTATAAGAAGAGCACCCAGTTCTCCTGGTTTCCTGCCAATATTCCTCTCTCAATTAACACATCCAAAACAGATTAATTGCTTATTCATTTCATGTTTCGAGATACAAACTACTGGGTCTCTTACACACACGCACACACACACATCAGAAATTGTACTTCAAATGCAATACATTGGCTGTGAAGCAATTTAAAATTTGCTAAGGATGTAAAAGGTGCTTTTTAAGTGTAATCTTTTAATGTTGCTCTCTGTCTCTGGAGGCATTCGGTGGAATCCAAAGAGGGAAGTTTAAAAAAAAGGCAACATTCAACCCAGATATTTGTAACCATTTCCAACAGCTGGTGTCAAGTCTGTATTGTTGGAAGTGTGGAAGGTCTCCTTAGATATACCCCGTGAGGCTGTGCTTTTTCTAATCTTGACACTCTCCTTGATCTTGAATGGTGATAGTCATCCTTAATAGGAGTCACTTCTTTTGTCTAACTCACAGTCAATTAACATTGGAAAATAGACAAGTTCTTTACTCTCACAAGGCAGCAAACTGAAGTAAAGAAATTTGATGGATCAGCAGATCCATTTCCCTCTAAATGGCCCTCTAGCCCTTACACCTCATGCCTCTCAATTCCCACTCATTGCCTATTCTTCCTCATATCTCCCGTACACATTTCATGCCCTCAATTGAATTATTCCCAGAGGAGGCTTGTCTGTCTACATCCTGGGTTTGGGCAGAATGAATAGTATCTAATCTCCACACTTTAGTAGGAGATTCTATATTGTCTCATTTATTCTGATGGGTCCAGCAATAGTATCACTTTCCTACTTTCAATCAAACAGGAGAAACTGTCTTTAAAGGGAGCCTTAAGCAGAGCAAAAGACAAACAATTATGGCATTGTAAAATAGTCTTAGTCTTAATCAACAATGACAGAAATCCTCAAGTTTTATCTGCTCCTTGTACACTTGGCTAAATATTATCCAAAAATATCTTCGTTTCCTTTATTGAATGCTGTGCAATTTTATTCATAGGTTCCACGGTGTTCAAGGTGTTTCAAATAGGGCCAACCAGTAATTTGCAACACATGAAATCATCAAAATATGTCAACAATTTTTAAGAGCCTTGGGGGAAAAAATTGCATTTAGCATCAGCCAACTCAACTAAATTACTCCACAGAAACTGAGCAAATCCCATCGGATGATAATGCAAGTCAGTAAGAGTGCACCTTGGCAACAGCGACCATAGTAAAGTGGAGTTTGAGGTTAGCCCTATGACAGGGAAGCGAGTGAGTACAACAGACATTTTTGAACAGTAGATTTTGTTGAGATTAGAGGATGAATTCAATCAATTGGATTGGGTAGCATTATTATACAGGGGATGCATGAAAAAAGTTAATTTTTTTCATTCATTCAGGGAATGTGGGCTTCACTGGCAGGCTAGCATTTATTGTCTGCCCCAGTTGCCCTTGAGAAAGTGGTGGTGAGCTGCTTTCTTGAACTGCTGCAGTCCATTTGTTGTCAGAAACTCACAATATTTTTAGGAATGGAATTCTAGCATTTTGAACCCATGACAGTGAGAGAATGGTGAAATATTTCCAAGTCAGAAGGGAAGGGAACTTGCAGGTGGTGGGATTCCCTTGTATCTGCTGCCCTTGTCCTTTTAGATGGAAGTGGTAATAGGTTTGGAAGGTGCTCTCTAAGGACCCTTGCTGAATTTCTGCAGTGCATCTTGTAAATCAAGTCAGAAGCCACACAAGACCAGGTTATAGTCCAACAGGTTTATTTGAGATCACAAGTTTTCAAAACACTTCTCCTTCAGCAGGTGAAATCTTCACCTAACAAAGGGGCTACACTCTGAAAGCTTGTGATTTCAAATAAACCTGTTGGACTGTAACCTAGTGTCGTGTGACTTCTGACTTTGTCCACCCCAGTCCAACACTGGCACCTGCATGTCATCTTGTTGATAGTACACTCTGCTGCTACAGAGCATCAGTGATGGAGGAAATGGATGTTTGTGGATTTAGAGCCAATCAAGGGGACTTTGTTCTGAATGGTGTCAAGTTACTTGAGTGTTGTTGGAGTTGCTTTGTTGGAGGTCAATGCTTGCATCATTAATCTCCAAGAAAATATCTTAATTATGTAGAAAAACACAACATTAAGGCCCTAATTGTGGTCATAAGACAAGTTAATAAACAATCCTAACATCCCATAGACTGAGGAGATACACTGTCCACTTTTTTCTCCAAAGCCTCAGATGTCATTTTGACCTCATTGTGATCAGTTGACAGTCCAGAACCTTTTTGGGTAAAAGTATGAAAAACCTAAAGGCGTTTGACTAAATCTGATTAATGGAATGTTTCACTGCACTAAATCAAGCACATGACCCTAAACGGGCTCAACACAGAAAGAGTGGAGGGAAATTTCACAATAAATGTTTGACAAATCCACTTACAGCACAAAAGGAAAACATTGTGCAAGAACGTTGTCTTAGTGAAGTCTGAGGTAACTTACGATGACCATGTCCATGTTAACATGTGGGATGGTGTAAAACTGTAAATAAGCAGATCGTTCAACTAGATTCATTGTTGGGAATTGAGGAATCTACCCAGCCAAATTTCTGCCTCTTTTACAAAAATGGAATTGTCCTGATCTTGAAACCTGTACATGATTGAAATTCTCAATAATTCTGGCAGCAGTGAATTATCTGCCATTGTTCAACTTCTTTGAGTTCTTATTTCTGCACCAACTGCCCAGGGACCCCAAGAATTGTTCTTTTCTTCCCTTCCTTTCTCAGCTAATGTAGAAAAATCATGCACTGATACAGTCAACTCCTGCCCAGACACTGACTGTTGTACTGAATTGTTTGGTGATTGTGTATTTTCCTTTCCTCTTCTATGTGTTGTTAGTTAAGCCTATTGCAGAGGGAATAATAAACTGAAAGTAAGCTCGTAGCTTCAAGTCATTGAAAAATAAATTCTGTAATAAAGTCTTGTTGGTGGATCAAACCTGGTGTGTATCATCTCTGTATATCACCAAGTTACAAAATACATGAAGTGGCAACAAGATGGAGAATGGCCTAAATTTTGCCTCAGCGCCTTTTCATTCTTCACCAAGTTGTTCACCCCTACCATCAGATCAACACAATTCAGGCTCTGAGACATAATTGCTTGTGAGGGCAGTCCACAGGTAACAAGAGAAGGCCATATTCTTTATTGCCTCGATGCAGAAGACTGAGTATTTGAGCTGTTCACAGGAGAAATATCCACATTTGGTACAGTGGTAAATGTTCTCAAAGAATACTTTGGGGGCAAAGAAAGCTGTGATGATCAAATGATAAACAAGGAGTTCCCAGTTTAAGAATGCTCAACTTAATGAATGCTCATATTTACAAAATTGATCTCTTACAAGGGTGTAAGACCCAATATATGATCATTACCTGTACTTACAAATGGCTGCTTCATATTTTCCTGCATTGTGTTCTGACATGTGTACAAATTGATTTGCAAACAGACTCCAAACAGAACCCTGACACTACCCGTACATCTGACCAGAGACGTCAAGGAAATAAAACAAGATGTGACTTTCACGTATAAATTTGGCAGATCCACTAAAGAACTAATTTGTAGTCAATTTATTGAAAAAAATCAATTACACTGATTAGGGAATGCCTCCTCATGGACAATGATGATTTAACCTTGGAAAAGGCTATTTTTTGGCAGTCCAAATCAATTTCTTCATGTTTGGTCTCTAAAAGTTTACAGGAAAAACATAATCTACCACCAACCCATTCATTCCACACGAACCACCCTCTGTGTTAGGTGATAGTGGTTGGCACACCTGATACACGCCTGATACTTTTGGAGCTGGTGGGGTAGTGTGCCGGATGAAAGAGTGGTCAGTGCAGAAGGTATCAGCAGTTAGTGGTGTTGAAGGTTGTGGTGTGTGACAGTGAGCAAGGGAAGGTGTTGCAGATGATAGTGAGACCGAGACCCTTGGTGGGAGGAGGGTGCGCAGGAGAGAGAGAGTGAAAATGAGGTACTAAGGTCAAACTGGTGGCACTTAGGCCAGTGCAGCATGGAGAAGGTTATTGACCTTCTCTCTGCAGCATTGTGCATTCTTCCAAAGGCTGAGACTGGTTTACAACCTCAGACTATGCTGGCATGGTCACCTCTGCTGAACCTGGGAGTGGAGGAAGTCCTGATTGTGCATCATGCTGTCTGACAAGACCTCATCAACAAAATCCATGCCTCTGCCAGTCCTGAGATAAAGGCTTTCTCTGCACCAACCTGTCCACCAGAACATTCATGTCCCTGTCTATACGGTAGGGCAACAATTTCCTTTCTCCACAATGTCTTGGGCAAATGTCATGAACAGTGCAATGGGACTCTGGGCTGCCAATGCTTGGCTGGGTGCAAAATAGCCTTTTAAAAATGACGTCAGTGCCAGGGATGACATTCTATTCAAGGATATCCTGGTCGTAGGAAGTTTTTATGGCTGGGGCAATTGGTGGAATTCAGCTAGCATTAGATGAGAATAGGGATGTGGTAGATAGGCCACATGGGATGATAGTGTGAGAAAACTTGACAGGCCTGGTGGAGAGAAACCCTCCATGAACCATGATAAAAATGACACATACCCAAATATAATAATCCATAGACATTTGCAGCACAGAAGGAAGCCATTCAGCCCCACATGTCTGCATTGGTCAGCAAAAATTCCAATCAGTTTTTTTGTGTCTTGAGTTTCGTTTGAAGGATGCATCGTGACAACATCATGGAAGATCGTCATGGGCTTTAGTGATTGGGAAGAAATAGGATTTCAGTCAAACAGTGAGGGTTCTGCTGGGGAGAAAAAAACAGATATATGTGTGAACTGTGGAACTGTAATGACTATCATAACTTTCTGTCTCAATAAAAAACTTGTATTTGCACAACACGTTCAAATCTGAACCATGAGGAATTGTTTAACTGATTAAAGAAGAAACTCTTGCACAGTCTCATCCTTAATATCTATTACTTGGTAAATTGTCAATTGTGTTTCACACAAGGAAGGAAAATGAGAAAATACATTGAAAATTAAATAATTCTGTGAAGCAAATATCCAAACATCATTAGGCACTTAAAGTTGTATTAAACTGGTGAATTTAGTGAAAATTCCTGAATTGTAATCCCAGTTTATCCTTTCAGTTTTCCATGCAACTTCCAAAATTTAAACCGCATGACAAAATTACTCTCCAATTGACTGCTAATTACAAATGTACATATATACAATGAAAAATGGACTAGGGCATTGCAATGCATTTCTCTCATTTAAAACTTAGCATATTATGCTGTGAGTTTATCTGTTACATACACTTTATGAAAAGGCCGGTGAATAAGCAGCACCTATACAAATAAACCCTTACAGTCATATTTTTTGCTTTTGTACATTCACAGAGTGTGGATGTCAAGGCAATGCCAGCGTGTATTGCTGTGGAGAAGGTGGTGGTATAACTGAGTGGCTTGTTAGTTATATTCAAAGGTCAACCACATTTCTGTGGGTCTGAGGCTGCATATAGATCAGATGAGTAGAGACGACAAATTACTGTCCCTGAAGGCCATTATTGAACCAGTTGAGTTTTAATGACAGTATAATAGTTTCATGGTCACCAATTCATGAGATGAGTTTCTTTTCTAATTAAAGATTTATTTAATTAACCATGTTTAAACTCCCCAGCTGCTGTGACGGGATTTGAACTCACATCAGACCAGGCTTCTGAATTACTATTTAAGTAACACAGTCTCTATGCTACTATGACATAACTTTATTAAAAGAGGACTGTGTGTTTATGTCTCATTCAAAGTATTCTGGTGGTCTAATAACAGAGGAATGGCTGTCTATCTGGAACCAGAATGGCAGCACTTTGACATTCACATTAAGTATAAGGCCATTTGGATCAGATTGCCAATTCTAGTTGGATGTACTCATGGAGGTTTAATCACAGAAGCTCCTTCCTCCAGCTAACCTCATCCTATAACTGTAATGAGATCTGTGAGTGAACTTTAACAGGCCTTATTAAGCATCACAATATACAAGGGAGGGTAACTGAGGTCTTTTTCTGGAACCTTACAGATTGTTCATGCAATCTGGTATCACCACAATATAAAACCCAAAAGAACTGCAGATGCTGTGAATCAGGAACAAAAACAAAGTTGCTGGGAAAGCTCAGCAGGTCTGGCAGCATCTGTGGAGGAGAAAACAGAGTTAATGTTTC
>JAHRHZ010000087.1:30070535-30105832 GCA_024137785.1 Ginglymostoma cirratum
TTCCTGCTCCTATGATGCTGCTTGGCCTGCTGTGTTCATCCAGCCCCACGCCTTGTTATCTCGGATTCTCCAGCATCTGCAGTACCTTTTATCTCAACCACATAAAGTAAATGGGTGTCTTCCTAGTGAATGTTATATTGAAAAAGGTAAGAGTATACATTAACTCAGGATCTGCCAAATTTGAGTTCTATCTGCCCTGAATTCTGACCTGAAAGACAAGTTAGAAAGATTGGAAAAGGAAAGAGTAATCAATGAATGTTGACAAGTCCAATAGACTGGATTGGCAACATTTGATTCATTTATGGTCACATGTATCTTGTCACAGAATACAATGAAAAGTCCTGTATAGTGTTGCTACTTACCATGCCATCTTAAAACACGGAAAATAAACCAAAATATAGAACGTAATGGCAAAAGAATGAAGAAGTAAAGTGAGCGTCCAATTTTACAGTCAACTTTATAAACGATGGCAGGGAAATACAGCTGGAAATCTGAAAGAATGCATAGATCCAAAGGATCTCAATTAAGCCTTGGAGAGATCTAACTGCCCCACACCAACCATTGAAGAAATTTTGTCACAACTTACCACGCGAATGTCTTTATCACCCCAAACACAGAGGGTCATAACTGATGAAGGTGGATGAAGGTATCAGTTTCCTAACAACCTTGTGGCTGCAGTTTGGGAGATACAGATAGTTGCGCATGCCATTGAGCAGGTCCAGTTGAATATTCATGCAGACAGTATGGGCTAGTCAGTGACTTTTCCTGGATTGAAACTATTACATAGAAACATAGAAAATAGGTGCAGGAGTAGGCCATTCAGCCCTTCAAGCCTGTACCACAATCCAATATAATCATGGCTGATTATGCAATTTCAGAATCCAGTTTCTCTCCATACCCCTTGATCCCTTTAGTCACAAGGGCCACATCCAGCTCTGTCTTGAATATAACTAATGAACTGGCCCCGACATCTTTCTGTGGTAGAGAATTCCACAGGTTCACAACTCTCCGAGTGAAGAAATTCTTCCTCATCTCAGTCCTGAATGGTTACCCTTTATTCTTAAACTGTGACCCCATTTCTGGACTTTGCCCAACATCAGGAACATTCTTCCCACATCTAGCCTGTCCAGTCCCATCAGGATATGACATATTTCTATTACAGTTGATCTGCTAGTCTATCAATGTGGAAATACGATAAAAAAATCCATTGCAGGCAACAATCAGAATCTAGTTTGATTGCAAGAAGCATCAAGGTGTATGGGAAGAAAGCAGGTGTATGACATTGAGACAGAGCATCACTCATGTTTCTATCGAACGGCAGATCAGATTCAAAGGGCTGAATGGCCCAGTTTCTCTATTTCCATTTTCTGAACCTGAAACTGAACAAGAAGATTCAATTGAAGATGCCTAAGGTCAAGTACATAGATTATCTACTGCCACTGAAAGGGCTTTGCCCTAACCCTTATAAAGTGGGAGCTGTAGCATAGATGCTGTAATGGAGAGATGTCGCCTGTGTTGGACTACCTAGAAACATTCTGAAGAAGGACCACTGGACCTGAAATATTGATCCTGCTTTCTCTCTACAGATGCTGCCAGGCCTGCTGACCTTTTGCAGCAATTTCTGTTTCTGTCACCAAGTCCTTGCCTGATTTGTCATCCAAATGTGAACCTCTATGCAAATTCATGGCAACGATATGCAGTGGTGTTGGGGCTCAGGACAAGAAGATGCAGTTTCACAAGAATCAAACAACTGGTTACATGCCAATACGTAATTACTAAGATCTTTATAATGAAGCCACATTGCATTATACGTCAACAAGGCAAGACTTGGAGAAATCCGCATAAACCTGGAGAAACAGTGCATTTTCATCTAAGGTGATAAGCCAAACTGAACATTATTCCCGAAAGCAAGAGAAGGATCATCACCCAGGAACCAGCTGACATTCAATAAAGAGCCAATAACAACTTGTATACTTACCATATGAAAACCTGAATGCTTTAGAGATTGTGGATTAAATACATGTGTAGGGTGACAGACAAAAGTGAGACTTACTGGAATGAAGACACAATTTTTGATCAACAACAAAGTTGCTGGAAAAACTTAGCAAGTCTGGCAGCAACTGTGAAGTCATTGCCCAATTCTGAGGAAGGGTCAACGGACCCAAAGCGTTAACCGTGATCTTTTTCTTCACAGATGCTGCCAGACCTGCTGAGCTTTTCCAGCAACTTCTCGTGCGAGTGAGTTCAGTTTAGTGAGAGAAGCATACAAGTGTAAAAAAAATCCTTGGAATGAAATATTTGGTAAACTCTCAATAGATATATCATGGAGCTTGGACTTGCCATGATTTTATTTGGTGATTTGCACAAACCTTCTGCCTCACCCCCTTCTCTGTGAAGTCATTGCCCATTTAACAACTGCTGTTAACCTGTTGGCATATTAACCAGTTAGCTATTTGAAATAATGGGAAAACACTTTTCAAGTAGACAGTGGCAATTTTGCCAATCTTCACTTGTAAATGTAATTGGGAGTGGTGCCCCGGGATAGATACCGTGGCAGATTTGAAAGAAGCAGTTTCTAATTGCATTTACAAGTAGGAAAACACACCATTGTGAGAAACTGGTTGCTAAGTTACCATAAATGAATGACCGCCAGTTATTACATTTTGTCAATATTAAAAGCCCCCAAAGGTTTGTGATAAATTGCATGCAAGATATTCTTCGCGATTGTACTGAAAAAACAGCATATGCGATGTACTGCATGTTTTGAAGTTTTATATTGTATAATGTTAACATTTAAACTACTGCACGTCGGGAAAATACTATTTGTCAGAGGGCGCAATGGACTTAAAGAAGTGCTCCAATAACCAACTCATGTAACGTAAGAGAGGCAATAAGGACATAAGAATATAAGAACCAGGAGCAACCTGGCCCCTCGAGCCTGCTCCGCCATTCAATAACAGCATGTATGAACTTTTCACGACCTCAGTTCCACTTACCTACCCTCTCACATAACCCTTAATTCCTCTCCTAATCAAAAATTTATCTATCTTGGCTTTAAAAACATTCAATGAAGTAGCCTCAACTGCTTCACTGGGTAGGGAATTCCAGGATTCACAACCCTTTGGGTGAAGAAGTTCCTCCTCAATTCAGTCCTAAATCTGGTCCCCCTAATTTCATGGATATGCCTTCTTGTTTGGCTTTCACCCGCTGATGGAAACAACCTCCCTGCTTCTATATTACCTATTCCCTTTATAATATTATATGTTTCTGTGAGATCCCCCCTCATTCTTCTAAATTCCAACGATTATAATCCCAGTCTATTCAGCTTCTCCTCATAAACCAACCCTCCTAACTGTGGAATCAATAGTTTCCAATTGGTGTAATCCCAATGTGCTGAATAACTCGGTCTCAAAGCAGACAATACAGGCAAATACGGTTGATCTAAATCCCTATGATTTAGGCATGAGGGATGAGGGAGGTAGGCAGTAGATGGGATTTCCACCGTTTATCGTCTACTACCCAGTTTCTTCTCAATGGTTGAGGGCAAAATCTGGTGTCACTGGAAGCAGCTCCAAGCTGAAATCACATTTTTCAGGACAGGGAAAGCATGGTGATGGGAAAAGAATAAAGACAAATAGCAGGAGTTGTACTACAAAGCCTAGACAAGATAGAGGAGGTCAAAACTATCATGTTTATAGTTCAATCTTAATGTGTACTTTATCAAAACAGGTAACAGCATTTTGAAGAAGGCACTGCACATGTCGCAATAGCAAAGAACAATTGGATCAGATTTTCTATTCTTTAGATAGCTGAAGCAGGCATGAAATATCCACCCACATGCCAGTTGGAAAGTATCAGATGGAGTTTCTCCTTTCTTTTCTACCAGCTCCTTTCTACTACCTGGGGTACTGTGTGCAGTTTTGGTCTCCTTACTTGAGAAGAGACATACCAGCACTGGAGGGGGTGCAGAGGAGATTCACTCGGTTGATTCCAGAGTTGAGAGGGTTGGATGATGAGGAGAAACTGAGTAGACTGGGATTATACTCATTGGAATTCAGAAGAATGAGGGGAGATCTTACAGAAACATATAAGATTATGAAGGGAATAGATAACGTGGAGGCAGGGAGGTTGTTTCTGCTAGCAGGTGAAACCAGGACTAAAGGGCATCACCTCAAAATAAAGGGAAGCAGATGTAGGATTGAGGAACTTCTTCACCCAAAGGGTTGTGAATCTGTGGAATTCCCTGCCCAGTGAAGCGGTTGAAGCTACCTCACTGAATGTTTTTAAGGCAGGGCTAGATAAATTTTTGAACAGTAAAGGAATTAAGGGTTATGGTGAGTGGGCAGGTAAGTGGAGCTGAGTCTCAAAAAGATCAGCCATGATCTTATCAAATGGCGGGGCAAGCTCGAGGGGCCGGATGGCCTACTCCTGCTCCAAGTTCTTATGTTCTTATGTTTTGACACATGTGCACCTGAAAATTGATCTGGTTTTCAATGAACTAATATAAGGTTAGTAATTCATCACATGGTCACATATTGGCAATTATATTAAAAAATGCAGTTGTGATGTGCTCCCATTATTGGTACAATGACAATTTAGACATCTTCTGGATCGCAGATGAGGTGCCGAAGTAAGCAGATCACAAAGTTTGTCCTAGCTGAGGCTTTCTTAGGAGCATTACATCACAGTAAATGTTTAACAAGCTTACAGTTTATATTCAATACATCATTGTTAAGTTTCCATTGAACATTCACTCAAAGTTATGTGCGTACATTTAAGTTAAGGCTGTAATCATATTTCTGACATCAATGTTAAAAAGAAACAGCTGTCTTCATGTCAGAAGAGTAATGTAACTTATGTTACATGTTGGGAAACGTTCAAAGTTGCTGCAACCAATTAGGATTGAGAATCTGTGATACACTTTTATCGGCTGGATTTATGGTAGGAAACATGCTATTCCTCTCCAAAATTGATAGCAGTTTCAATTTAGTTATGAGGTTTTATATATCTGTCTAATGTGATTTGTTTTCGCAACATGTGCATCTTTATCTGAAAGCGAGTATTTTTGAGTGAATAAACAAAACAGGGCAGGTGCTACTAATTCAGGGCTTAAATGGATTGAGAAGTTACGAGGCTATAAAAATCCCTCGCTTTCTCTGCGTTTTCTCCTAATGGAAACTATGCTTACACAGCAGCCTGAATCAGCCCTTCATCCAATTTAGCATTTTCATGCTGTACCTTTAAGCCTCAAGAATTAAATGCAATCTCTAATACAAGAAGGCATGTCTGACCACCCCTGGGATTGTTCTCCCGCCAATCATTACAGACAAGTTCAATTCAGAATCAGTATAAAAACCCATCTGCTGCAGTTTTAGTATCAGACATGTATGAAGCCATCAAGAAATCATCTGCATCCTCTACCTTGTCATAGAAACTGCCATATGTCTGCTGATTCCAATGGAGCGAGTAGTTGAATTTATATAACGTCATTAATGTAGTAAAGCACAAAGCTTGTATCAGACAATGTGAAAGTGAGTCAAACAGAAGGGATTATTAGGATAGTGGTGCAAAGACTTGATCACCTACGATTCAGAAGATGTCTAAATTGTTATTGTACCAATAATGGGAGCACATCACAACTGCATTTTTTAATATAATTGACACTCCAGGGAAAATACCCCAGCCTATTTAGCTTCTCCCTATAGCTCAAACCCAAGACATTGTTAGGCCATGAGCCAATTTGGTCAGCAGGGATGGTAGAATGAGAATTTATGTGAATGAAGATATGAGGGCAGAATTTCAGAGGGGCTCAAGTTCCTGGAGGGTGGAGGATGGAGGAACTTGGAAGGAGAACATTAGAACAGGTGATCCAAGAAATAACAGAAATATGGGTGGGGATTTTCTGTAGCAGAAAGGCTGATGTAGGAGCAGTTAATGGGCAACATTACAGAGTTGGATGCAAGCAATCAGGTGTGAAATGCAATGGGTGACTGTTCTAACCTCCCAATGTAATGCTCCAATAACACAGCTGAAAAGGGCCACTTATCCTGTTCAGGATCTGAGTAACCTAAAAACAGAAATAGTTCCAGTCATCAATGAGGGAAAAGTTCCAAAGGCACAAATGAGTAAACCCTGAACTCTGAGCATTGGCTTGGACAATTACAGAAAGAATCACAACCTAACTGTCTTTCCTCATAATTAAACCTTCATATGCTTCCCAGAATGAGTCAATAACTAGTGAGTGATTCATATTTTGTTCAGGCTACTGACGCCAATTCTATTGCTCCATTATCTCCCTTGTTGACGCTGCCTTGTGTTAGAGACTACAGTTGGAAGTTTATGTTCTGCACCACAGTGATGACATATGAGACATCAGGCAATTGAGTCACAAAATCAGTGATCTACAGCACAGAAAAAGGCCTTTCAGCCCATTGAGTCTGCATCAATCAAAAACAACCATTCTCATCCCATTTTACCCCATAGTATCCTATCCCTTTGCATTGCAAGTGCACATCTAAATCTTTCTTCAATGTTATGAGGGTTCTACCTCATCCACCCTTACAGGCATTGAGTTACAGATTCCCAACAGCCTCTGGGTGAAAATCTTTTCCCTCACATTTCCTCTAATCGTCCTGCTCCTTACCTTAAATCTATGCCCTTTATCACCATAAGAAAGAAAGTTGTGAGTTTACCCTGAGGATCTACATATCTCAAGCAAGGTGTGAGGTTATAAAACACAGTGTTCATGGAGATCTCAGAGACCTCACTAAGAATTGAACCTGAAGTAATGTCTTAACTCTGCATCACAAACCAGCCATCCAGCCAACTGAGATAACTAGCTATACCACTGTTTCTACACTGTTACCAGGTCAAAACACTAGAAATCCTACCTAAAAGCAATGTGTGAGCACTTTCCACACAATGAAAGCAATTACTGGATGAGAGTGAACCAGATAGGCTTTCCCCCCAACATTTGTAACATGGTCATCATAAGACTCTTAATTCCAGATTTCCAATGTATCCAAGTTTCACTATCTGTCATGGTGGGGTAAAATTTCAGCTCCCCAGCACATTACCTATGTTGCTGGTTTAATAGTCTAATGATAACACCACTAGGCCATCATTTCTCTCAAATGTAAGGATGTCTCTAGGTAGCAGTGATCATGCAATTGAATTTTACATCCATTTTAAAATGAAGAAAATGCGTCTAAGGCTAAGTATCTTAAGCCTAAATGAGGGCAACTATCTGTAGTCATGTCAAGAAGTTAAGGGAGAGTTAAACTACAGAAAAAGCAAATAATTGCACAAAAGTGAGCGGAAGGTCAGATGACTGGTCAGAATACAAAGAACTGCAGCGAACGATGAAAAAGCTTAAAAGGATAATTAATTAGAGTACGAGAAGAAACTGGCTACAAATATAGAAAGGAACAGAAAGAGTTTCTTTCGCTATCTGAAAAGGATAAGAATAAGTAAAGTGAATATTGGGCTTCTGGAGAGTGAGAATTGGGAGCTAATAGTGATTCATATAGAAATAGTGAATGGAATGAATATTTTGCTTCTGCCTTCACTATAGGGGATACAAAAACTTCACAATAATAACTGAGAGAATCTTGGTGAAATTACAATCAATAGGAAAGTGAAAGTGTTCAAACTGATGGAACTGCAGGTCAATAGGTCTCCAGACCCAGATGTACTTCATTCTAGGGTCCTAAAAGAGGTGGTGAGTGAGATAATACATGCATTGGAATTAATTTCCCAAAATTCATTAGACACTGAAAAAGCTTCATTGGACTGGAAAATAGTAAATATAACCCCTCTCTTCAAAATGTGATGGGAAGCAGAAAACGTGAAACTAAAGAGCAAATAATTTGACATTTGTCATGGGAAAGGTCTTACAAGTAATCACTGAAGAGGTTATAACTGGCCACTTCAGAAGAACTCAAGTTAATCAGTTATAGTCAGCATGGCACCTGGAGGGGAAATCCATGTCTGACCAATTTATTGAAATTCCTTAACGGAGCTACGTACAATTTTGATAAAGGGGAATCCATTAATGGACTGCATTTGAATTTCTGGAACGTATTTGGCAAGGTTGCACATAAAGTTAGCTGTACAAAGTAGAAACCCATAGGATGGAGATCAATATGTTGGCATGGATAGAAGATTGGCCAGCTAATGGACAACAGAGAGACTGCCTAAAAGAGTCTTCTTTTCATTGTCAGAATGTAACATGTGGGACATTGCAGGGCTCTGTGTTGGGCCATCAACTCTTTACAATTTGTATTGACAACGTAGGTGGGGGGGGGGTTCAAAGACATGGTGGCTAAATTTACACATGATGTAAAGGCAAATGGGAAAGTATGCAGCATGATGACAAAACAGGGATGCAGACTAATATAGATAAGTTAGGTGATTGGGCAAAACAAAACTGGCAAATGGAGTATAATTTAGAAAAGTTGTTGATTTTTGCAAGAAGAATAAATAAATACTTAAGTATAATATGACTGAGGAATTCCAAAGTCCAAGTGCCCAAATTGTTCTAGTGTAAGAGTCATGTGATATTCCTACGCAGGTATACCAAGTGATTAAGAAAGTTATTGGAATTATTATCCTCCATTTTGGGAAGACGCATACGGGTGTCATGTTTCTGCAGGGAATTATGCAGGGAATTGGTGAGACCACAACTCAAGTATTCTGTGCAGCTTTGGTTTATTTATATGTGGAAAGCTGCTTTGGAGGCAGTTCACTAGAATGATGTCTGGAAATAGCAAGTTGTCTTATGAGGAAGGATTGTTCAGGCTGCACTTGTTTTCTCTCAAATCCAAAAGATTGAAGGGTGACTTGGTATAAAATCTTGAATGGTTCTGACAAGATGGATGTGGAAAGGAGGTTTCCTCTTGTGGCTGCATCCAGAACTAGGGGGCACTTTTAAAATTAAAGTCATCCTTTTATCTCAGAGCATTGTGCAACTCTTTGCCTCAGAAGGTGGTCAAGGTGGGGGTCATTGAATATTTTTAAGACAGAAGACAAAAGGATTCTTGTCAGGCAAGGGAATCAGAGCTTACTGGGGGTAGATGGAAATGTGGAGTTCAGAACACAAACAGATCAGCCCCCATGATATCATTGAATAGCAGAGAAATGTTGAGGGCTGAATGGCCTATTTCTAAAATCATACATTTGATACCACTCATCCCCTGACTCACTCACACACATCAAGCACCACACTCCCTCAATGGTGGAGGTAAATGGGGTAACGTTTTGTCTGATCTGTGTTGGAAATAGGGATTCTAATCCAGATGAGAAGTGTCTGGTTGCGATTTGTCTGTTAGTTGAACGTATGTAGCTATGAAATTTTTGAAATGTTGCTCTCACTCCTAGCCTGGGTCCACCCAGCAAGGCGAGGCAAATGGTAGAATACAGCAACTGGTTTTGTTGACAGGCTGAATGGTGAATTCCTGGTAGCGGTATTTTGAGAAATAATCCTGCCTCTTGTTGTGAATGCAGGAGGAGAGTATGTTGGGCCAATGAGAAATGAAAGGTCTTATAGGAAGTCTGCCCTGACAAGAGAAAGCAGAACAGAAACAAAATCAAATTTCCACGACCATTTCTTTTGTTCTTTCACAGGATGTGGACATCATTGGCAAGGCCTGCATTTGTTGCCCATCCCTAAGTACCCTCAAACTGAGTGGCTTACTAATCCATTTTTAAATTTTTCAGGTATGGATTTAGATTTTATTGTCATGTGTACTCAAGTACAAAAGTACAGAAGTACAGCAAAATGTTTTCAATGTTACCGCACACGGCACCATCTTAGATACAAGTACCTAGGTACAAAAACTTAAGAACAAGGTAGAAAGAAATAAGGAACAATGTTAAAAGCTAAACATTGCAGTGACTCTGAGTATAGTGTAAAAAAAGTGGATGTCACATTTAGCTTTTAATGTTGCTCGTTATTTCTTTCTACGTTGTTCTTAAGTTTCTGCACCTTTCAGAGGGCAAACATAACAGAGTTAAACATATTACTGTAGGTCTGGAGTCACATGTAGGCAAGGATGGCAGATTTCCTTCCCTGCAGGGCATTTGTGAACCAAATGGTCTTTCATAACAATCAATAACAGTTATCATAATTAATATTGTTGCATCTGGCTAATTAATTAATTAAATTTCAATTCCACCGACTAGTATGCTGGGATTTGAACTTGTATCCCCAGTGCATTAGCAACAGATTGCTAGTTTACCATTCTAGTGACATTATCATTATACCACCTTCACCCCTGTTGAACAATACTGTTTGGTTTGCTATATTTTTAAATGCTGAAAGAACGTAAACTTATTACTACTGATGTTCACTTCACTGTCCACAAAATAAACTGACTCAATAATTCATGGCTAGCTTTGTCTTGCAAAACAGTTCTCAGCCTGTCTACTGAAGGTTGGGTAAGCATAGCTTAAACTATGCATGAATGACATGATATTTAGTTCACACCACAAAGGCATATCATTCTTACAGCCCTGTCTACACTGTTGTACATTGGATATTGCACATTAAAGGCATACTCCAAAACAAATACTGTTCCTTATTAGCAGGAACAGTGCTTCTGAACTCCAGAACCCAAATTCACAAAACAGGGTCAGATTTATTTTACAGGATATTGCATAGTAGATGGGCTATCTAATGCACAACATAGGTTATCAACTATTACAGGAAAATGGATGGGCACTTAAGGGAAGCATGCTGAGGTTCTACTTACTGCCAGTGCAGAGAAGGAAGGGTCTAGCCATATGTTGCTCTGGAATGCTCAAATTGGTTGGGCAATGCATACCACGTGTAGCTCATGGAAGAAAACCTTCAAGCACAAGTTCATTGGGCAGTGTCGTCATATCATGCCCTTGATGCCCTGCAGGAAAAAGAGATAGTGATCTTGGCAGCTGGTTGCCCGGGAAGATTATTACTGAATAGCTCTTCATTGTTTAACAAGGTGTAACTTCACGTTTGAGGAGAAGGATGTCTTCCAGTCAAATCAAGAAGCTTGACACCATCAAGGATAAAGCAGTCCGCTTGATTGGCACCACAGCCGCAAGCATCCACTCCCTCCATCACCGATGCTCAGTAGCAGCAGTGTGTACTATCTACAACATGTATTCCAGAAATTCACCAAAGATCCTTATACAGCACCTTCCAAACCCACAACCACGTCCATCTAAAAGGACAAGGGCAGCAGATACATGGGAACACCAAAACCTTCAAGGTCTTCCCCAAGCCACTCACCGTTCTGACTTGGAAATATATCGCCGTTCGTTCACTGTTGCTGAGTTCAAATCCCGAAATTCCCTCCCTAATGGCATCAGCAGGTGGACAGCATTGGCTTGAGAAGGCAGCTCACTGCCACCTTCTCAAGGGCCACCAGGGACAGCAATAAATGCTGGCCCTGCCAGCAATGCCCACATATCACAAATGAATGAATAAATAAAAAATCCTCACTGTACGCCTAGAGTTGTAGCCCCTCCACATGTTGCCTTTGAGGTGACCCTGGAGGGGGAACAGACTGTTATCCACCTCTTGCTGACCCTGCTGAAATGTGCCCTTGCAAAGCATGCTGGGAAAGAGGGGCCTTGGTTTTTGTCGAAGTGGTGGTGAAGGATACTTTTCTCTATTCCCAGTGATGCGCACTAAATAAACATCGAGTGTAGTTGGAGGAACATCAACTTAAATAGAGAAAGCTGTTGCCTTCTTATATCCACCCTGATTGAGTCCATGGTGAGTAGACCCTTGGATGACCTTCCTCATCACTATTTGAGGGCATTAAGTAGGCAATTAGCATGACTATCTATCCTCTCCCAAAACCACTGTCCCATGTTTCCTTGTGTGTCATTACTCATTTGATGATCCTAGGTCCATGGTACATGTATTACCAGCAGAAGCCTCCACCTCCAATAGTGAAAAGCTGCTAGGTTGTGAATGGCTCTTGGGAAACAGAACCTGGGGTATTTGATCATGTGAATAGCCCGCCATTGGCCTGTTCAGTGTCTGATCAACACTTAATTCACTGTGTCTGTTACAATCATGGTGAAAAGGCGTCTATCAAAATTCAACGTTCGGGATTTGACTTTAATACCTGAGACTTTTATGGATTAAACATTCTTGGAAAGAATGTTACTAGCCTAAAATGGCTGCTATGGTCACCTGACAAACTGAGGCATCCCACTTGGAATATACAAAACTGGCTGTTTCCAAATTAATGTTTTTATGATGATGTCCGGAAACTCAGTTAGGTATCAAGAAATCGGCATTTTGCTCTATTCATATTTGCATGATAGCTGCACATATTGAGAGATGAAAGATATACATTGAAACAATGGAGTAGATATCAAAATCTGTAAAAGAGCTGTATGCCAACAGCTGCTTTGAGCAACAAAGGAGATAAAAGGCAACATGGACTGATATCAGCAAGGACATTGAAAGCTCTTCTCTCCCTTTCTCTCAGTCTCTCTCAGTCTCAAAAACCAAAATCAGTGTAAAAGCAATTTTGTAAAACCACCATTCATTGAGAAATCAGGGTTATCTGTAAACGTAACCACTCCTGAGGAAGCAGGGCAACAGATAAACTCTTGAGACTCAAGTTGCACTCTTGCATCTCAAAGATTGTGAAAACTTCAAACTGCAACTGTGTTTACCCTCCTGTATGTAGAGACAGCCTCTTGTGGACCTTTATTTTGAAACATTATTACAAAGGTTTTTCTGTGTGTATTTGATACTGCATTTTCTTACATTCTACGATGAAATAGTTAATAAACTTTCACTCTTACTCAAGAAACATTGCAATTTGGCATATTAATTTTAATTTAGTTCATTATGTTTTAATTGAAGTGTATTAGCTATGTGTGAAAAAAGAAATAGAATATTTGCAACGGCTGACTGCGAAGAGGTTAAAAAGAGAGGAGCTGAGCACCTTTCTTCACCTTGTTGTAACAGATCTTTCCCATAATAGGTGATGCTGGACTCACACCAGTTCTTAAGGCACCCCTCACCTCCATTACATATTACCTGATTATTCTAATATTTTACGATTCTCTAACAAAATTCAAATCATTATCCTTGTACCACTAATAATGAAAAACAGCTTTTGAGGCTCTTTCAGCAAAAGGCATGTTATCCCTGTGTTTTACACGTAAACACCTAAAACAATTACACAACCTTGTTGTAAAGCTCTTCTTTCCCAGCCAAGAATTACTTAAAGCAATTTAAAGAAATTAGAAACAAGACATTATATACGCAGTAAATTTTGAAGCCCCGTAAAGTTTGTTCTACCAGAAGTAAATGTCCAATGAGAAAGTGTTCCTCTAAGGCACAACAGAATTATTGCTCACATGACCCTTTCAAATAGGTTCAATGCAGCATAAATGTACTTTGACTTGGTGCAATAAATACTGTACATAAAAATATTTCTAAATTCTGTTAGGGAATATTTACGTCATTTGAACCCCACGACCCTCGAAACACTCTAAGTGATTTAGCATGATGGAGTCCTTGCTCTCGGCTAGCCATAAGCAACCCATGAATCTGGGAAATCGAAAACTAGTCTACAATGTTAACCTAACTATTGATTGGTGTAATGTGGCAGTCTCAATCAGAAAGTCCATAAAGATAGACGTTGTGATTGAACATTCTATCTGAGATTGTATTAAAGGGTTAACATTCCAGCAAAATGTGTTGGAAAACATATTGGGTCGTAATTCATCCGAGATAGTTATGAATAGCAGCCAACGGTGAATCAAGAGCCAATATAGACTCCACACAATGTTCTCAGTCAATAGAAAAGGAAGTTGAAAAAAGTGTAAAACTGGCTTCTGAAATGCTTTTGTGGTGCAGTGGTACTGCCACTACCTAAGAGCCAGAAGGCCCAGGCTTAGGCTCTACCTGCTCCAGAGCGGAGTAATTACCACCTCTGAACTGGTTGATTTGGAAAACTGTGATATTTGCAACAACCTATTCTGTATTCTCGCCACAGACAAATTGCGTCCCCATTAGCTGTGGTAATTCCATGTCATCGTCACCACAGAGTGATTAAAATACACTTCTCTAAACAATACTTACATGAAACAACACCAAAATAAATCAGAGAGATTTATTTTACTTTTGATCCATTCTGTATTTGTTTCTGAAGACACCAATGTTGAGACAGAATACCCAAACAGGAGTATGTTTGATTCACCAGCAGGCCAAACAGTCAAATTTATTCTCCCCTCTTCAAAAAACAGATTAGGTTTTGTTTGTTAACATGTTGCAAGATTCGCAATGTTCAGGGCGCTGTGCACAGATAGCTGGTGGGTTTGTTCAGTATAACTATACTACGAGATCACACAGTGGGTGCCAAGTTCCTACCCTCCCCAACGCCACTTCAAGGTTGACTGATTCTCCACTGAACTAGGGTGGATCTGCGTCTCACACACAGCTGCTTACATGGTGCTGGAACTGTGCTAGAATAAGCTCCAAAGTCTCCTGCTCATTTCTCCATAAGATGTGGTGCATGGCATAGTGAGAAGATATCAATTAACACTCACCTTCAAAATAACCGGATACAACCCAATTTGAAGCAGCCTTATTGAGGACATGAACATGGAATGATAAACTCTATCACAATGATATTGTTGAATGTTGTCAATGATTCAATACAACTCACTGGAATAAACAATGAGTCTTATGATAACCAAATCTTGTTTATTATGGAACAAAGGAACAAGCAGGTAAGCTTGAACAAAAAGATTCTTCACACCTGCCATTCAGTCATTTTGAAGATAGATGGCATTCCCCGTAACTGAATTGCAAAAAGTTTTATCCAAGTTATTCAGCTCATTAGCTGCTCAACCAATACTGAAAATTCATTTTTACACAGGCAGTGTGATGGCTGCTTTCTATCCTTATCATCATTTCTGTCTGTTCAATAGTGGAAACAAAATGTGTTTTTTTTTCCTCTCATGTCACGTTAACATAAGGTAAACATTTCCCAAAGTAAGTAATTATATTGCAATCTATTTCACTTTGTGTGTTATATACAACAGGATTCTAAAGCTGCCTGCTAAAAGTGGCCATACTGTTCCCTTTCTCTTATGAGCAAGGGGCTGCTTCTATTATTTTGTCATTCAGCTTTATTGCCACATCCATAATTTTGAATCCAAGTCAGATTAGTCAAAAAGAAAACAAGGTCAAGAATGGTCTTCAGACTTGGGCTTCTTTATAACGTTATTTATTACTTATTAAGACTAGATGTTACAATGCATGGTAACCATGATTCACCAGTCTCACATTCTACTGTTACATTATTGAAAGACTATGCAATGAACTCCATTACCTCATGCTATTCAGTCTACTCCATGTGCTTCTCTGTACTTGTTTCTCACATTCACCTAACTAGATTTCAGGTTTCTGCCGTGTGTTTCTCTATTCATCCTATCTTTGCCCACACATGTGCTATTTATGCCCAGTGAAAGGCAGATCCATGATATTATCGCAAGATTGCCCCAGTTTCCTAAAATCTTTATGCAGCACCGCCAAAATGACAAAGGTGGCTATCCCCTCAAGTGCCTGTTTGACAAGCATTTAAGCAATGGCAGAATATTTCATCAATCTTGATTGATCTGTTAAAATAATCACTGTCAAACACAGTGGAATAGATATACCGAAATCCCTCCTCAAGCTATTAAAATCTACTGTGAAAATAGGCTTTAATTTCTTCAGAGGTGAATTCCTCAACAGAAACATAGAAAGAACTGAGATTTTGTAAAGTTAGAGATGATAGCTTGTATGAAGCTTATTTGTTTAATTAAAGTATCGTTCTAGTCTCTAAAAGAGTGAATTTGCAAATGCCCCTTGTTGTACGGTTAGATCAATTTACAGTATTTAATTATAAAATGAAATTTAATATAATTTTGAAGCCTTTGCAGTAAAATTGTTTCCAAACTATTTCACATCTTAATCCTTACTACACGAAGCATCATGTAAAAAATAACATGCAGCTTGCAGGTTAATATTTTACCATTTCTGGAATTGTTCCACCCATGACTTTTACAAATGGACCACCCAGAATTTGGCATGAATTTTGACCTCTAAGAGGAGACTTGGTATGTGAGACAAAATTGTGTTTCTTTCAGTGGGGAAGTATGGAAGTTAGTTTTCGGCAAGAGGCTGAAAAGATGCCTCTGCCATTTAGGACAAATGTTTTTTGGGGGATGAAGACCATCTCTCAGGATGTTAAGCTGCTTCATTGCATGGTGAAAAATGCAATTTTGTATAATTTCTTGGTTATCTTCAGAACAGTTGATTTCTTGCCACATCAGATCAATTGTTTTGGCTGCAAGTGGCTTTTTTTTACTGCTGCAAAAAGTCCACAAAGAATCTACCCTTATCAAACTTTAACAGATGCTTTCATTTTAGCATACAGCAGCTGAATGGTTACTTTGTGCATGTAATGCAGTTGGCAGAATATGAAAAGCACGCAATGATCAGGGAACTGAGCACTTGGTAAACAGAGTGGGAATTCAGAGAAAGAAGAAAGTATTCTTTTTCCATTGTTTTTCTTACCCCCAGGTAGCTGGTTAGTAGTTCCCTTTCATCTCTAAGCCAGGAAATTGTAACTTGCTGAGATTGAATTCAGCTATTGAGTAATCAATTAACCTCAATAAATAATTAAATAAAATTAGACATGGCAAGGCAGATGGTGTGCTGCCTCTAAAATATGTAAGAATTTACAGATAACATTACACTACTCAGCAATGAATTCAATGAGATATTCCGTGGCTTGAGCGGAATCAGTCCTGAGTTGCTGAATTGGAATCTGAGTTGCAGACACTGCAGGCATCAGAGAGGAGGAGAGTTTGGTGAGGTCCACGAACTTGAAAGGATGCAGAAAAGATTCACAATGCTGTTGCCAGGGTTGGAGGGTTCGAGTTATAAGGAGAAGCTAAACAGGCTGAGGCTATTCTCCCTGCAGCATCAGAGGGTAAGGGTGACCTTATAGAGTTTATAAAATCATGAGATCCATGGATATGGTGAATAGCCATGGTCTTTTCCCAGGATATTGCAGTCCAAAACTAGAGGGCACAGGTTTAAGGTGAGAGGGGAAACATTAAAAACGGACCTAAGGGGCAACTTTTTCACACGGAGGATGGTGCATGCATGGAATGAGCTGCCAGAGGAAGTGGTGGAGGCTGGTACAATTACAACATTTAAAAATCATCTGGATGGGTATACAACTAGGAAGGGGTTAGAGGGAGATTGGCCAAATGCTGGCAGATGGGACTAAATTGATTTAGGATGTCTAGTCGGCATGGACACGTTAGACCAACCAGTCTGATTCTATGCTGTAAAACTCCATGACTCTATGTGCCTGCGAATCAGGCACGTATGACAATAGGAGGTAGAATAATGGAGGGGCTGCAGTCCTGGACTTGGGCCAACAGATACAAGGTATTCCTATTTGTGTGGATGAGAACAATGATGTAGAGTTACTAGACAAATTGCCAATGCGCAATAGTGCAGGAAACTAGTCAAGTGAGATAAGTATAAAGGGATTTGGTAATATCAGAGAACAGAATAGTCTGAAGGATATAACTGTCCTCTGCAGCCATAACAAGGTGTTACAAAGGTTACAAAGGTTGTGTTGCCTACCTAGTGTCAGTGTTCATGGCATTTCTAATTTGCTGTAGATTAAGTTTGAATGTGAGAAGATGAATATCCAGTTTTTGCTGTCCGTATAAGAATAATAGGAATTACTAAAACTAAAAATAATGGTAAGCAATCAAATACACCTTATATTCCCTCACCTAGGTCTACAATTTATATTCAACATTATGGAAATGTAGTTCTTGGTGCCAGGGAATCAGCAATGAAGTAATTTGTTGCGAAACACTTGGGGAACAATGTGCATCAATCAGTAAGAATTAAGATACTTAACTCCCGAGGGGTTATTTTAAATGCCACGGTCACCTATCTCCTTCTGTTATTATTTTTATATCTTCACATTCGTCCCTTGGAGAATTTTGTGAAGGAGCGAAAGGATTTAGTTAAAAGCAAAATGCTGTGGATAGTTGAAATAAAATCAGAAAGTGCTGGAGAAACTCAGCAGTTTCGAAACAGTTCGAAAGAACAGTCGTACTGGACTTGAAATGTTAACTCTGAAAGGGATTCGGAGGCTAATTACAATTCTGATGGACTGAGATGTATGCTCTTCTTCAATATCAATGGCCACCTTTCTAGAGTTGATAGGATGCTCCGTAATTTTACTGTGGGAAACTTATCCGACACTACAACTCATAGGATGCAGGGAGGAGACCACCAACGCATAAAACTCCCTGATCTGTAGTCATGGAGAGGGATAGGAGCAGACAGTATGGGAAAGTATTTAATTGGTGGAGGGGGAATTACAATGCTATTATGCAGGAAATGTGTAGCATAAATTAGGAACAGATGTTCTCAGGGAAATGCACGCCAGAAATGTGGAGGTTGTTTCACTTGCTACGAGTGGTGGATAGGGTTGTCCCACTGAAGCAAGGAAGGGATGGTAAAGTGAAGGAACCTTGGATGACAAGACATGTGGAACATCTAGTCAAGAGGAAGAAGAAAGCTTACTTAAAGTTGAGGAAGCAAGGATCGGACAGGGCTCTAGGGTTACAAGGTAGCCAGGAAGGAATTGAAGAATGGACTTTGGAGAGGTAGAAGGGGGCATGAAAGAGATTTGGCTGTCCACTGGAGTAGTTCCAGATGATTGGAGGGTGGAAAATGTTATTCCCTTGTTCAAGAAAGGGAATGGGGATAACCCTGGGAATTACAGACCAGTTAGTCTTACTTCTGTGGTGGGCAAATTATTGGAGAGGATTCTGAGAGACCGTTTTTGACTATTTGGAAAAGCACAGTTTGATTACAGTTAGTCAGCATGGCTTTGTGAGGAGCAGGGCATGCCTTTTAGGCCTTTTTGAATTCTTTGAGGATGTGACAAAACACATTGATGAAGATAGAATAGTGTATGTGGCGTATATGGATTTTAGCAAGGCTTGATAAAGTTCTCCATGGTAGGCTCATTCAGAAAGTAAGGAGGCATGGGATGCAGGGAAATTTGGCTGTCTGGATACAGAATTGGCTGCCCAATAGAAGACAGAGGGTGGTAGCAGGTGGAAAGTATTCAGCCTGGAGCTCGGTGACCGGTGGTATTCCATAGGGATTTGTTCTGGGACCTCTGCTCTTTGTGATCTTTACAAATGACTTGGATGAGGAAGTGTAAGGGTGTGTTAGTAAGTTTGCTGATGCCACAAAGGTTGGTGGTGTTGTGTGTAGTGTGGAGGGCTGTTGTAGGTTGTAACGGGACATTGACAGGATACAGAGCTGGGCAAAGAAGTGGCAGATAGAATTCAACCTGGAAAAGTGTGAAGTGATTCATTTTGGAAGGTCGAAATTGAATGCAGAATACAGGATTAATGGCAAGATTCTTGGTAGTGTGGAGGAACAGAGGGATCCTGGGGTCCACGTCTGTAGATCCCTCAAAGTTGCCACCCAAGTTGATAGGGTTGTTAAAGAAGGCGTATGGAATGTTGGCTTTCATTAACAGGGGGATTGAGTTTAAAAGCTGTGAGGTTATGCTGCAGCTCTATAAAACCCTGGGTAGATCACACTTGAAATATTGTGTTCAGTTCTGGTCACCTCATTATAGGAAGGATGTGGAAGCTTTAGAGAGGGTGCAGAGGAGTTTTACCAGGATGCTGCCTGGACTGGAGGGCAGGTCTTCTGAGGAAAGGTTGAGGGAGCTAGGGTTTTTCTCATTGGAGCAAAGAAGGATGAGAGGTGACTTGATAAAGGTGTACAAGATGATGAGAGGCATAGGTAGAGTGGTTGGCCAGTGACTTTTTCCCAGGACAGAAATAGCTATCACGAAGGGGCATAATTTTAAGGCGATTGGAGGAAGGTTTAGGGGAGATGTCAGAGGTAGGTTCTTCACACAGAGAGTGGTTGGTGCGTGGAATGTGCGGCCAGCTGTGGTAGTGGAGTCAGATACATTAGGGACATTCAAGCGACACTTGGATAGGCACATGGATGATAGTAAAATGTAGGGTATGCAGGGTAGTTTGATCTTTGATCTTGCTATAACTGTTCTATGTTCTATGTTCTATGTGTCCATTCCAAAATGGTTTTGTTGGCAAAAACTAATGTTTCCTATTCATAGGTGTTTGGCTTTGATTTTGAATTGGAAAATCAAATATGTAACTATTTGATTTGTTTTGGTCTCAATTGAGAGAAATGAAGGAAACCCACAAATATTGATGTACGCTGAAAGTAACCTCTGGCAATGTAGACTATAACTGTTTCTAAACCTTGAAAGGAAGAATACAAAATATCATCCTCAGTAGTTTTGGTGAAGGCTCAGAACACATCAGAGAATCTAGAGTTCCAATGCTTGGGAACATCTTCTCGACTTCAAAGAATTCCGAAAAGTCAAAATTAATATTCCTGTAACTATCTCTTTTAAAACCTGTGATAGGAACTTATCAAGACCAGGGATATTTTGACACTCAGTTCCATTAATTTCTTCAGAGCTATTTTTGTTTAATTCACTCATGGAATGTGGGCATCTCTGGCTAGGCAGCATTTATTGCCCATCCCTAATTGCCCAGAGGGCAGTTAAGAGTAAACCACATTGTTGTGGGTCTGGAGTCACATGTAGGCCAGGCTAGCTAAGGATGGCAGATTTCCTTCCCTGAAGGACATTAGTGGACCAGATGGGTTTTGCCAACAGTCAACTATGGCATCTTTGTCATTCGACCCTTAACTCCAAATTCTTCATTGAACTTAAATTCTACCATCTGCCATGGCAGGATTTGAGCCCAGAACATTAGCTGAATCTCTAGATTAATAGTCTCATGATAACTGACACTGATTTCATTCCTCAATCTCAATAAATCCTTACTTTTGGAGCTTTGTTGTGTGATTTTTGCCTTCACTAGAAGTTTTATCTGTAACTTATGAATCTACATTTACAAATCTAGTTTTTTTTCTTCCAATATAATTAACTCAAACAAATTTATATCTAATCAAATGTGTTTAAGTTTCCAGATCTTCACTATTTTGCTTCTGCAATTAAATCATATCAGTGTTTCCTAGACAAATTTGTTTCTGCAATCAATGCCTGTTTGAACACTTTAAATAATTATCCTCAGTGAATTAAGATTTCTTCCGCCATCCTTTGGTTTTATGCTGTCGAGTTTGGCTGGTCTGTAGACCATATTTTAGATTATGCATGGACAGCTGAGAAAATCACTTAGGTTCATGGCTTGTAAAGGTTTCCAAGTCTCACATTGTGAGAGAACTGAATGAGTATAAAATACACACTAAATCATCCGGGCACCTCAACATGCTTTACACAGTCAGTTCAATTTTGTTGTGCACACTATAAATTGACTTTTAACCTGTCGCTGTCTTAAAAAGTGGCACACATTGCAAGTACAATCATTCATGAAAAATACATATTCTGTCGTGAGCTGTTCTGGATAGTGCACTGACGAATAACGGTAAGAGGAAAGGAAGCTAACGATTCACCATCGAAACATGTTTAGATATAGTTCTTTATAGTCACAAAATAAGGCTTCTTGCTTAATGTTTGCTGTTTCTCATTGGTTCAAACCATGTTGAACACAAACTAACCACATACTTTACAAAACATCCATAAAAGTTCTATTTCTATTTCAAGGTTAAGAATGTACATGACATTTATTTTTCCAATTTGGATCCAACTAAGGAGATAAGGTTTGGTGGCTAACCATACTTTGAAAATGTTCAAAGACAATTATGTTTATATGAAAAGGCAACTGGAGGGCTTTAGAAAGACGAGGTCAGAAATATGGGGTAAAATGACTCAAATGTCAAATAATCTTTTCTCTGTTAATTTCCTTTCATCTTTACAGTTAATGAAAAGCCTATACATACTTATAAGTACTGATCATTCATGAAAATTTGTTCAAAACAACACCTTACGATGTCAAATGACTACTGATGAGTTTTGAACACAATTGAATACAAAGCAATGTCAATTTTCCCTGGTTGGGCATCTTTCCCAGCTGAAAAAAGGGGAAAAAGCAAAAAGGGGAAATGGAAGTGATCACGTTACTTGTCTCACACTTATAACATGGTTTATGTCCTCTCCATTCTCATTACAGATCCCAGAATGTGCCTTCACATCTCTTCATTTCCTTTTTCAACTTGTTACATCTTGTTATGTGCTGTCGAAAACTACTTACACCTTTAAAAGGTTTAATCAAAATGGTAGCGCACATTTTTGGCAGTGAAAGCTTTCTTCTGTATGAGAAGCAGCAGAGTCATGTCCATTTCTCTTTACTGTCAGGCACAACAGCCCATCAGTTGAATCACAACTTCAGTTGGTTTGTTCTTTTAAAGATGCACGATGCCATTGACAACAGTAGAACACTGAGCTCAGCTCTAGCTCATGAGCAGTACACTGGTTTCAACATGAAAACGTTCCACTCCATCAACATCCAACTTGTGTGAAGCTCTGCTGTAAAGTCTTACACTGCCTGCTAAATAGTCTAGCACAACCTACAGTTCAGTTGCCTTGATGGAACAAAGATCACTGACTCTTCAGTAAGTGTTAGATAAGTGACGATGTTTCTAAATCTTTTATTTTTGTTGTGTGTGACATTAGCTTTCTTACTGTGACTGCCATATTGAATTACAACTGATGACCCCAATCACTGACCTTGCCAGTTCGATGTGTGAACACTTACAATTTGTACATGAAAGAATACAAGTGCTAGAAAAGTAGACTGATTTAGTGGAAGAATACGGCTGGCACAGTGTATAAGTGAAGGGGATTTACTGAACCCTACATAGAGTACTACACATATTTGTGTGGGAACAGCATGAAATAGACACAGGGAAGAGTTGCTATGGTGACTAACAATTATTCCAAAGCACTTATCTACAGTAGTGTCCTCTTCAGATGCTGAAATTACAATTAGGATTGCTTCATAACCACTCAGAGTGAATCAGATAAGTTGGTGTCGCAGGTTTAATGTGGCAATGTTCACTGAGAGCCATGGTTCCTCATTGTGCTTTATCTTGTATCTGCTGATTCATGACCATGGGAACAGCTAGATCTCAGCCTTTGACCAGGTTGCAAATCATGTGACGTGTTATAGCACGATAGCAAAATACCATTGCCTAAGCAGCTGGGGTTTCTGACCAAAGCACAGTGCATTTGTCCAGTATTTTTAACTCAATGTTTTTCCCTAATTTAGTATTGAATTGCTCACAACGGTTAAATTAAATCTGTCTCAACTGACCACTGCTATGAGCCACTGATGTCCTATCAGGTCTTCTCAGCTCCTGTTGCTTTCATCCCACCCCTCCAAGAAGCTGCTAATTTTGGCACTTTCATAGTCTTCCCTCTCCTCATTTTCTCAATTTGAATAGGATAATCACTTTGAGCAATATGGAAATAATTTGGAAATATATTCAGAAATGATGGCATGTTGCTTTCATCATTTTAGCCATTGGCTATCAAGCATGTGTTGGTAAGTTTTGCTCTCTGTAGTGATTATAATGAGGTGAGCCAGGTGGGCCTCATAGAATATAAATTCCCTGATAGAGGCTGTTAATCTGGTCCAATCAGGGAGCCCTGGCTGACAGATATAAACAGGAGTGTGAGAGGTTCTGCTCACTCTAAAAGTTGGCTCTGACAGAGCTGGACCAATGTCAAGGACTCTCCACATGTAAATAAAGGGTGACTTGGGAACAGGATACCAGCCGCTGTTGAGTTATTTCACTGTTATTAAGAAGCAAGGAAAATCAGATACCTTGTAGCATGGTATCAATGGTAGTTATCTGGGGAGTTTACGTATATCAAACTTCTATTTTGGAAAAAAACATTTCTCACCCTGCACTTCCTTTATCTGCATTAGGTCCTGTCTCAGACATCATCCATCTGTCTGAAAACATTCTTTTGAAATAATTCCTGCTTTGTTACAAGGCTTTCACATGTAAAGTTCAGATATTAAGTTCAGAATTTTTTTGTTTTACTGTCACCTTTCTGCTTCAAAGTGAAGAAGAAGTAAAAAGATTGATAAATTCCATCCATTGGGTTTTGGTAGACAGGAGGTAGCTCTCTAGTAAATTTAATTCAGAATCTCACATTGTAATTGGGAGCTAGATTAAATGCTGTTTGTTGGCATCCGGGAAGCCAAGCACTAGTAAACATGTGGAATCTGCTACTTATAGAACGTATGCGTCTTTTCAACATCCCTTGCAGTGATTGGGGGTCATTCTGGTTTGTTAATGAAATAGTCTCCTTTTTATTGGTTAATGCCCTTATTTTCCCTCCTCTGTCACACACCACCATGATCAGTGACTCCCACACCAACCCCGAATGTGACCCAAAATTGCAGTCAAACCTCTCTTAAATTAAGAGGGAAACAAAGAAAAAAGGATGGAAGAGGAAAGGATAAACATTCTTATTTAGAGTCATCGAGATGTACAGCACGGAAACAGACTTATTGGTCTGACTTGTCCATGCAAACAAGACATCCTAAATTAATCTAATGCTGTTTGCCAGCAGTTAGCCCACATCCATCTAAACCCTTCCTATTCATGTACCCATCCAGATGCCTTTTAAATGTTGTAATTGTACCCACCTCCACAACTTCCTCTGGCAGCTCATTCCATGTATGCACCACTCTCTGCAAGAAAAAGTTGCCCCTTAGGTCCCTTTTAAATCTTTCCCCTCTCACCTTAAGTCTACGCCCTCTAGTTTTGAACTCCCCCACCCCTGGGGAAAAGCCCTTTTCTATTTACCCTGTCCATGCCTTTCATGACATTATAAACCTCTATAACATCACCCCTTAGCGTCCGCTCCAGGGAAAATAGCCTCAGCCTATTCAGCCTCTCCCTATAGCTCAAACTTTCCAACCGTGGCAACATCCTTGTAAATCTTTTCTGAACATTTTCAAGTTTCAGAACAACCTTCCTACAGCAGGGAGCCCAGAATTGCACACAATATTCCAATAGTGGCCTAACCAATGTCCTGTGCAGCCACAACATGACCTCTCAACTCCTATGCTCAATGCACTGATTAATGAAGGAAAGCATTCCAAACATCTTCCTCACTATCCTACCTACCTGCGACTCCACTTTCAAGGAACTATGAACTTGCACTCCAAGATCTCTTTATTCAGCAACACTCCCCAGGACCTTACCAATTAAGTGTATAAGTTCTAGCCTGATTTGCCTTTCCAAAATGCAGCACCTCACATTTAAATAAATTAAACTCCATCTGTCACTCCTCGGCCCCTTGACCTATCCGTTCAAGGTCCCTTTGTACTCTGAGGTAACCTTCTTCACTGTCCACTTCACCTCCAATTTTGGTGTCATCTGCAAACTTATATTATAAGAACCTGTAAAAATAATTTCTGACATTAAGGAATAAGACTTCACTGTTTTGGTTGTCGTGACTCTCAGCCAGAGCTTTTGATCAGCATAACAGCATTGATCTCATCATAAGAAAGGTCTTTCCATCTTGAAATCCCAGCTTTACTTTCCTGTACTGAGTTTAGCCAGTAATTAATGCACAAATCCAGCAATTTCTCAACATTTATTAGGGCGGGAGATTCACGATGAGCAGAGCAATGCAAGTTATCCAGTAATTTGTGCCAATTTGCAGTTCATGACATCTCCCTTGCTCCACACAATTCACTGGACATTTTTCATACAATAAACTCCTCACTGTTTTCCAAGGCAATTCTAACAAGTTCAGTCTCAAGCACAGCACAGTTAATATTATTTGCAATTTGCAGACATGCTCTGAAATATGGCATAAACCTGGAACTCACAGTAACAAAAGGAACACTTGAAAGCAGATGTACACTAGTCAGCGAGACCATTTTGCATGACTGCATGGCATTCATAGCCTGCACAAAATCAACAATGCATTTCTTTCCCA
Organism: Ginglymostoma cirratum; assembly: GCA_024137785.1. Taxonomy (NCBI): domain Eukaryota; kingdom Metazoa; phylum Chordata; class Chondrichthyes; order Orectolobiformes; family Ginglymostomatidae; genus Ginglymostoma; species Ginglymostoma cirratum. The sequence continues at coordinate 30,096,527 of JAHRHZ010000087.1, forward strand.
AAGGTAATTCCTCAATAGAAACAGATCTATTTGAGCATTTTATCAGAAGACATATTTGATCATGAATTAATAAAAAGAAGCTATTCATACTCACTGACAGAATAACAGTAAATTGATTCATTTCCTGTTATGCAAAGTTGAGTTCATCTCACTTAAAAAAGGGAGTTTTGCATCAGATCTTCTTCACTTCTCAAGATGTTTTTATCATTGAAGTAATTTTCAAAATGTAGGGCTGTATCTTTAGTGAAAGCTTCATGGTTTCAAGCCCAGAATAAAGCATGCAAATTGAGATTCAAAGGCAAAGCAGGAAGGTTCGTCATCAATGACTGAATGAATGAGTTGAGTTTTGCAAGCAGACTGTTGCTTGCTGTCCTTTGAAATATGACTCATTGTATTCATAATAAGTGGACAAAATCCTTTGCTCCATTTCAGATGGGTCATGGGTCATGTCATTAGATTCCAATTGGCGTTATCGAGGGCAGTTGTGTTTTTTTTTCATCTGGGTACATATAAAGAATACTATCAATAATTCCTAGTCACCTATGTTGAGAATGCAATGGTGCAGGTCACTTAATGGGGGTTTCCTTCAGGTGCTCTGTTTCTTCCTACAGTCAAAGATGTGCAAGTTAGATGGATTGGCCATGGGAAATTACCCATAGTGGTCAGGGGCATGCAGGTTAGGTGGTTTGGCCGTAGGAAATGCAGGTTTACAGGGATAGGGTGGACGGGTGAGTCTTGGTGGGATCTCTTCGGAGGGTCAGTGTGGACTCGGTGGGCTGAATGACCTGCTTCCACACTGTGGGGATTCTATGATTATGTGATTCTTAATCCTCCTTCAAAGCAGCTATTCATCCTCCAATGTCTCCCTGAACAACAGGCCTTGTCATAGGTAGAATGGAATTTCAACATTTTAGGAAAGACTCCTGGTTTTTCAGCTGGGTTCAGACATCAGATCGACAAATCAAATAAACAGCAGTTTTTGATTATCTTATTTTACAACAGAATACATTAACTTATGTTTAGTCATGTGGGGAGGGAACTTGTAAAATGCAGAATATAATTGTGAATTTGATAGTTATTCGAACTTTATGAAGAATATCAAAGTTTTGGAAAAGACAAGGAGATTTATCAGAATTATATAAGGGGAAACATGATTCCTGAAGGAGATTTAAGAAAGTGGGGTCTTTACATTACTACAGGAAAGAGAGATCTGATGGATATATTCAAAGTTAAACTATTGATAAGGATCACAGAGAAGAAGATATCAATTGTTGACGAATCAGTAAATAGCCTACATTTAAGATCCACTGATAAAAGAGTGAAGTGAAAAGTTTAACTTTTAAACAGAGGTTTGTTAGAAAATAGAATGATATAGCAAACACGGTGAAAATATGAAAATACAATATATTGGGCATAGTAGTAGACTTAATATTTGGAATTGTTTTGAAAGTAAAAGTGGATAAATATTTTCAAATGAGAATTAAACAGTCTAGAGGTAAAATGCAGGGAAATAAGACTAAGTGGATGACTCTTCCAAAAAGTTGGTATGGCCACAATAAATTAATATGACCAGATAAGAAGGAGTCAAACTTCCCCTGATTTTAAACCCATTCTCCATCATTGCAATAAATATGATTTTTTAAAATTAGTTTTTAGCACTCAACTATCACACTTTAGTTAAACTTAGTTAACCAGCACAGTGGCTTAGTGGTCAGCACTGCTGCCTCACTACACCAGGGTTTGATTCCAGCCTCAGGCAACTGTCTATGTGGAGTTTACACATTCTCCCCATGTCTGCGTGGGTTTCCTTGCGGGTACTCCGGTTTCCTCCCACAATCCAAAGATGTCCAGGTTAGTTGGATTGGACACGCTATAGTGTCCAGGATGTGTAGGTGGATTAGCCTTGGGAAATGTAGGGTTACAGAGATAGTGCGGTGAGGGGGGTCTAGGTGGGAGTGTCAGTGAGGAGTCAATGTGCAGAATGGCTCTGTAAGGATTCTATGAACTAGATCAAAAATGAAGGAAAGCCAATTCCACAGTTTTCTTGAGTGGAATGTTATTATCTGCCAAGTTAAAAAGTGAAAGATATCAAATTCACATATACAAAGACATGATGTGGAGTTTACAAAAGGGATTGAGGAGAATCTGGTATGGACAAAAAGGAAAAAAGCAGTTACAGTTCAGTTTTTTAGAGACTCTTAGTTGCACAAATGAAAGGGCTTGTGTCCAATCTGTTTTTTCCTATCTTCTGTAACGGCAAAGCTGCGGACATCCTGGAGTTCTTAGTCAATCCTCGCTATTGTTTTGATTTGCTTTTCATTATCTGATGTCTAAGCTTGAGGAGCATTGAGAGAGGCAGGAAAGAAGGAGAGAGAGATAGAGAATGAGACAGAGAGAGGTAGAGGGTAAAGCTTCCAGTATCCTTGCTGTTATCAGTCCATGATGCTTCCTCCGTCTGCTTTATTGCTGAAAGCAAACTACTGAAATACAGTTAGATCATATAGATATACACCACAGAAACAAAACCTTTGGTCCAACTGGCCCATGCCAACCAGATATCCTAATTTAATCCAGTCCCATTTGCCAGCATTCACCCCATATCCTTCTAAACCCTTCTTATTCATATATCCTTCCTGATGCCTTTTAATTGTTGTAATCGTACCAGCCTCCATCACTTCCTCTGGCACTTCGTTCGCATACGCACAACACCGTCTGCATGAAAAAATTAACCATCAGGTCCTTTTTAAATCTTTCCTCTCCTACATTAAAAATATGCCCTCTAGTTTTGGACTCCCCTACCCTCGGAAAAAGACCTAGGCTATTCACCCTATCCATGCCTTTCAGGCTTTTATAAACCTCTATAAGGTCACCCCCTCTAGCCTGCGATGTTCAGGGAAAAAAATGCTCTAATGTATTAAGCGTCTCCTGTACTCAAACCCTCCTGTCCTACAACTTCTTTGTAAAGCTTTTCTGTGCCCTCTCAGGTTTAACAATATCTTTACCATAGCAGGGAGACCAAAATTGAACACAGTATTCCAAAATTGGCCTCACTAATGTTCTGTACAGCTGCAACTTGGCATTCGAACTCCTATACTCAGTGCGGTGAACAATAAAAGCATGTGTTGCAAATTCTTCCTTCACCATCCTGTCTACCTGTGACTCCACCTTCAAGAAACTAGGAACCTGCACCCCAAAGTCTTTTTGTTCAGCGACGTTCCCCAGTAACTGACCATAAGTAAGGTAAGGGCCCATGGTATTAGAGGCAAGGTGCTAACATGGATAGAAGATTGGCTGTCTGGCAGAAAGCAGAGTGTGGGGATAAAAGAGTCTTTCTCAGGACAGCAGCCGGTGACAAGTGGTGTTCCACAGGGGTTAGAGTCGGGATCACAACTTTTCACTTTATATATTAATGATCTAGATGAAGGAACTGAGGGCATTCTGGCTAAGTTTGCATATGATGCAAAGATAGGTGGAAGGACAGGTAGTATTGAGGAGGCAGGGATGCTGCAGAGGGACTTGGGCTGGTTAAGAGAGTGGGCAAAGAAGTGGCAGATGGAGTACAACGTGGGAAAGTATGTGGTCATGCACTTTGGTAAGAAGAATAGAGGCATGGACTATTTTCTAAACAGGGAGAAAGTTCAGAAGTCTGAAGTGCAAAGAGACTTGAGAGTTCTAGTCCAGGATTCTCTCAAGGTAAACTTGCAGTTTGAGTCAGTACTTAGTAAGGCAAATGCAACTTTGGCATTTATTTTAAGAGGACTTGAATATAAAAACAGGGATGTACTTCTGAGGCTCTATAAAGCTGTGGTCAGGCCACATTTGGAATATTGTGCACAGTTTTGGGCCCCATATCTCAGGAAAGATGTATTGGCCCTGGAGTGGGTTCAGAGGAGGTTCATGAGAATGGTCCCAGGAATGAAAAGCATAACATATGAGGAACGTTTGAGTACTCTGGGTCTGTGTTCAATGGAGTTTAGAAGGATGAGGGGACATCTAATTGAAACTTACAAAATATTGATTAGCCTGGGCAGAGTGGATGTTGGGAAGATGTGTCCATTGATAGGAGAGACTAGGACCCAAGGGTACAGCCTTAGAGTAACGGGAAAACCATCTAGAACGGAGATAAAGAGAAACTTCTTTAGCCAGAAAGTATATGGAATTCACTGCCACAGAAGGCTGCGGAGGCCATGTCACTGAGTATATTTAAAATGGAGATAGATAGATTGGTTCTTAATTGTCAAGGGATCAAGGGTTACAGGGAGAAAGCAGGAGAATGGGGTTGAGAACTTATCATTCATGATTGAATGGTGGAGCAGACTAGATAGGCTGAATGGCCTAACTTCTGCTCCCATGCCTTAAGGTCTTCTTAAGTGCATAGGTCCTCCCCAAATTTGTCTTTCCAAAATGCAACATTCCTCAAGCAAAAATGAATAACTCAAGATGTTTTTGCCAAAACTATTTCATGGTGATGGTTTTCAGGTACAGAACTTGACATCAGCAACAACTGCCCAAGAAATTTACCCCTGCCTTGTCTTTAAATGGTTAAAAATAAATGACTACAGAATAATTGAAATGGCAGCAATTACACAGAATCTGCTACAAAGAAACCTTGAGCTATAACACTTCAACACACTGTCTCCTCTGAAATGCCATCATACATTTATATAATACACTTAGTATATTAAAAAAATCCATGGCATTTCATAAAAATAGCTTCTAAACACTTCTTTCTGTATGCAATAAAAATGCTACAAATGTATTGAATTGTCCAATTAATTGGCCCCAAAAAAGATACTCATGTATGCAAAGTGTTTCATTCGCTATATCAGCACACCCTATGGAATTGTAACAATCAGAACTTTAATTCCTCATGTGAAGTTTCACTTGTTCTGAAATACATCAGGCAAGTTCAATGCTCAGAAGTTTGACATAGTGATTGCGAATTAGAAATTCACTGCAATTATCAAAAGAAGGTAACTTGTTGGCCTATCAACAATGGTACGCACTGGCATTCGTAAAATTTTAAAACACATTTTACAGACAGATTATTGATCATAGACAGAAATCATATTCTAAGCCATTACTTTCTGTAAACATTTTCTGGCTTTTCCTGATAATTCTCGTGGATCACAGCCAGAAACCTGCAACGAAAGCAGCAGGATAATAAAGAACACACATGGTGAGGAATAATGAACCCATTAAATCCAGGTTTGGGAACTCAACCCGACTCAAATCATATTTTCTGACAGAATCTAAATTTCTCTCAACATAAATAAATGTTAAGTTCAGCTTGATTTTGGATAATGTTTTCTGCCAACACAGGCAGCATATCTAGCAGCTCTGCATAAATATAACATCGCCGTACTTTTAAAAAAATTTGAGAGCAGCTTGTTAGTTTGAGGGGTTTTTAAGGGTGCTGCTGTTCACTCGTGTCATGTTTTTCAAGTTACGTCAGAAGATGTATTGAACATTTGATTCAGTGTTCCCAAGGAACTATTGTCACAGTCCTAAACATGCCTTTAGACATTATATTCACTTCCTAGATACTACAAGCTAGGTTCTAATTTCAAAGAAATGAGAACTAGAGTAAGTCACTGGTTCAATAAAAAAAATTATGCAGATGTAAGATTTATGCCTCTATTCTCCATTTCTCACTTTCTGGTTCTAGCAGATATTTTTAAGCTCTATTGTGCTGTACCAATCTAGCTCCTCTTCCACACCTAGTGTTCTAATGATTCATCTTTGATTGAAGCACAGTTAAGCACATTGCATAAGTCTTATCAACCATTTATAGCATTTAAAGGACTCTGCATATTATCAGTAGCAGGCTACATGGAATGCTCCTTTATTCCATCCAAAAACGTAGGTTCCTCCCATACACACCAACTTTGACAGTTTAGTTGAATCTTACATTAATTTGGTTTCAAGTACAAATCTTGTTTTATTCAACCCACATTCAGAATTTTCCATTTGACTTTCTCCGTGTTTCTGTAACAGGACAATCTTCTCTGATATGATGTGGAGTGATATACTGATGATAACACTGTAATACTTATGTTAGCTCCCATAACATAAGGATGACACATGCTTCGTGAAGTATTGTAGAATTCAACAAACTTTTATTACAGCTCCAGGTATTTACATATGTACATTACAATCACAGATACCTACCTATCTGGCCCCGAGCTCAGCAATTTGGACATAATTAAGCACAATTCCCTCAGCATGCCATTCTGCAAGAGAACGGAGCTTAGTAAGATGGAGACTGACAGCCTTATATCAACAGCATGTCCCTTAAATGTATAGTGCATATCTGCTCTGAGACACAATACAACCTTGCTCTTTTCCCAAAGAATTCCCAAATAGACACATGCCATTGACAGACACATGTTGTCAATTCAAAAATTATACAGAGATGTAAAAACAGAGCTGACAAGGTTAATAATTCAAACTTCAATTTGAATATTTTAGACGTTTGACAATTTCTCCTGATCTGGTATTTGTATACCCGTCTGGAGAGATGTGTCATTCTCAGTGGCTCTTGGTTAACAATTTGTTTGTCTTGCTGCTCATTGCTCAGTACCATCTCAAAATCATTATCATTAGAGTTTTCTTCCTCACTCTCAATGATATTCATTAATCTAAGTTTGCTTCAGTTCCTTCACAATGTAGCATCATGAGCAGTCCTGGAAATCTGCTAACGAGATGCTGGCCTTTATATTTAGCGGTCTGGAGTATATGAACTCAGAAGTTATGTGGCAGCTTTACAAACTGTGATTAGATCCCTATTGGAGCCATACAGTCATATAACACAAAAACAGATCCTTTGATCCAACTAGTCAATACAGACTAGACATCCCAATCTGACCGAGTCCCATTTGTCAGTATTTGGCCCATATCCCTTTAAAAATCTCCCTTTTCATGTGCCCATCCAGATGTCCTTTAAATGTTGGATTTGTACCCACCTCCACCACCTCCTCTGGCACCTTGTTCCACACACATACCAGCCTCAGCATGAAAATGTTACCCCTTAGGTCCTTTTTAAATCTTTCCCCTTTCACCTTAAGTCTATGCCCTCTAGTTGTGGACTCCCCCAACCCAGGGAAAAGACCTTGACTATTTACCTATCCATGCTCCTCATGATTTTAAAAACCTTCATAAAATCACCCCTCAACCTCCAATGCTCCAGGGAAAATAGTCCAAGCCTATTCAACCTCTCCCTATAGCTCAAACCCTGTAACCCTGGCAACATCCTTGTAAATTTTCTTCTGCACCCTCTCAAGTTTAACAAAGCTATAGAAGGATGACCAGAATTGTACACAGTATTCTGAAAATGGCCTCAACGATGTCCTGTACAGTCGCGACATGACATCCCAACTCTTATACTTAATGCACTGACCAAAAAAGACAAGCATACCAAACACCTTCTTCACCTCCCTATATATCTGCAATTCCACTTTCAAAGAACTTTGCACCTGCACCCCTAGGTGTCAGCAACATTCCCCATGGCCCTACAATTAACTGTATAAGTCCTGCTCTGTTTTGCCTTACCAAAATGCAACACCTTACATTTGTCTAAATTAAACTCCATCCGCCACTCCTTAGTCCATTGGCCCATCTGGTCAAGGCTCCATTACACTCTGAGATAATTCACTTCACTGTCCACTACACCTATTTTACTGTCACCTGCAAACTTATTAACCGTAAGTCTTATATTCACATCCACTTTATTTGTACAAATGACAAAAAGCAGTGGACTCAGCACTGATCCTTGTGGCACACCACTGGTCACAGACCTCCGTTCCGAAAAGCAACCCTCCACCATCTCCCTCTGTCTCACACCTTCAAGTCAATTTTGTATTCAATTGTTTAGCTCCCCCTGGATTCCATGTGATCTAACTGCACTAGTCAGCCATGTCCCTGGTGATAGACTGGTGCCTTTCACTCTTCTCCTCTCTACCTGCCCTGGTGCTGCACAAAGGCCAACACAGCGATGGGACACCACTGTGCTTTATTTGGCTAATAGTTTCAAACACCCACTCAGATGGGAAAAAATAGTAAAGGCCACAGTTGTGTGCAACTTGCCTCCAACCACTATATGCCGAACAATGAGGAAATCAAACCAAAAATCATTTGGTGCCCGATTCTATCAGCCAACTTCAGCTGTGGCTGGTTGTGGTTTACCGGGAATGGTTGTCCTGTGAACTGGCTGGAATGGCTACTTCAACCTCCCTGAGTTACATGGGTGTTGTTGCAGCTTCTCTGTTTTGTTCGTGGCTCTGATGTCGAATATGAAGTCAGTAGCTTACAAGAAGAAAGTGTGCAACAAGCTTACAGCAATGGCATAAGCATTTGGTCCAAAACATTCTTTTCTCCACGTAACCTTTTAACGGTTTACCACAGGCTGTGAACCTTTGGTATTGTCTATCACAGACGGCTGTGCAAACTTAGTCTTTGTGCATGTTTAAGGTAGAGATTCACAGTTGTTTATATTACCAGTGACATACAGGAAATGAGGTGTGTAAAAGCCATTGAAGTGTTCAATCAGCCATGATTGTATTGAGTCGGAGGGTAGACTTGATGGGCTGAATGGTCTACTCTTGGTCCTTTGGTCTTATTCCAAATTCCACAGCCTGGAATTTACTCATTTCCAAGGTGAAACTCCATTTGAGGTTCACACATGTTTACATGTTTCATTTGTCTTTTCTTTTAATTAAAACAACACAGACGCCATCTCTGCGTATCAAACAGTACACAAAGACATGGGCTGAAATCATGGCCATCTGGAAACCAAATGCAGTTACATGCTTGACACAAGATGCTAGCGAAGCAGTCTGCCTCCTTATTTCCACATTGACACAGGCTTATCAAAGAATTGGCATAACGTGGAAATTTATTGCCAGGCTGCTTCTGGATAACAGTAGTTGTCAATGAAAACTGGGGAGTTTAGACAGTCAGGGCAAGGTTGATGGAGAGGAACAGGCAGAGGTAGGGATGAGGTGACCGAAACACAGGAGGAGCCCTGGCTTGGGCACTAGATAACGGGCAGCAGAGGATCAACTGGACAAACATCACCTTGAAACTGAGATAGTAGGAACTGCAGATGCTGGAGAATCTGACATTACAAGGTGTAGAGCTGGATGAACACAGCAGGCCAAGCAGCATCAGAGGAGCAGGAAGGCTGACGTTTCGGGCCTTGACCCTTCTTCTCTGACTGACTTCATGAGGATCTAATTTCAGCTGGCTCTTAACTAAGAATAACACAGCGTAGAGCTGGAGGAACACAGCAGGTCAGGCAACATCAGA
>JAHRHZ010000087.1:30106232-30127028 GCA_024137785.1 Ginglymostoma cirratum
CAGCTCTACACCTTGTTATCTCACCTTGAACTTGCTGGGCACCCTCACTCTCACACTCACACTCGCTCACCCTCACTCACACTCACACACTCACTCACTCACCCAGAGTCCCTCATCCTCACTTACTCACCCTCACACACTCACCCTCACTCGCTCACTGTCACATTCACCCTCACTCCCACACTTACTTACTCATGTTCTCTCACTCACCTTGACTCACCTTCACCTTGACACATTCACCCTCACACTCACCATTATATACTCACCCTTATAAACTCACTCTCACACTCCCCCTCACACAGTCACCCTCACTAAGTGCCCAGGGAGTGGGAATGAGTTTCAAGGGAGGGGACTGAGTGCCTGGGGAATGGGACTGAGTGGGGGAGGATTAACCGTCTATGAATCTCAGCGAAACCAACACACGAGCGTTATTTTAATTTGGTGAATATTCTATCCAATGAGCCCTCTCTTTTTCTCTCACTCTCTCTCTCTCTCTGAATCTCTCCGTCTCCTTTCTTCATACACTCCTCCCGACAGAGATTAAGCAATTTGATATCAGCTTCATCTCAATCATACCTTTCATTTCCCTCGTGAATGTTAATAGTGTGAACACGTCTCAAGTTCAAAGATTCCAATCTAAAAAATAAAAATTCCTCAAGTGAAAAAGAAATTCCTTCAAATTTGTCCTGCCCCCACTCAATTGTAGCCTTCTGTATCCTAAAAGGAGGAATGTGCAAGGTTGTAGGGAGTAGGAAGGAGGTTGGCACTAACATAATGTTGCATTCGGAGAGCTGGCATAGACATGATAGGCCGAATGGTCTCCTTATGTGATGTAACCATTCCATGATTCTGTGATATTGACCTGCTATAACATGGATTTTAACAAAGTGTTATAAATCAGCCCAAGAGGTTTGTCAATTGAGTACTGGGCCCCCAGCTAAAGACAGTATGGCTTTACATCTTATGCTTAAAACTTAATTTTGTGTAACGAAAATGGAAATTGAGTCAAAAATGTTGCAGTTTAATCATACCTCCTCAATCCCTTGTGCTGTAAGCACTTTAACTGTCTATTACAGTCCTTTAAACCAGTCTCCTCTGAATGCACCATTAGCTCGTGGGCTTTGTTTGAAAGGAACTTGGATCGAACAGATAAATTATGCAAGAAAAGGATATCAGGAATAAACAATGATGTTCATACAGTCACATAATACTCTCACGGTGCATGACTTAGCTTCATTTATACAGGAAGGAGAACTTTGAGACTTAAAACTGAGAAATGCGCTGTTGCCTTTTCTCAAGCTGCCACACACATGTGACTTTTCACAAGACATCTCATGCATTACTGTTCCATTTGAGGAAGAGAATCAATTTGAACTTTCCAGGTGTGAAGGTGTAATTGAGAGATCAGATAGAATTTGTCTGTCATCTTAGTATATTGAATCCTGCACGGGAGCCCCAGTGTTAAACTAAACTAAAAGTTACAATAAATAAATAATTGAGTAGCTACTCTTGCTATTCTAGCAACAGACAGGTAATCTATAACTAAACTACCCTTCAGTGTCAGACTTAGCTAAATATGCGGAGAATTTAGTAACCGAAAAGACTGTCTATGGTAAGCATTTAGCCATATCACACACCAGCTTGTCGCTCCCAATGGAACTCCGAGGTGCTGTTTAAAGTGTCAATTTGTCTCAGGTCGTTGCAAATCTTGCTGCTGAGTCAGCAGGTCATGGGTTCAAGCTCTTCAACTCGGATTTCAATAAATAATCCAGCCTGACAGTTTAGTGGTGTACTGAGAAATTGTTTTACAGATGGGATGAATTACTGCCTGCCTGTCCAGGTTAACATAGAAGATCCTACAGTGCTGTTTGAAGGTATAAAGTTTCTCTTAGCATGAAAGACCATTATTTGTCCCTTGACCAAAATCACCAGAAGTAGATTAACTGATTGTTGACCCTTACTAGCTGTCAGGCCTCAGGAGTTCAACCTACTTAGCAACAGTAATGGGACATATAGAGCGTAGTTTACTGACTGCAAAACAGTTTGAGAGAACCATAGATTCAAGTTAGGAGTCACTGTTTTTGACCAGAGATGAGGAGGGATTGTTTTCTCTCAAAGGAATGTGTGACCTCGGAACTCTGCCTCAGAAAGTGGTTCAGTCGATGTCATTGAATGGTTTTAAGCAGGAGAGCCAAAGGTTAACGGGGGAGATGGGAAATTGGAATTTGAGACACAAACAGACCAGCTAACTTCTTAATGAATGGTGGAACAGGCTTAAGGGGCTGAGTTGTCTACTCATGGTCCAAAGTTGAATGCTCTCTCTTTGAGTTTGCACTACTGTAAAAAGTGTTTTCGGAGGCATTTTACCACTATTTCAGGCGTTTTAATCAATCTGTTCAGGCATGTTATAGCATTACTCAAGCAGGTGGGATTGGAATCCAGGCCTCCTGGTCCAGAGTTAGGGACAATATCACAACTGAATCTTCTGCCATGTTTTTATACTGGGATTGGGGAGCTATAGAAATTAGATGAAGTATTGGTGATTGATTGCTGTGATTAGTCATCAACCCTATTGTCCGTGTACCAGCATGGTAGCCCATCAAACTAGATGAAATCTGTACTTATTGTATTGAGTAGCTTCTATAAGTAGGCGGTCAGTTAGCTAAAGCAGTTGGTTTGTGAAGCAGAATGAGGTCAACAACACGGGTTCAATTTCCACACTGGCTGAAGTTACCATGAAAGACGCTCCTTCTCAACCTCTTCCCTCACCTGAGGCGTGATGACCCTCAGGTTAAACCACCACTAGTCACCTCTCCCTGAGAGGTCTAGAAACACAATAGCGACTTAAATTGTTTTTCTTATTGTAAGTATCTTAATTCTGCAAAAACAATGGAATCAAATCTCCAGAATTGGGATAATAGAGTCACTCAATGAATGTTTACACTGTCATCAATTCATACAATCATAGGGCTGAACTTTAGAAGGCTCCTGGAGGCTACTGAGAAGCTAAAATTGAGGGGACTACCACTGTTTTGAGGAGGCAGGCAGCTATTCATCATTGTGAAATGTTTAGTTAGGGGACATTTTACAGTCAAGTTAGCACTTTGCTGGGTGTGGAGGGAGGTGACCTCTCCCAACTCCCTCTACTCTTTGAGAAGGCTACCAGCTAAATAGAGGAGCCCTCCACTGGTCTTCTGTGATGGGAAAGGGTGGGTATGGGGGCAAGATTCTATTGAATAGAAAGGCACCACAGATCGATAAGGCAGTCGCTGTGATTCCAATGGTCTCCCTGGAGGGATTTCCGATTCAATAATTAGCCTTGTAATTTTTTGCCCCAGGACTCCCGTCTCTCTCAGCTGTGAGCATTTGCCTCAGAGATGCCCCACTTGGTGAGCTGCCAACCAGGTCCCAGGTCCCACTATTGGTCAAAATCAGGTCACACTTTACTTTCAATGTTGGCAGTGGGCCTTTTGCCACTGTCTCCAAATTCTAGCCATAGAATGACTACAGCACAGAAAGAGGCCATTCAACCTGCCTTTTTTGTGTTGGCTCTCTGTAAGAGCTGCAGAGCTAAAACCCATTCTTCCCATAACCCTGAAAATTGTTTTCCTTTAGATGTCCATCCATATCAGACTTTGAAAGTCACAATTTACTCTGTCTCCACTACGTGCGTTCCAGGCAGTGCCTTCCGGATCCTAAACATTCTCTAGATAAAAATGTTCTTTCTCATGTTGCCCTGGTTTATTCAATAATCACCTTAAAACAGTGCCCTCTGTGTACTCACCTTATGGTAATTCAAATCTCTCTTGATGTCAATGACTGAGGGAAACCTGTTTCTGTCAAGGGCAGTCAGCTACACCTGCATCATGATAGCATCTTTTGAGGGCAGATAATATTTCAAGACCAAATGGACAATTCTTATCCAAAACAATAAAATAAAACAAAAAATGTGGATGCTGGAGATCTGAAACAATAAAAGAAAATGCTGGAGAAACTCAGCAGGTCAAGAAGCATCTGTGGAGAGGAAACACGGAGTTAACTTTTCAAGTCCAGTGACCCTTTGGCAGAATTGGAAAACTGGCATTTGAAACACAAAGAGATCAGTTAGGTCTTATTGAATGTTGAAGCAGGTTTAAGGGGCTGAATGGCCTACTTGTGCTCCTCCTTAAGCAAAGAGATGTGCAGCATTGAAGTGCAGTTCTGTAAGTCCATTGGAAATGTGCTTTGAAGGTGCAGAAGGCCTGGTATTGAGTTAGATACCATTGTCTATGGACACTGGATGTGTACAGCTACTGCCCTGGAGAAATTGGCGCTGGGTGTCAAAGATGGACATCCAGAATGGAGCCAACAACAAGCCTGGAGTCACGAGGAACCCATTCTGGCTTTCATGTTGGGAACTCTTGGTGTCTAGTTTGTATCCAGCAGCTGATCAAATGGGAACCTGTATGTTAATGAGGCAGGATTGGAGAGTAATGAGGGGAATAATAAGTGGTAGACTTCATTAATAAATCTCTCACCAATCACAAGTGAGAAAATGGAACGTCCGGAACTTTGTTGGAAAATAGGACTTGTTGCTCCTGACAATGGTAATGGTCCCTCTGGATATCTCATATGATTCTCCCAAATTTCTTGCCATAGCCCCCATCATTCAGAGCGGGAATGACTCCTCACAAAGTGGCCACCCAATGAACCCGGCATCGTATCATATTGGTCACTAGTATAGATGGTACATTGGTTTCTGTGCTGAGCAGTGTAATCACCAAGGCATTGACAACTCTGTTCCTAATATCACTGTCCAATGTTACAACGTCTGGTGGTATGGGGAGGATTAGGACAGGTTTAACCTGGGCTAATCAGTGGCTCACTCTGTTTTACAAGGTTTGTTTCGGTCAGTCTATGAGACCCATGCCTGCAGTCGATAACTGCCTCATGAAAGGGTAAAATGGCTGTGACTGGATCATACCCATGGATGTGCAGGTCACATTCGGAGAAGTGGTGAGTCAGGACTCCTTCTCACAGTCCCGCAAAGAAAGCTCAGGTCTCCCCTGCCTCTGGCTCCCAAAGATCTTGGAGACATGTCATTCCCAAAGCTGTTCACATAGGCTGTTTAGTTGGCCCCTCGCTATGACCTTGTCTCATTCCAGCCTGATGATCTGGTCTGGGAGGCACGGTAGATGGATTCAGATGAGACTCAATCTTCATCTCAGCCTGGGTCCCACTCTGCCACTCATGTTGAAAATCTGCGCGCAGGTACATCTGATCCCAGCAGGATTGAATCTAGCTGACTTCCCCACATTTATTCCAACAGCCTCTCAGCCGACCACATTCACAGATTGGGGGTAAGGAAAGGAAAGCAAAAACATGCATTGGCACCTCAGGTATTGTAATGTTTCACAATCGATGAAGTGTGTTTTGAAATGTCACTACTGTAAGGTGGGAAGCATGACAACCAATTTGCCCACAGCAAGCTCATAGACAAATCATTGAGTTTTTGTAGTGCTGGTAGTGGGATAGTCTGGGAATGCCTTCACTGCTTTTCTTCAGAATGCTTCACCTGAGAGGGGAGACAGGGCCGAGCTATAATTTCACGTCCAAAAGACAATATTTCACGTGGTGCAGCACTCCCTCGGATCAGCACTGGAGCATCAGTCTAGACTCCCCGGACTGCAATGAGAAACCATGACTGAAAGTCAAGTGTGTTCCTCACAGAGACATGCCTGACCCAACCACGATAGGAACTGATACCTAAAGATACCTTAGCTCCCGGCTGCACCTCTGAAACAGGAGATACGAACCAGAATGATCTAAAACTTATGAAACTGGAAAACACATTGCAAAGCTACTCAGAGAGAATACTAGAAACTTTAAGCCAAGTCAACCTTTTAACTGATGACTAACAAGAGGGCGTCAGCCTGTGAGGCAAGGCTAAAGAAAACTGCAAACACTGTCACATCCATCTTCTTAATGGCTGACATAATACTCCCAGTCGATAAGCCCACGGAAACCTGCTATTTGCCTGAGGGGTGAGTACGTGAGCAAACGGGAAATTGCTCACAAAGTCTTGTCTTTTTCCAGTCCTGTATGCCAAAAGCAAGCCTCCTAGGAGTAACATTTTCTGGAGAATGTAAATCAAATTGTCCATGCTGTCATCTCCTGCTGATCCTGTCCGTTCCAGTGTGGAGTAGCCATATGTAACAATGCCAAATGGAACTGGAAACAACTTGGTGAATGTGGACTTGTTAAGATATGATGTCTAATATTAAACATTAGCTTAAGTAACACACATCATCGATTAATATAAGGTGCAGGTTCGCATTGGAAACACTGCCTTTAAAGGAAATGTCTGATCTCACATTGTGCAAAGAACAAAGGAAATTACAGTACAGGAACAGGCCCTTCGGCCCTATAAGCCTGCACCGACATGCTGCCTGTTGCAACTAAAACCCCCTACCCTTCTGTGGACCGTATCCTTCTCTTTCCATTCTACTCATGTATTTGTCAAGACACCCTTTAAAATTCACTGTCGTATCTGCTTCAACTACCTCTCCCGAGTTCCAGGCACCCACCACCCTCTGTGTGAAAAACTTGCCTCGTACATCACCTTTAAACCTTGCCCCTCACACCTTAAACCCATGGCCTCTAGTAACTGACTCTTCCACCCTAGGAAAAAGCTTCTGACTGTCCACTTTGCCCATGCCCTTCATAATCTTGTAGACTTCTATCAGGCCGCCCCTCAACCTCCATCATTCCAGTGAGAACAACCCAAGTTTCCCCAACCACTCCTCATAGCTAATGCCCACCATACCAGGCAACATCATAGTAGATATTTTCTGTTCTCTCTCCAAATCCACCACATCCTTCTGGTCGTGTGGGGGCCAGAATTGACCACAATATTCCAAATGCGGCCTAACTAAGGTTCTATAAAGCTGCAATGGTACCTGCCAATTTTTAAATTCAATGCCCCAGTCAATGAAGGCAAGCATGCCATATGCCTTGTTGACTACCTTTTCCATCTTCATTGCCACTTTCAGTGACATGTGTACCTGTACACCCAGATCCCTCTGCCTATCAGTACTCTTAAGGGTTCTGTCATTTACTGTATATTTTCTGTCTGGGTTAGACCTCCCGAAATGCATTACCTCACATTTTTCTGGATTAAACTCCATCTGCCATCTCTCTGCCCAAGTCACCAACCTATCAATATACAGCTGTATCTTCTAATGGTCCTCATCGCTATCTGCAATTTCACCAAACTTTGTGTCATCTACAAACTTAATAATCAAACCAGTTACATTTTCCTCCAAATCATTTATATATATTACAAACAGTAAAGGTCCCAACACTAATCCCTGAGGAACGCCACTAGTCACAGTCCTCCATTCAGCAACACACCCTTCCACTGCTACTCTCTGTCTTCTATGACTGAGCCAGTTTTTTATCCATCTTACAAGCTCACCTCTGACCCTGTGCGACTTTACCTTCTGTATCAGCCTGCCATGAGGGATCTTGTCAAAGGCCTTACTGAAGTCTATGTAGGCAACATCCACTGCCCTACCCTCAGCGATCATCTCCATCACTTCCTCGAAAACTCAACCAAGTTAGTGAGACATGACCTCCCCTTCACCAAACCATGTTGCCTCTCACTAATATGTCCACTTATCTTCAAATGGGAGTAAATACTGTCTCGAAGGATGCTGTCCAATAATTTCTGTACCACTGACTAAAGGCTCACCGGCCTGTAATTAGTTGGATTATCCTTGCTGTCTTTCTTAAACAAAGGAACAACATTGGTTATTTGCCAATATTCTGGGACCTCCCCTGTAGCCAGTGAGGATACAAAGATTTCCCTCAAGGCCCCAGCAAGTTCCTCCCTTGCCTCGCTCAGTATTCTGTGGTATATCCCATCAGGCCCTGGGGATTTGTCTACCTTAATGTTTTTCAAGGCCCCCAAAACCTCCTCCCATTTGATCTCAATATGATCCAAACTATCTATACATACTTCCCCAGACTCATCATCCATCAAGTCCTTCTCTATAGTGAATACTGACACAAAGTATTCATTTAATATCTATTTCCTCTGGCTCCACACGTAAATTCCCTTCCCTGGCTACCGTCTTGCTCTTTATATATGTAAAAGAAGACTTGGGATTTTCCTTAATGCTGTTGGCTAATGACTTTTCAGGACCCCTTTTAGCCCTCCTGACTCCTTGCTTAAGTTTCTTTCGACTTTCCTGTATTCCACTCTTGCTTCGTGTGTTCCCAGCCTTGTAGTCTTGACAAATGTTTTCTTTTTGCTTTTTGACTACGTTCGCATTATCTCTCATTATCCAAGTTTCTCTAAACTTGACATACTTATTCTTCATCCTTACAGGAATGTGCCAGCCCTGAGTTCCTATCAGCTTATACTTGAAAGTATAATTGTATTTCAGCTTTCTGGAATAAGTCTGTGAAAGCTCAAATTTTTCCTTTTCTTCTTGTTTGGTGGTTTTGTGTGCTGCCACGATTCTAAGAAATAACAACGGTACTTTCTTTGAGCAAACATTGAATGAAGTGACCTCTGAAGACATGACAGTAGCTGCCGCACACCCGACACAGGTAAATTGGTGAAGTGGCCAGGCGGTGTTCACATGAGTGATCAGGTCTACCATGATTCTACCACAAGCCCACAGATAACCTCACGATGCTGCACTTCTCTAGCTTCCACCTTAAACGTATTAAAACAGCCATTCCCTACAGACAAGCCCTGTGCATACGCAGAATCTGTACAGATGAGGAGGAATGAGACCGACACCTGAAGGTGTTGCAGGATGCCCTCATAGGAACAGGATGCGATGCTCAACTCATCGATCACCAGTTCTGACGTACCACAGTGAAAAACCATTATGACCTCCTCAGAAGGCAGACATGGGATACTACCAACATGGTATCCTTCTTCGTCCAGTTCTTCCTGAGAGCAAAGAAACTACATCATCTTCACAACCTTCAGCACATTATCGATGATGATGAGCACCTCGCCAAGATCTTTTCCACACCTTCACTTCTCACCTCCAAACAACCACCAAACCTTAAACAGACCATTGTTCGCAGCAAACTACCCAGTCTGCAGGACTACAGCAATCACAACACCACACAATCCTGCCATAGCAACCTGTGCAAGGCATGCCAGACCATCGACATGGACACTACCATCACACGCAGGAACACCACCCACCACGTACACGGCAGATACTCATGTGACTCAGCCAACATTGTCTATCTCATACGTTGCAGGCAAGGATGCCCCGAGATATGGAATATTGGCGAAACCATGCAGACACTACGACAACAGATGAATGGACACCGCGCAATAATTGCCATACAAGGATGTTCCCACCCAGTGGGGGAGTACTTCAGCGGTCAAGGACATTCAGCCTCAGATCTTCGGGTAAACGTCCTCCAAGGTGGACTTTGGGATACGTAATAACACAGAGTTGCCAAGCAGAAGCTGATCACCACATTCGGTACCCATTAGGACGGCATCTACTGGGATCTTGGGCACATGTCACACTACAGGTGACTCACCACACGAAACACACACACACACAGATCCTCTCTCTCATACACACACTGTCTCTCAGGTGCACACAGACACACACACAGTCACAGACACACACACACACACACACACACACTCACTCACTCTCTCTCCCCTCCCTCCACACACACACTCACTCTCTCTCTTTGTTCCCCCTCACCTCACATACACACTCACACACTCTCTCTCTCCACACTCACTCTGTCTGTCTCACCTTTCTCTCTCTCTCTCTCTGTCTCACACACACACACACACACTCACACACACACACACACACACACACACACACGTGAATCTATGGGGTGAATTTGTATTTGCAGATACATTCTATTTTGTTCAAAAAACACTCGATTTATAGACAGGCTGTCAATGTGGCATTTTATAAATTCCTACTTTAGAAATAAAACCAGTTTGACTCCAAACCAAAACACAGACTTTAAACAAGGTCTCACAACTAACATGCATTGTCTGACCTAAAATGTTACCTCTTCTTTACAGTGATAAAACCTTTAGTTCTCTCAGGGCAATGACTTGAAAAAAAAAATTCAGGGATTTACATTTACATATTAATCAATTAAAACCTTCTAACTGATTAAAGATTTAACAGCATCTTAGGTTTGTTTAATAAATCCTCATCAGTGGCGTGACCCTTTGAGCTTTTGCTTATAAATTCTGTGTCTGATACCACCTCTCTCGCTCACACCTGAAGAAGGAGCAAGGCTCTGAACGTGTGTGTTTTCAAATAAACCTGTTGGACTATAATTTGGTGTCATGTGATTTCTGATCTAATTTTTAGATTATGCTCTCTAGTCCTAAATTCCCCAAACAGGGCAAATGTTTCTCTGTTGACCGCACCCCATTTAAATCTTACAAACTTTATCAACTCACCTATTAACCTTTCAACTTCGAGTAAATACTGACATTTTTTCAGATAACAGCTCTTCTTGCATGGTATCTGGTGCTCACCAGAACCTGCTGAGATACCTAATGTAGAGTCACTGACAAAAGAAAATCCTTCTTCTTGGTATAATTCTAAGCTGGAATCTTTTAGGGGCCTGGTCACTGTGGGCTATGGCAAGATTTATGACAGAATCGGACAAGAAGTTCAGTGAGGACCACCTCGAAGTCAGGAGCACTTTGCTCCATCTTTTATGGTTTTGATGATTGATGGGGTGGGTTTCTTGATAGGCAACAGTGAGTGGTCAATTAAAAGGATGCTACCTGGATGTTCCCAGCATCCCTGTCTTGCCTTGCCGTCTTGCATGTTGCTGCCTCATCCACAGATTCCAGGCTTCTCAGTACTGCTGCCTTGTCGTGTCATTTAGCACAGCCACGAAGGTGGGAAACTTGTCATGGTTGTCAACAGCCAAAACAAGGGAGATTGAGGAACCAGTAACTGGTCAACCCACTGAGAAATTTGTAAACATCAGCAACAATTGCAGGGCATTTTTATAGTGGGGCTTCAACTCTATTAGAATGCTCTATATTTTCAGGTACCATGTCAGCCTATATGTTATCTGTGTTGATCATGTTCACCAAAACCACTTGAGATATTCTGGGTCAATTCCCTGCCAACAACCCCTTGACTTGCTAGTATAGAGTCAAAGAGTCATATGCTTATACAGCACAGAAACAGGCCCTTCGGTCTAACTCATCCATGTCAGCCAGATATCCCAAATTAATCTAACCCCATTTACCAGCATTTGGTCCAGATCCCTCTAAACCCTTCATATTCATATACCCATCCTGATGCCTTTTAAATGTTGTCATTGTCCTCACCTCCACCACTTCCTCTGGCAGCTCGTTCCATACACACACCACCCTCTGCATGAAAACCTTGCCCCTTAGGCCCCTTTTAAATCTGTCCCCTCTCACCTTAAACCTATGCCCTCTAGTTTTGGACTCCCCTACCCTGGGGAAAAAGACCTTGGTTATTCACCGTATCGGTGTCCCTCAAGATTTTATAAACTGCTATAAGTTTACCCACCAGCCTCCAACGCTCGAGGGAAAATAGCCCCCAATCTATCCAGCCTCTCTGTATAGCTCAAACCAACCCCAGCCCTGGCAACATCACTTGTAAATCTTGTCTGAACTCTTTCAAGTTTCACGACATCTTTCCTGCAACATAACATCCCAACTCCTGTACTCAATGCGCTGACCAATAAAGGCAAGTGTGTCAAGTGACTTCTTCACTAATCAGTATACCTGTGATTCTACTTTCAGTCCTGTGTAAGACCTCCAATTATGCTGAACAGTAGGTACTGAAACTGCTACTGAGACATTCTGACACATCTTCGAGCCAACTGAACAAGCCGAACACTGGGTCAGCTCCTGCCAGGAACTGTCTTTTATATGCTCAGGAGCGGAGCTTGTCTCATTATGTCTGTTAACCCTTTCAGGTCTTAATACCTTATCCAACAGAAAGCTGAAGCAAAGTGCTCCAGATTGAACCACTGAGACATAGCATCATGGTGGCTCAGTGGTTAGCTCTAATACCTCACAGTTGCAGGGGCACAGGTTCAATTTCACCCTCAGGCAACTGTCTGTGTGGAGTTTGCACATTCTCCCTATGTCTGCATGGGTTTCTTCCCAGAGTCCAAAGATGTGTATGTTAGGTGGATTGGCTGTGGGAAATGCAAAGTTACAGGGAAGTAGGTCTGGGTGGGATGCTCTTTGGAGGGTTAGTGTTGATGTGATGGACTGAATGGCCTGCTTCCACACTGTAGGGATTCTCTGATTTCTCAAAAAGCCTAGTCTGGTTGCAGTCTGCCATTTGCTGCATAGCTGAATTCCACAAAGAGTAAACAGAGAAGGTAGGACAGCAGAGACTCAATGGAAATTTATTTCAGTTATTCCTGATTGAATTTTGCAAAACAATTGGACAAGAATGCTAATCAATGAGGATCAGCAAGTTGTCTTTTTCCTGTCCACCTGATCTCACCTGCACACTGTCATCCAACCTACTGCTACCTTTTATCAAAGCAGTCTGTAAAAACTGCTTCACTCATCTGCACAATCCCAACAGATTTAAATTTCAGGCATTTGAGTGTTCAGAGCTACAAGATGCATCAATACACTCAGAGTGTTCTAACTTTCAGCTGGATGACAGAGGATAAAATTTAGTGTGTGTAGTAAGCTCTACACCTATTAATTAAGTCAGGCAGATGACAGTTTACAGGTATATGGTTATAGTAGATCTTAGCATTTCAGGAAAATTATGGGTCTCCTTAGTTTCCAGTACTATTTAACAGCGGGCAGACTCAAAAACACAAAACCTTCTCAGATTCATTTTTTCCAAAGTTAATCAAAATCCTTGTGGGGATCAATTTATTTCCTCGTTTTTGTTGCAGCTCTTGGATTTTTCTCAATGTCACAGAACAATGAGTCATGATATCAAATAAGTCCTGTGCCTTGAATAAAAGCAAAACACTGCAGCTGCTGGAAATCTGAAACAAACAAAGCGAATGCTGGAGAATCTCAGCAGGTCTGGCAGTATCTATGGAGAGAGAAAAAGAGTTAATGTTTCGAGTCCAGTATGACTGTTCTCCAGAGCAGAACAAGAGTTGATCCGTACTAGTTTCTGGTACTTTGAGGAATTACAAACAAAAAAAATTAGAGGTCGCAGTGTCCATTTGACTGCCACTAAAACAGGAACAAGATGTTCAAGTCTGTGGACCAAAATCACACACGTTAAGACACCATCCCTACTCATAGCCAACCACTGCCTTTTAATTTATAGAAGTTTTAATTTACAAATTAAAATATTGCTCCTACTGTGGACCTACTCTAGAACTTGATCTATATTTATTATGTTGCATCAAGATAAAGTTGCCAAAGGCTGCTCTCTCATAGTGAAAGATGATGGGTCATGCTTTAACCAGAGAGTCACCACACCTCAGGAGAGAGAAGTTGACAAGGAGAATCCTACATGGTAACTTCAGCATGTTGTTGGCCTTACTCTGCATAGCAAACTAGATGTCTAGCCAACTGAGCTAACCAACTTCCATGTAGCTTATGCATAGAAGAGTCCATATTTAAACTTAGGGCTCTATTAGAATCAGAATTAGCCTTTATTGTCATATATACTCAATGAGTACAGTAAAAAGCTTAAACATTGCCACTTACAGCACCATCTTAGGCACAAAGGTACCAAGGTACAGCTTCTTTAGTTACAAGATCTTAGACAATAGAGAAATAAAAAGTCCAGTGTTTCAGAAATAAAAGTTGAGCACAACAGACCATGGCATCTAGCTTCCAGCCTGCGCCAGGCGCTGGCTCTAGATCATGCTGGGCTTCATCTTCAGGGCTATGAGGCTGGGAAATCACTTCAGACTGCCACACCAGGAGGCCGCTACAATAGGCCAGTAGGTTGCCATGCCACATCACATCACAAAGCCACCGCGGGAAGCCACCTTGCCTGGACGGGAGTTACCAGGGGCCAGGAGTCATCGCTGGAGGCCGAGGATACAGAAGACACAGTTAGTAAGTTTGCAGAGGACACCAAAATAGGAGACAGTGAAGAGTGTTTTCTGAGATTACAAAGGGATATTGATCAAATGGGTCAATGGGCTGAAAAATTGGCAGACAGAGTTCAATCTGGTTAAATGCAAGGTATTGCATTTTGATGCAACAAACAAGGGGAGGGATTATGCAGTTAATGGTAGGGCCTTGGGTAGTGTTGTAGAACAGAGGGACTTAGGAGTGCAGGTCCATAATTCTTTGAAGTTTGTGTCACGTATAGATAGGATGGTTGAAAAGGCATTTGACACACTTGCCTTCATTGCTCAGTCCTTTGAGAATAGGAATTGGGAAGTCATGTTGAGGTCATACAGGACATTGGTGAGGCTTCCTCTGGAATATTGTGTCCAGTTCTGGTCACCGTGTTATCAGAAGGATATTATTAATCTGGAGAGGATTCAAAAGTTATTTACCAGGATGTTGCCAGGTATGGAAGGTTTGAGTTATAAAGAAAGGCTGGGACAGTTTTAGCTGGAACTTAGGAGGTTGAGAGGCCACCTGACAGAAGTTTATAAAATACCGTGGGGTATCGACAGAGTTAGTTGTAGTTGTCACTTCCCTAGGATGGCGGATTTCAAGACTAAGGGGCAAATTTTTAAAGTGAAAGGAGAGAGATTTAAAAAAGACATAAGAGGCAACTTTTTTTACACAGAGGATGATTTGTGTGTGGAATGAACTTCCTGAGAAAGTGGTAGATGCAGGTACAATTACAACATTTAAAAGACATTTGGATAGGCACACAAATAGGAAAGGTTTGGAGGGACGTGGCCCAGGAGCAGGCAGGTGGGACTAGTTTAGTTTGGGATTATGTTCGGCATGGGCTGGTTGGACTGAAAGGTCTTTTTCCATACCGTATTACTCTGTGACCCGATGAATCGTCAGAGGCCGGGAGTCACTGTGGGGTGGGAGTTGTCACTGGAGGCCGTTGGAGAAGAAGAAAAAAGTGGACTAAGAGGGAAATTAAGAGAAGAAAAGAAGAAGATCAGGTGGAGTGAACAAGCTCCAGGTTGGAACATTCTAGTCTGCTGCCAGCTTGGATCAATGTGCTATGTGTATACAATGTTGTGGCTCTGTTTGGTAGTTAGTCAGCTCGAGATTGGCAGGCTGCGCACACAGAAATCAGTTGTGCCAAAATGTTTGCTTCATAACTTATAAAGTATTTTACTGTTTCAAAGTAACTAACCTACAGAGTTAATTGATCGCTGACAAGTGATTTGGTGTTAACTGACTTCATCAAGATGACAATTTAAAATTTTTTCATCAAATTACATTCAGAATGCTTTCTGTTCAATAGTTTTTACATGATAATTAGTGATGTGAGAAAGGACTGCCAAGTATTCAATTAAATTAATTGTTTCAAATCAAAGCAGAATTTGAAACCAAAACAGAAAATGCTGAAGATACTCAGCTAGACAGGTTGTATAAGTATGGAGAGAAACAGAGTTAATAGGCTAAATTTTCCAAGCCCTTTTTTGACAGACTTGGAGGTGTATTGATGGGAAAATAGTGGGGGGAGCCACAAGAAAAAGTCTCCCCAAACCATTTCCATCTGGACCATTGCCCAGCAGCAGGCTGGGATGTGGATTGTCTGCTCATTGCGTGGAGGCCAGAAACATTTAATGTTATTGCGACGCCAGCTGGGGTCACTGGGAGAGCTGACCAATAGTTTGTTAGTGATAGCTGTACTCCAGCGACATGTGGAAGCTACCAGCCCAATGGCCCTCCAATCCAATGACAAGATTGTGGGCAAGAAAGCCCATACGTGTAACTCGATTGATCCACACAAAGGGGGTCCCTCCCCTGTTATTGAATAGACAATTCCAACTTTTCCACTCACCATTATTTATTTAATTGTATGGCTCTGTGATGTGCTGCTCTTGAGCTGCCTGATTTATCTCAGCAGTGCTCACTTCTGTTGATGGGTACAGTCAAGGCTTTAGAGCAGCCAGCCTTTGTAAAGGGTTAGCAGCATCGAGAGTCCAGTCTCTATCCTTAAGCAAGCTCAGAACAATGTGACACAACGTTAATATCAGAGAGAGACCATTCAATAGAGAAATCAGGAAATGCTTCCTTCAACAAACAGTAGAAGAATTATACAACTCTTTGTTGCATTACCTCTTATACAGACCGTTACATCATCCAGTAGCAGAGTAGTTCTCAGAGTGATAGTGTAGTTCTTGACAATAGCATGAGTTTGGAGCTGCATGCCTGTCATAAAATCTGTCAATGAAAGGTGTAATGTTTGGAAAGGTGTAATGTTTGGAAAGGTGTAACGTGTGTAAAGGTGTAATGTGTGTAAATGTCCAATGTTTGTAAAGGTGTAATGTGTGTAAAGACTGAGCTGCCTGGCTTTCTGGAATTGAACCACTTTGTTTCATCACTAGCAGCCATACCTTCAGCAATGTAGGGTCCAAACTATGGGATACCTTCACTAAACCTCTCCATCTCTCTGACTCTCATCTCCTTTAAGAACTTCCTTCATCCTGATGACTTCTGTGACTTGGCATTACTTCTTTTTTTCTCATTGCATCTCTGTGAATTGCATTGAAATGGTCAAAAGATAAATGCAAGCTTTTGCTGTTTTCATGTAGGTCAGATTCCACAAGATGACCTACAGAAAACATGGAATCATGACATAATTACAGCACCGAACATTTGACCTGTCAACTTGGTGCCCTTCTCTGCAACAGCTATTCAGTTGTTACCACTTCTTGTCCTTTCTCCTAACCCTGCAGATTTTTTGTGTTTTCGGATTCCCTTTTGAAAGATCCAATTGAACCTATCCCCACCACACCATCGGGCAGTACATTCAAGATCATGTTTGTACTAAAAAAAGAATTTTCTCTCGTCGCCATTGGTTCTTTTGTCAATCACCTTCAATCTATATTGACTGGCTATATCACCCTTCTGCCGAGGGGAACAGTTTCAATCTATAACTACCATCAAATATCCTCCAACTTCTCTCCTCTAAGGAACATACATTCAGCTTCTTCAGCATATTTCCGACGCCGAACACCCGCACCACCTGAAAACATTCTTGCAATCTCTTCCTTTGTTTTCTTACTGATCCATTGTTGGGATGAAGGATGGCTTTGTTCACCATCCCCAACTGATCATGAGAGAATGGTTATGAACGACCTCTTGAACCATAGCGCTCCATGTGAGATAGGTGCACTCGTAGTAATGTGAGGGCAAATGTCCCAGTGTGATCAAGAAGTGGTTAAATTGTTTTAAATCGGGGTGATGTGATTTGGGGCAGACCTCTGCCCTTACGCATCCTCCCTCAAGTTGCCACACCCAAATGCAGTGCCTAGAATCGCACATAGTAATCCAGTTGAGGCTGAACTAATGTTTAATACGTTCATCACAATTTCCTTGCTGTTATTCTCTGCTTTATGTCTGCATATAAAGCTCAGTATGTTATTAAACTAGAAAGAGTGCAGAGTGCATTTACTAGGATGTGACCTGGGCTGGAAGGTTGTAATTATAAGAAAAGGCTGGATAGGCTGAGACTTTTTTCTCCCAGAGCATGGGAGACTGAAGGGTGAGATTATAGGGGTCTTTAAAATCATAAGAGGCATAGATAAGGTGGATATGCAACAGCTTTTCCCCAGAGTGGGGGAGTCTAAAACTAGTAAGCATAAGATGAGAGTGGAGAGATTCAAAAGCATCTGGAGACACAATTTTTTCAAACAGAAGATGGTGAGTATCTGGAACGGGGCTGCCAAAGGTGGTGGTGGAGATGAGTACAATTTTTTCATTTTAGAAACATTAGAATAGGTATATGGATGGGATAGGAATGGAGGGATATCAAGTTGGGCCAAAGGGCCTGTTTCCATGCTGTTAACCTCTATGACTCTATGACTGTATCATGTGAGCCTTTTTAACCACTTTCTCAAGCTGCCTTGTCACCTTCAATGGTTTATACCCAAATATTGCCCAGATCTCCATTCTGGCACCCTCTTCAAAATTGGGCACATGTCATGTTGTATCTTATTCTGAAGAAGGGCCTAGGCCCGAAATGTCAGCCTTCCTGCTCCTCTGATGCTGCTTGGCCTGCCGTGTTCATCTAGCTCTACACCTTGTTATCTCAAAAACAGAAGTTGCTGGAAAAGGTCAGCAGGGTTTGACAGCATCTGTGAAGAAAAAATCAGAGTTAACGTTTCGGGTCCGGTGACCTTTCCACACAACAGTTCCGAGAAAGGGTCACTGGACCCGAAATGTTAACGCTGATTCTTTTCTTCACAGATGCTAGCCGATCTGCTGAGCTTTTCCAGCAACTTCTGCTTTTGTTGCTGCCTTTTCCTTGCTTCCTGACAGCTCCAGGGATGAGAGGAGATGAGACAGGAGGCTGAACAATACTCCTGGATTGATAAGAGCACAGCGCTATCAGCTTGCTTTTCAAACGTGGTGCCCAGATGTTAGAACCTGGAAAGTCTTGTGGAAGCTTCCTGTCCATGACATTTGCCATTTTATAAACATATGAATGTGTAATGAGCTGGGAAGATCACAATTGCACTAAATGGCCCCACCCTGATTAGATATACCTCCCACTTTTACAGCTACCTCCATAGTTAGTTTGAAACTAAAAGTTGCAGATTTTTGGCCTTTTTTTCGGAACATTTCAGATGACGGTCTGTTTTCTGCCCCTCGGCCTGTCTTGACTCCATATCGCCATTGATGAGCCAAGTAATGCAACACTTTCCCAAATATCTTTTGGATGTTCATGTATGTTGGTCACATCAACTGCATTTCAGTCATCCACCCCTTCTGTCCTCATCAAAAAAATCATTGAAGTTGGTTCAACATGATTTTGACAAATTTAAGCTGGGTTTACTTAATTAGTCTGCAATTTTCCAGGTTACTGCTCATTTTACTTCTTGTTTCCAGAAACCTTTCCAACTCAGGATTTAGCTGTCTTTTCCGTAGCTGCTGGGTTTATTCCTACGTTTATTAAGTCCGCAGTTACCCCAGATAAGACCTTCAGATCTACTATCCATTTTGCAAATTATAGGTTGTTCAAACTTGTTTTCAAGTAGAGAGACTTTAGATTAATTAGCCATTTTAAATTAAAATAAATAACATTTTTCGGGCACTGCATCATCAATTTTTGTGGCCTGGTAATTTATTTTATTAAAACATTATGTAAATGAGATTTAAATGCCTGTGTTATGATTTATTGGAGAAGTAAAATATAATGTATTTGTTCCCTTTAATGACAGAATTGCGCTTAGATTTATTCAGTGACTAAAATGCTGTAGCTTTTTGATTGATTAATAAACATAAAGAAAAACAAATTCTTTCAAGCAACATAGCTGTAATTCCACACTATCTGCATATATTTGTTATCACCAACTTATTACTTTCCACTCTAGTTCCTGCTGATAAAGGAAGGGTCAAAGCAGAAGACATGCAAGTTTCCAAACGTGTAAGTTGGGAAGGGGACCTTGAGACACTCAGAACCTTTCCACCATTACCTGTCATTATTCTTTAGCACATATGTTAGGTCTCAGCATCAATGAGTTGAAGCTTATTGCTGCTATTACCTTCACTGACTTAAAAGGGAGAGAAATGTTTTCAGTATGTGAGTAACTGGGTTCCAGCTCAATACATTAATGCATGGAGCAGCCTTTTGCAGCCAGAATGGTGTCAGCCCCTGTCCTTGCTCTGTGAGGATTTCATTTATCCCAAGTCAGGTCATGACCTTTTTCATGTCACCGCTGTCTAGTCTGCACACTGGAACAGACAGCACTCCTTCAGTATACTGAGCTTAGTTCGTGTGTTCATGTTCCAGGGTGGAGCCTAAATCCACAATTTTTGCTCCGTAGTTCATCTCAACAGCTTTTGTCACTTCTAAAGACATTAGCATCAACACTGATGAAACAATCACTAATGCTAATTTATGACCATAAAGCTATAAGATGAAGGACCTGCAGGCGGCACAGTGGCTCAGTGGTTAGCACTGCTACCTCACAGCACCAGCAACCTGGTTCAATTCCACCCTCGGATGACTGTCTGTGTGGAGTTTGCACATTCTCCCTGTGTTGGTATGTGTTTCTTCCAGGTGCTCTGGTTTTCTCCCACAGTCCAAAAGATGTGCAGGCTAGGTGGATTGGCCATGCTAAATTGCCCATAGTGTTCAGGGATGTGTAGATTAGGTGGGTTACAGGAAGATGGGTCAAGGTGGGATGCTCTGAGGTTTGGTGTTGACTTGTTGGGCTGAAGGGCCTGTTTCCACACTTTAGGGGTTCTGAGTCCATGTCTAATTCAGCCATTGAGTCTGTTCTGCCATTCAACGAGATCATGGCTGATCTGATAATCCTCAACTCCACATTCCTGCCTTTTCCACATACCCCTTGATTCCTTTACTGATTAAAAATCTGTCTGTCTCAGTCTTGGATATATTTAATGATCCTGCTCTCTTTGGTAACGAATTCCACAGAATCACTGCCCTCTTAGAGCAGAAATTCTTCCTTGTCTCTGTTGTAAAAGGGCAACCCCTTATTCTGAGATTGTGAAGTCTGGTCCTGGATTCTCCCACAAGGGAAACAGCCTTTTTGTGTCTGCTCTGACCAATGCCCTATGACTTTTGAGATAACAAGGTGTGGAGCTGGATGAACACAGCAGGCCAAGCAGCATCATAGGAGCAGGAAGACTTGACGTTTCGGGCCTAGACCCTTCATCAGAAATGATTTCTGATGAAG
>JAHRHZ010000087.1:30127428-30206731 GCA_024137785.1 Ginglymostoma cirratum
CTTCATCAGAAATGATTTCTGATGAAGGGTCTAGGCCCGAAACGTCAAGTCTTCCTGCTCCTATGATGCTGCTTGGCCTGCTGTGTTCATCCAGCTCCACACCTTGTTATCTCGGATTCTCCAGCATCTGCAGTACTTATTATCTCTAGCCCTATGACTTTTGTCTGTTTCGATAAAGTCACCTCTCATTCTTCTAAACTCCAATGATGCAGTCCCAACCTCTCCTCATAAGACCGTTCCTCCATACCTGGAATCAGCCTAATTCAGGTTCTCTGCTGTGCCTCCAACAATGCTGCAGTCAGCATAATTGGTTGCACACCATTTCTGACCATTGGCCACAACGCCTTATCTTATAGGTCTAGCACCACTACCATGGGAAAATGGCTGCATCAGGAGCCCCCTTCATCAACCTTTGAGGACAGGAGTATGAAGACCTCAGAGGAAGCATTGATAATGGTGCCTTCTGCATCTCCCGCCAGGATAAAAGATGCAGCAAGATGCTCCCAACCTTGAGAAACGCCTCACCTGATTGCTCATCCAATTCTGCCACAAATCACATCATTGTCCACGTCATTCAGACCCTTATACATTCTTCACACAGTTTCATCCTGAAAAAAGGTCCTTAATTCTGAACAAAATAAACTATGACCATGAAGGGCAAGTTGGCTATGGTAGATTGAGAAAATACACAAAAAGAAATTGATGGTAGATAGGTAGTGTCTCATATTTAAAGAAATATTGTGTAAGCTGCAACATATTTACATTTCTATAAGGCACAAATGCGCAAAGGGAAAGGTGAATCAAATATGGCTTGCAAAAGAATTAAATATTATATTAGATTAAAGGTGGTTTATGGCAATGCCGGAAAAAAAGAATGGTAATCCTGAAGACTGGGTGCAAGTTTGAACACAGCAAAGGAAAACCAAGAAACTGATACAGAATGGGAAAGAAAATATGAATGCAAGCTAGTGAGAAACATAAAGGCAGACTGTAAAAGCTTATTTCGGTATGAATAAAGGAAGAGACTAGTTTGGAGAAATGTGGGCCCACTACAGATAGACAGAGTAGCTCTATAATGAAGAACAGTAAACTGGCAAAGAAACTTAAAAAAAAAATAAATCTGACTTCACGGAAAAGAACACAAAAAGTCTCCTAGTTATACAAGATGACGAAGTCAGAAGCCACACCAGACCGCGTTATAGTCCAAGCAGTTTATTTAAAATCACAAGCTTTCGAAGTGCTGCACATTTGTCATTTAACTTCTGACTTTGCCCATTTCCAGTTCAACGCAAGCACCTCCACATATGAGGTGATGAAAAGACTTGTGAAACTTAGGAACTGAAAGGAGTTAGTGTTCATAAAGAGGTGGCATTGAATTGAATGTTGATAAATCCTCTGGATCTGATGAATTACATCCCAGAATGTTGACGGGGGTGGCCAGAGAGATAGTGCATATATGGTTATCTTGGTTACAATGTGGTTACCATAGTTATAATACATTGACTGTCTTTCCCATTCCCATTGATTCTGAAAAGATTTCCACAGTTGCAAAGTGGCAAATGTAACCCCACTATTCGTAATTTAGGAGGGAAGAGATGTAAAATTGAGAAGTGCGGACCTATCATTTGACATTGATCATAGGAATAATATTAGAATCCTTTAATAGAATGTGATGTGGCCACTCAGAAAAGATTGGTAAAATTAGTAAGAATAAATATGGAATTATGAAAGGAAATGCATGTTTTAGGAACTTGTTAGAGTTACTTGAGAATGTCACTCACAGCATAGACAAAGAAAATGTGTTGGATTTGGATTTCTAAAGGGCTTTTGATAATGTCCCACACAGGAGGTTAGTAAATACAACTTAAATATACAGGATTGGGATAAATATATAAATACAATTGACAATTAGTTTACAGGTGGAAAGCAGAGAGTATGAATAAATAAATCATTCTGTAGTAGACTGGTACTGATGGGGTGCCACATGGATCAGTGCTCAGTCTACAACTGTTCACAATCTATATAAATATTTTAGATGTGGAGACTTATGATAATACTTCCAAATTTACTGATGGCCCAAAAGCGATGTAAATTGTAAGGAGAATGTAAAAACGCTTCAAGAGGACTTGGACAGGCTAACTAAATAGGCAAGAACATGGCAGATGTAATATAATGTAAATATAAGCATTAAATTATACACTCTGACAGAAAAAATGCAAAAAGGCAGAATATTTCTCAAATAGTGAGAGATTGGGAAATGTATGTGTCCAAAAAGGTATGTGTCCTTTCAATGAGTGACAAAAAGCTAGCATGTGGTTGCTCAAGCGATTGGCATATTGCCCTTCATAGCAAGATGAGTTGAGTACAGAAGAAGAGATGTCTTGTTGCAGTTGCACAGAACCTTAATGGGGCTACACCTAGAGCATTGTGCACTGTTTTGGCTCTTCATCTAGGGAAGAATACACTTAGCACTGGAGGCTAGATTCACCAGACTGATTCCTGGAATGTCTGGATTGTCCTATAGGAAGAGATTGAGGAACTTGTGGCTGTATTCCCTGGAGGTTTGAAGAATGAGAGATGATCTCATTGAAACTTCGAAAATTCTTGCAGGATGTGACAGAGGGGATGTAAGTGAGATGTCATCCCTGCTTTTTGAATCTAAAACCAGAGGACACAATCTCAGAACAAAGGGCTAGGCATTTACAGATGAGATGAGGAAGAAAGCTTTTTACTCAGAGAGTGTTACATCTTTAGAATTTCTCTACCCTAGAGATCTGCAGAAACTCAATCGCTGAACATATTTAAATGGATATGAATAGATTTATACAGTCATAGAGTCATACAACATGGAAACAGACTCTTCGGTCCAAGTTGTCCACCCTGACCAGGTTTCCCAAACTAAACTAGTCCCTTCTGCCTGCATTTGGCTCATATCCCTCCAAACCTTTCCTATTCATGAACTTATCCAAACGTTATTTAAGTGTTGTGACTGCTACCGCATCTACCACTTTCTCTGGCAGTTCATTCCACACACGAACCACTCTCAGTGTGAAGAAGTTTCCCCTCATGTCCTTTTTAAATCTTTCTCCTCTCACCTTAAAAATATGTCCCCTAGTTTTGAATTCCCTCACCTTCAGGAAATTTACCTTATCTGAGCCCCACATGACTTTATAAACCTCAATAATGTCATCCAACTTCCTATGCTCCAGTGAAACAGACCCAGCCTATCCAGTATATTTTCATAACTCCACCTGGAGCTAATGTGGGAAAATAGTACTGAGGCAGGTGATTACCCATGATAGAAAGCTCAATGGGCTGAATGGCCAACTCCAGCTCCAATGTTCTTATGTTCCTAAAACAAGATTGCCCTCCAGCTACTTGTGTCTGCTCAGTGTTCACATCCTGCCTATAGGACTGCTGTTATTATTGTATTGGAACCTAAACCACGATCTTGTTTCATACAATCTGACGAGGTAAGTAAATAAATTGTTCAAGTATGCGCTGGCATGCTGAGTGCTGTTACTGAATATAAACACAGCAGATGCTTGCTAATAAGCATGCCCCATTAATGAGGATGTGTATTGATAGTTCTGACTCATCATTCCTTTGTGCTAATGAGGAATTTTCGAGTTCTGTACATCCCAGGCCTGAACTGTTGCCTTGTAAGAATCATTTGCAGGCTATGCTGTACAATTACAATTTCAAAATGTAGCCGATGTAAGCATTTTAAAGAAGAGGTGTAGGCTCAGTTTTAATATTGTGTGGTTAACTAAGCATCCTGACCTTTGATGAAGACTGCTGAATATGTTTTTCAAAG
Source organism: Ginglymostoma cirratum (assembly GCA_024137785.1). NCBI lineage: Eukaryota > Metazoa > Chordata > Chondrichthyes > Orectolobiformes > Ginglymostomatidae > Ginglymostoma > Ginglymostoma cirratum. The sequence goes on from JAHRHZ010000087.1 coordinate 30,131,246, forward strand.
ACTGAATTAGTAGATGTAAGTATTCTGAGCAAATGTGACTAGCATGATCCTTACAGGAGGATTTCCATATTTTTATCCTGCTGTGGTTCACAATAAATTCATTTTAAAGGGGCTCAATAGATCAGCTTTAACTTTCTCATTATCCATCACAAAGAAGCTGTTAGATGCATAATGAATGGATATGGACATTCTGAATTTCTTTCAAACGTTTCAGTTGCGACTCACTGTACTGCTGATGGAATTTGATTTGGAGTCTCCAATGATGTCAGCTGAAGTGACAGGTTGGCAATGCAATTTTCCTAATAAGAAGCTAGTGACGGAAATAAGCAGCTAAATGTGTAACAGTATCAAGATTGTGATGCAAATGGAAGTCTCACTGTGAATAGTTCTGTATGAACAACATGCAAAACCACATGTTTCACTGTATCTTGGTACATGTGGCAACAATAAATCAAACACAAACCCAAACTCTAGTATACTAGAAGACATGAGCAATAAACAACTCAGGTCCAAAGACCAACCATGAACCATTCAATGACCACAAGCCTGATATGCATCTGGGAACCCGGGCTCAAATTTTCACTTACATATTCATTCAGGGATGTGGATATCACCAGGAAGGCAAGGATTCTTTGCCCATTCTTAATTGCCCAGAGGGCAGTTAAGTGCCAATCACATTGGTGCGGGTCTGGAGTCACAGGTAGGCCAGATTGAGTAGATTTCCTTCCCTAAGAGACATGAATGAACTAGAGATAACAAGGTGTAGAGCTGGATGAACACAGCAGGCCAAGCAGCATCATAGGAGCAGGAAAGCTTGACGTTTCGGGCCTAGACCCTTCATCAGAAATGGGGGAGGGGAAGAGGTTCTGAAATAAATAGGGAGAGAGGGGGAGGTGAATAGAAGATGGGTAGAGGAGAGGATAGGTGGAGAGGAGGCAGACAAGTCAAAGAGGCGGGGATGGAGCCAGTAAAGGTGAGTGTAGGTTGGGGGGTAGGGAGGAGATAGGTCAGTCCAGGGAGGGCGGACAGGTCAAGGGGGCGGGATGAGGTTAGTAGATAGGAGATGGGGGTGGGGCTTGAGGTGGGAGGAGGGGATAGGTGAGAGGAAGAACAGGTTAGGGAGGCGGGGACGAGCTGGGCTGGTTTTGGGATGCGGTTGGGGGAGGGGAGATTTTGAAGCTTGTGAAATCCACATTGATACCATTGGGCTGCAGGGTTCCCAGGCTGAATATGATTTGCTGTTCCTGCAGCCTTCGGGTGGCATCATTGTGGCATTGCAGGAGGCCTAGGATGGACATGTCGTCTGAGGAATGGGAGGTGGAGTTGAAATGGTTTGCGACTGGGAGGTGCAGTTGTTTGTTGCGAACTGAGCGCAGGTGTTCTGCAAAGCGGTCCTCAAGCCTCCGCTTGGTTTCCCCGAGGTAGAGGAAGCCACAACGGGTACAGCGGATGCAGTATACCACATTGGCAGATGTGCAGGTGAACATCTGCTTGATGTGGAAAGTCTTCTTGGGGCCTGGGATTGGGGTGAGGGAGGAGGTGTGGGGGCAGGTGTAGCACTTCCTGCGGTTGCAGGGAAAAGTGCTGGGTGCGGTGGGGCTGGAGGGGAGTGTGGAGCGGACAAGGGAGTCCCTGAGGGAGTGGTCCCTCCGGAAAGCAGACAAGGGTGGGGAGGGAAAAATGTCTTTGGTGGTGGGGTCGGATTGAAGATGGCGAAAGTGTTGGAGGATGATGCGTTGGATCCCGAGGTTGGTGGGGTGGTACGTGAGGAAGAGGGGGATTCTTTTTTGGTTATTATTGCGGGTACGGGGTGTGAGGGATGAGTTGCGGGAAATGCGGGAGACACGGTCGAGGGCGTTCTCGACCAATGCGGGGGGAACATTGCGGTCCTTGAAGAATGAGGACATCTGAGATGTGTGGGAGTGGAATGCCTCATCCTGGGAGCAGATGCGGCGGAGGTGAAGGAATTGGGAATAGGGGATGGCATTTTTACAGGAAGGTGGGTGGGAGGAGGTGTATTCCAGGTAGCTGTGGGAGTCAGTGGGCTTGAAATGGTTTTATTTTCTACAATGATCAATAGTGGATACATGGACACCATTAGGCTTATTGATTTGAAATTTCACTATCTGCAGTGATAGAATATAAACCCATGTCCCCATAGTATTAATCTGGGGATCATACATAAATAGCCCAGGGACAATACCACAACTTCACCACCTCCCCACACAGGAGCAGCAGGTGGTATTTGAATTCAGGTATGGTAAAACACTAAAGGTGACCATTAAATTAATGGCAATTGCTGAAAAGCCTGACAGATTCAGTGAAGAGCTGCTATCCTAACCTGGTCTGTGTGACTCCAGATCCAGACCAATTTGATTAACTCTTAACTACCCTCTGAAATGGCCCAGCAAGCCACTCAGTTTTATCAACCGTTACAAGTGTCAAAAGATGAAACCAGATGGACCGCCTGACATTGGCTGAGGCCCTGGAAATGACACTGAAACAGCTCTTTTCGACGTTGGAAAAATTATCCTTACTAATAACTGAAGGAAGGTGCCAATGTTGGAAGAGTTGTTTCACAGATGGGTCTCAATTACAAGTCACACCTTGTAGATAAAGCACCAGACTATCACCATCCCTGGATATGTCAGGTCTAATTGGCAGGACAAACCCAGCAGGTATGGTGGTAGAGTGGCTATCCTGGGAAACCTCAGCATTGAGTCTGGGCCCCATGAGGTATCATTGAGAAGAAAGCCTCCTGTTAATTACTTACCTGGATGATTGCAGCTCTAAAAACACTCAAGTAGCTTGATTCCATCTAGAAAAAGCAACCCGCTTGATTAGCACCACATCTACAAACATTCACTCCCTCTACTACCAACACGCAGTAGCAACAGTGTGTACCATCTTCCAGATGCACTGCAGAAAATGACCAAAGCATGTTAGATAGTACCTTTCAAGTCTATGTCCATTTCCATTTAGAAGGACAAGGGCAGCAGATGCTTGGAAACACCATCACCTGCAAGTTCCCCTCCAAGTCACTCACGATCCTGACTTGGAAATGTATTGTCATTCTTTCAGTGTTGCTGGGTCAAATTCCCTCAACTCCCTCCCTAACTGCATTGTGGGTCTATCTACAGTGCGTGGACTGCAGCTTATCGTCACTTTCTCAAGGTCAGTAAGGATTGGGCAATAACTGTTGGGCCACCCACTGATGCCCCATCGTCTTAATGAATAAAATAAAAGAAAAGAAAATCTTCAATGTCTATGATGCCTATCATAATTCCAAAATGTCTCTCAGCACTTTACAATTTCATGAAGCACTTTAGGAAAATAATCACGTTTGGAATGTAAGAAACATTGCCTCTAATCTGTGCCCAGCAGGATGCCACAAATAACATCATGATAATTGTTATAGGTGTTGATTGAGCATCCTGGGATAAATCTTTCAACTCTTCTGCAAATAATGTCATTGTTCATTTACCTGCAATTGAGCAGCCAGGCAAGGCCCTTGGTTTAACATTTCACCGGAAGGATGACACAGCAGCTAAAGCGACCTTTCATGCAATGAAAGGAGTCAAAGATCCTCAAAGAAGGATTTTCAAATAATCTTTAACACAGAGTCAAAATAATGAGCAAATGGCCAATAGGTTGTTCAAAACGATCAGGCTAAGGGGAGGAGAGGTGTAGGAAGGATATTTCAGAACTTACAACCAAAGCTGCTGAAGACTGATGGCGATGACTTTCGGACTTTAAGCAAGGGATCAGAATTTGAAGAGTGCAGAGATCTCAAACAGTAGTATGGTCAGGAAAGCTTTCAGAGATAGTAAGTGGCAAATCCATAGAGGAATATAAGACAGCACTGTACGAGCACTGAGGAAGTGAAATACCATCTTCAACTTTCTCCACATTCTCCACTTTGGTTTCGGCGGCACGGTGGCTCAATGGTTAGCACTGCTGCCTCGCAGCGCCAGGGACCCAGGTTCGATTCCACCTTTGGGCGACTGTGTGGAGTTTGCACATTCTCCCTGTGTCTGTGTGGGTTTCCTCCAGGTGCTCTGGTTTCCTCCCACAGTCCAAAGATGTACAGGTTAGGTAGATTGGCCATGCTAAATTTCCTGTAGTGATCAGGATGTGTAGATTATGTGGGTTATGGGGCGTGGGTCTGGGTGGGATGCCCTGGGGGTTAGTGTGGACTTGTTGGGCCAAAGGGGTTATTTCCACACTGTAGGGATTCTATGAAAAAAAAACTTTATGCACACAATTTTAGAATGAGACCTGAACCTTCATAAATATAGAGTTAAGCATGCCACCACTGAGTGACACATTCTGATGCAATTCAGACTCCTGGAGAATCGAAAGCCTTGAGAAAATCCAATGAAAAGAAAAGAATGAGAGATGAGTAAGTAGAACATCGTTCAAGCTTTAAATGAATTTGATGCAGTGGATGCAAAGAAAAACCATTACATATGTAGAGAGTTCAAAACTAAGTCTCATGAATATAAGATAGTTACAAACAGTCCAAAAAGAAAGTCAGATGAAATATCTTGCCCAAGAAAGCAGTTCGAATGTGGAACTTGTTGCCACAAAGAATGGTTGAGGCCAGAAGCATGATCCAAATGAATTCATTGACAAGAAAAGAATAGATGTTGAGACGTGTCAGATGAAATAAGGTGATAGAATGGTCAAGTAGCTGTGAGTGGCTGAACTGAATGGCCTATTCCTGTGTTGTAACTTCTCTGGAACCTCTAATTTAATGCCGCAGCAAGGAAATAGCAAGGTCCTTTATCAATTCCCAAACTCCTCACAAATGCATGCTGGAAGGGGTGGTTTCTGAACAGACTCACAAAGATGGAAATCGAAAATTCAGAACTGCAGCCTACAAATATTGGTTCGCCAGACATATTGAAAAATATTGCAGTCTGAAGGCTGCTAGAGAGTAAAAATGTTCCATGCATAGCCACCATTTTGGACCAGCAAGGACATTCTCAGCCCTGGCCAACTACAGGATACTGCAACTAAAAAAGCTGCTCTCCCTAAAATGCCTGGAAGGTCATTCCCTTAGACCTTCTGACAACAGGAAATGTTCCTTCATCCCAAAAGCACAAAATTAGTCTGGTGGGACATACAGATAATTGTTATCTCTTATCACTTGTTTTCTTAAATCGAAAGTTTCATCTGAAATGAATCATCAGATGCTGATGGAACGCTATCCTTTCCTGCTCAAAATAGTTCCAACATAACACTTGGTTCAGTGCTCACAAGGCAGATGAGAACCAACGGATATGATGAACAGAGACGGTTTAATGGTGTGACGTTAACAGCAGTCAAAGACTTTACTTCCATGGCCTCGGTTCCATTAAAAGGTTTTTGTTATACATTGTAAGCACTATGTAAAATGGCAGCATAAATAGTTTATTACTGTCATATGCTATGTACTTGGTTAATGTGAAAGTGATGACATTTCTCAAACATTTTTACTTATTTGGCAATGAAAGTAACGTAGCCTACTTGCAGCAACTTGCCAACACTTTTCTCAAACCTACTATCTCCACCATATTAGGAACAAGGGCATTGGTTGCAGAGGAATACCATTATCTTCTAGATAGCCATCTACATCACACATGATTTGGAAATATGATAGCTATCCTTCATCGTCACTGGGTCATTATCCTGCAAATCTCTCCCTAGAGCACTAGGAGTATCCCTACAGTACAGGGACTGAATAAAGATGTAGATCACTGTCACATTTTCAAGGGCGACCAGGGCTAGACCTTGCAAACAAGGTGCAAGCGAAGACACTCCTTGCAATATTTCTTTTGGATTATTTTAGCCCATTAATTCCTTGTCTTCCATCCTACCTTTTTCCTTTGTGAAAATTAGAGTTTTATCCTTTACAGCCCTCCTCTGCCAATGCCTCATTTTAGAAGGAAAGATATTGTTAAACTTGAAAAGATTTACAAGGGTGTTTCCAGGGTTGGAGGGTTGGAGCTATAGGGGGACGCTGAATAGGCTGGGGCTATTTTCCCTGGACTGTTGGAGACTGAGGGGTGAGATTATAGAGGTTTATAAAATCATGAGGGGCATGGATAGGGTGAATAACCAAGTTCTTTTTCGCAGGGTAGAGGAGTCCAAAACTAGAGGGCATAGTTTTAAGGTGAGAGGGGAAATATATAAAAGGGACCTATGGGATAAGTTTTTCATACAGAGGGTGGTGCTTGTGTGTGGAATAAGCTTCCAGAGGGAGTGGTAGAGGTGGGTACAATTGCAACATTTAAAAAGCACCTGAATGAGTACATGAATAGGAAGTGTTTAGAGGGATATGGGTCAAATGCTGGCAAATGGGACTAGATCAGATTGGGGTGTCTGGTCAGCACAGACGAGTTGGACTGAAGAGTTTGTTCCCATCCGATACAGCTGTATGACCCAATGACTCTAAGCTGCTGTGGATAATCTTTGGAAAATCTTTTGGATAATTTGTGTGAATAAATTGGCTTCCAAATTTCTTCAAAACTTGCAAATGTGATTACATTTGACAATTCCCTTGTTAGCTATAGCATGACTTGGAATGTCCAAGACTCTATATCAATACAGGATTTCTTTTTTGTCACTGTCAATGTAAAAACAGAGTGTGGAAACAAAATGAACAAGAATGGTTCCAGGCATGAGGAACTTCAGTTATGAAGATAGATTGGAGAAACTGGGCTGTCTCCTTGGAGAAGAAAAGGTTGAGATACAACATTCAATTCAGGAAGGTGCTGGACAGAGTAGAAAGGGAAAAAAAAGGCTGTTTCCACTTTTGAAAGGATTGAGAAAGGGGAGTCTCAGATTTAAAGCAATTGTTAAAAGAAGCATATGAGAAAAAAGAAACTTTTTTAATGCAACAAGTGGTTCAGGTTTGGAATGCTCTGCCTGAGAGTGAGATGAAGCCAGGCTCACTTTGGGTGAATTTAACCTGTTATTTAATAAAGGAACAACATACAAGGTTATGAGGAGAAGGCGGGAGAATAGTTTGAAGTAAACTACTCATTCAGAGCGATGGTGCAAATGCAATGGGCTGAATGGTCTCCTGCACTACAACAATTCTGTGATCTTGCAAAGAATGAAGCGAGGAACTTTTAAAAGACTAGCCAAAGACGTGAAGAAATAGCCAGAGGAGTGGAACTGAGCCCTACAGAGGCAATGCAACATACTGCCTATACTGGATAAAGTCCTATGTGCATTTTGAGATAGAAAAGGCACAAATAGTATATGTTAGAATAGAGAAAAGTTGAAAAGAACAGGAAGAAATGATTCCAAGTACGAAGACGATATGCTAAAGGGTCGTAAAATTCAATTTTTGATACCTGAAGAGATCTCACCATAAAATATTAAATATTAAAGGCATGGTTTAGATAAATCCTCAACATTATTTTTGTAAGTAAAGTAGGACAACAGTACTGGAGGTCATAAATATTAATTGGTGAAATATGAATGTTGAATAAAGACATGAAGATATTTCTCAAGTCAAGGGTGGTAACGGCTTGGAATAATCTGTTAGGCACAGTTTTAGTAATATTCAAACACAGTGTTCAGTCTGCAGACTGGGTGAACACTTTGCAGAACATCTCCACTCAGTCCGTAAACATGACCCCAGCCGTCCAGACACTTGTCGTTTCAACACACAATCTGGTTCCCATGCTGACATTTCTGCCCTCGGCCTGCTGCAGTTTTCTAGCAAATGCTGAAAAAAAGACACAGTTTTATCCACTTTACAGCCATAGAACTCAATATTAAGTTCCACAGCTTCAGACAATGAGCTATCACTTCCATTCTGCTGCTTTAATTCCTTTCTTAGTATCTGGTTTTGCTTTCTGCAGATCTGATGTATATACTATTACTAACACTTAATATTACCTTTTCTCTGCAACCATTATTGCTCCCTTTGCCTTTCGTTCTGTGATTCCTGTGACTTCTCATCTCCCTGGCTATTTAAGCTTCACTTGACCTTCCCTTCCCACGGCTCTCTTCAGTTTTGTCAGAGTTTTATTGGACCCCAAGCATTTAACACCATTTCTTTCACCTCAGATACAGCCAGATTTGAAATGAGGAGAAACTTCTTCACTCAATGAACTGTGAATCTTTGCAATTCTTTTATCCCAGACAACTGTGCCTGTTTAATCATGAGTATATTCAAGACAGAGGTTGATTGATATTTGAGCACCAAAGAAATTAAGGAATAATCATGGGAAGAGAGCCATTATATTATTGAATGATCAAGCAGGGTCAGATAATTGATTGATTTCCTATTGCTGCTCTTCATTATGTTCTTATCCTTTCAAAAGCATTCCATATTCTAACATTTTAATCAGATAAGTAAATTTCTCGTCAGATTCACTCTTTTTTTGGGCAAATTATTGTTAATCAGTGCCCTTTGCCTCTTTACTTCCTGACTTTGGAATCAATTTCTCCTTGTGCCAGAATTTCTCATCCTCTTGCATTAATCAAGTTTCAATCAAATAGCATCTTTACCACAGCCGCTGCAGAGGAGAGATTATAAAACAAGGATGGAAAACCTTGGTCAAAGACATAGATTGAATTGTCACTTTGAGTAGCCTAGTTTAATCATGGACAAGCAACAGAAATTTGTAAACTAAGGTCAGGTCTGACTAACTTTATTTAATTTTAGAAGCAGTAATAATTAGGTCAATGACAGCAGCACATTTGATGTGGTCTACATGGATTTTAGCAAGGCTTTTGACACAGTCTTACATGTCAGACTGATCTTTTTTTAAATAAAATATTCTTCGGAGGATGTGGCCATGGTTTGCTCAGTCAGCTTTCAATTCTCATCATTAAATACCCTTCCTGGCAATTGGATGCAACTGGTAGATTTGCTAGGCCATACCAGAATGTCAGTGCTGCAACTGGGCAGTAGGATTCAGGAACAGACGTGGCATCGCCTGGGTGCATGGAGCCATTTACTGTCCACATGTGGCATTGAGAGGGCCGTATTGCAACACTGCAGAGTTCACCAATAAGAAGGGGTTCGGTTCCTTTAATGTTCAGGTGATCTGAGATCACCATTACCACTTCCTGGAGATATATGCACCCACTACCCTGGCAGCTGCCCCCACTCTCACATCCTGGAGCACTCTTGTGTACCGGGTGTGTTTGGGGGGGGTCCATGCGCCCTATAAGGCTGCTTATGGGTGGGGGGTACCATATGAGAGTAGGGCTACCGGCAGAGACCATGACTCATGGCACCATTTTGTAACTGCCTAACTGATATGGAGCACAATTACAATGCTGTTGATTCCTCAGCCAGAGCAGTGGGGAGCAGACTTTGGGCATGCTGAAAATGTGGTTCCACTACTCAGACTGGTTTAAAGGTTCCCTCCAGTATACTGCAGACAGAGCGTGCTGCACCATTCTGGTGTGCTGTGCTCTGCACAATTGGAGCAGGTAACAAGGCAAGCTCCTGGATCTACAAAAACTGGGTGAACATGAGCAGTTTTCTGATCAGGAGGATGAGGATGTTGTGGTGGAGGAAGCTGACATTCTCCATGACTGAACTCAGGTGTGATGAGTGGTAGAAGCCAGACAGAACCTCATTGACACTTGTTTCTAAGAGACGAGAGCTGGGAGCAGCAGACAATTGGTAGCTGTTACGTTTTTGGGCCATAATGCCTCAATCTAGATGGGAATGTAAGGATGTACATCAGCCTCTGTTGACATGGTTTCTGTTCCACTTTGCATTCTGTGCGTAAAATAATAAATGTGTTTGGAATTGTCTGATTATTTTTCTGTTTGTCACATTCCCCGCTAGACAATGACAAGCTGCAGGTCCACAATGGGAATTGGGAACAGTGTAGTACTGCTTTGTGGGGTGTATGGATGAGATATACCTGGGGACTGGTAAGCGTTTGTTTTTCTGAAGGAGGGTCCAGACCCAAAACGTCAGCTTTCCTCCTCCTCTGATGCTGCCTGGCCTGCTGTGTTCCTCCAGTTCCACACCTTGTTATCTCAGACTCCAGCATCAGCAGTTCCTACTATCTCTAAGCGTTTTTTGTGGTGTTTAAACAGCAACGACAGCAAAAATATGAGGTTGGATGTGTGACAGAGTGTCAGCATGATGTTTTGGCTACTGTACCATGATGTTGGTGGTGAGGGACAATGCCAGCCCTTGTCTAGGGTCACTTTAGCCTTTCACTGTTGGCACAGCTGCAAGGGATGCTGGTCCTTTTCTGGATGTCCACTGGTGCCAAGTTGTCATGGGAACGGTGGGTTGTAAGACAGGACAGAAATCAGTTGCAGGAAATAGGGTGATGGTGTGTAATTAATGCGGTAGGTTTGGCAAAATAGGGAAACAAACTCACTAGGCCTCATGGCAAAAACACACAAAAAAATTTGACACAACCTGGATTTAGCCAACAAAAAGGAGAATTTATGGGAGCTGTTGTCAATAATATACTCACTTGAGGTCTTGGATCACAAGAGCCTCATGTATGAGTGAGCAATGATGGCTCTGGGATTTTGGGGTGGGGGCATGGAAAAGGGTTGTGGGCAGAGATCAGCAGCAGGCATCCACCTTTCTAATGCTGGGTCCCTCATTCAGGCACTAAATGCCTTTAAACAAGCGATCTCTCCGTCGTTGGCTAAGTCACAGCTGCACTCTCAGGTTGGCGTGAGAGATTGGATGGTTCATGTTGGTCTGATGTACTTATTCCTCACTTAACATCACAAAATCAAAATACCTGCTCATTATCACATCGCTATTTGTGCACAAATTGGCTTCGCCTTTCCCGGTATTACAGCAGTGAATATTATTTTACCTCGTACAGACACCTGCAGACTGAGATACCACTCTGGATTCTCACTAACTGTGTGTCTGCATATATGCTATACCAGAGGCTGTTTACACATTATGCCTAAGTAAGGCTTTTCAACTCCTTATGCCTGTAGCACTTCTTTATTAACATCTAGTAATTTATTGAATACAGCTCTTTAGCAAATAAAAGAAAAGTAATGCTGGAAATTTGAACTCTTCTCCACAGCTGCTGTCAGACTTGTTGAGTTTCTTCAGCATTTTGTGTCTTCGTTACAGCTTTCTGGTGTATTTTTTATGGAGTCACAGAGTCATATAGCATAGAAACAGTCCCTTCAGTCCACCTTTGGTCAGGGCATAGCCTTAGAGTAAAGGGAAGACCTTTTAGAATGGAGATAAGGAGAAACTTCTTCAGCCAGAGAGTGGTGAATCTATGGAATTCACTGCCACAGAAGGCTGTGGAGGCCAGGTCATTGAATACATTTAAGACTGAGATAGATAAGATCTTGATTATCAAGGGGATCAAGGGTTACGAGAAGAAAGCAGGAGAATGGCGTTTGAGGAACTTATCAGCCATGATTGAATGGTGGAGCAGACTCGATGGGCCGAATGGCCTAATTTCTGCTCCTATGTCTTATGGTCTTATGTCTATGTCAACCAACAAACACCAAACCACTCCACTCCCATATGCCTGCACGTGGTCCATAACTGGCTATTCTCTGACATTTTAAATGTTCATCCATTTGTTTCTTGACTGTTATGAGAGTACCTGCCTCTGCCACCTTCTCAGGCAGCATGTTCCAAACTTCTACCACCCTCTGGGTAAAAAAATGTTTCCTCAGATCTCCACCAAACACTTGTTCCTCACGTTAAACTTATGCCTTTTGGTCTTAGACACAGGGAAGAGATTCTGACGGTCTACTCTGTCTATGCCTCTCCAAGGAAAGCAAACCCATCTTATCCAGTTTTTCCTCATAATTTGGGATTTTCTTGTCAAGCAAGATCTTGGTGAATCTCCTCTGCACCCTTTCCACTTCAATCACGTCCTTCTGATAGCACGGTGAGCAAACTGCAGAAAGGATTCCATCTGTGGCCCAACTAATCTCATGCAAATTGTAACAAGATTTCCCTGCTCCTGTATTCTCAGAAGGCAATCATCCTGAATGCCTTCTTCACCACCCTGTCTAGCTATGCTGACAATTTAAGGGATCTCCGGGCTTGTACAGCAAGGTCCCTTTGTTCCTCAGTACTCCCTAGGGATCTACCATTGACTGTGTATGTTCTTCTCTTATTAGACCTCCCAAAATATACCACCTCACACTTATCAGCCATTGCTCTGCTCAGCTTCCCAGCTGTCCAATATCAGACTGCAGCCTGAGACCATTGTCCTTCCTCGCTATCCTAATTTTTCTGTCATCTGCACATTTACTAATTATACCTTCCACATGCGCATCTAAGTCATTAATGTACACAATAAGCAGCAAGGATCCCAATGCCAGTCCCTGTGATATGTCACTGGTCACAGGCTTCCAATTATAACAACAACCCTTCACCATCACTCCATCCCTCCTATTTGTAAGCCAGTTTTGGATTTGGTTTGCCAACTTGCCTTGGATCCCATGGGCTCTTACGTTTTGGACCAGCCTTCCATGTGCGACCATGTCAATGGCCATACTGAAGTCAATGTTAACCACATCGGCTGCTCTACCTCCATCAATATATTCAGACACCTTTTCAAAAAAACTCAATTGAGTTAGTCAGACAGGATCACCCTCTAACAAAAACATTCTGACTATCCTGATCAATCCTTGCCTTTCCAAGTATTGATTACCCCTGTCCTTCAGAATTTTTCCCAATAATTTCGCTGATCTCAGACTAACTGATCTGTAATTACCCAATTTATTGCTGCTGCCTCTCTGATGCGTTGAAACCATATTAACTATCCTCTCTATCTTCATATGTTCATGCTAGACTGATGTCATCTCTCTTACTGGTGTCAGAATTGTGTGAACATGGTTTACATGAATTTCATGACGCCACAAAGACCTTTCGAAAATATTTAATTGGAAATACCTTCAGATGAACTGCGCTGTATGAAAACGAGTCTTCCCTTCAGATAACCGAAGTCCCTCATCAATAATTCTGGTCCCTTGCCTCTGCGGCATTCTGCACCCCCAGACTGAGGCTTGAAAATTGTTGTGAACCTCAGGAGAGCTTTCAGAGCAGAATGGAATTATGAGGCTGCTGAGGGGGGTACTGTGAAAATGAGGGACTGTTAGCGTAGTAGCCATTTCCACATTTCAGCTCAGGACACCACAATGTCAGCTCGCCACCCTCCTTGGGGTCCCGTTCTGATCAGCACTTTGGGAAGCCTTGCTTTGGGAAGCGGGCAGCACAATCCACATGTCCACCACTCTCTGTGTAAAGAACCTCCCTCTGACCTCTCCCCTATGCCTTCCTCCAATCACATTCAAATTATGCCCCCTCGTAATAGTCATTTCTGCCCTGGGAAAAAAATCTCTGGCTACCCACTCTACCTATGCCTCTCATCGTCTTGAACACCTCTGTCAAGTCACTTCTCATCCTTCTTCGATCCAATGTAAAGAGCCCTAGCTTCCTCAACCTTTCCTCAGAAGACCTGCTCTCCAGTCCAGGCAGCATTCTGGTAAATCTCATCTGCACCCTCTCTAAAGCTTCCACATCCTTCGTGTAATGAGGTGACCAGAACTGAACACAATATTCCAAGTGTGATCCAACCAGGGTTTTCTAGAGCTGCAGCATAACCTCGCAGCTCTTAAACTCAATTCCCCTGCTAATGAAAGTTAACACACCATAAGCCTTCTTAACAACCCTATCAACTTGGGTAGCAACTATGAGGGTTCTATAGACGTGGACCCCAATGTCCTTTTGTTCTTCCATGCTACCAAGAATCCTGCCATTAATCCTGTATTCTGCATTCAAATTCGACCTTCCAAAATGAATCACTTCACACTTTTTCAGGTTGAATTCCATCTGCCACTTCTTTGCCCAGCTCTGCATCCAGTCAATGTCCCGTTGCAACCTACAACAGCCCTCCACACTACACACAACACCACCAACCTTTGTGTCATTGGCAAACTTACTAACACACCCTTACACTTCATCCAAGACATTTATAAAGATCAGAAAGAGCAGAGGTTCCAGAACAGATCCCTGTGGAACTCCACTGGTCACTGAGCTCTAGGCTGAATACTTTCCACCTGCTACCACCCTCTGTCTTCTGTTGGGCAGCCAATTCTGTATCCAGACAGCCAAATTTCCCTGCATCCCATGCCTCCTTACTTTCTGAATGAGCCTACCATGGGGAACCTTATCAGACACCTTGCTAAAATCCATATACGCCACATCCACTGCATTACCTTCATCAATATGTTTTGTCACATCCCCAAAAAATTGAATAAGGCTTGTGGGGCACGATCTGCCCCTCACAAAGCCATGCTGACTATCTCTAATGAAACTATGTTTTTCCAAATAATCATATATACTGTCTTTCAGAAACCTCTCCAATAATTTGCCCACCACAGAAGTAAGACTAACTGGTCTGTAATTCCCAGGGTTATCCCTATTCCCTTTCTTGAACAAGAGAATAACATTTGCCACCCTCCAATCATTTGGCACTACTCTAGTGGACAGTGAGGATGTAAAGATCATCGCCAAAAGGGCAGCAGTATCTTCCCCCACTTCCCGTAGTAACCTTGGGTATGTCCCGTCTGGCCCAGGGGACTCAACCATCCTCATATTTTTCAAAATTTCTAGCACATCCTCCTTCTTAACATTAACCTGTTTGAGCATATCAGCCTGTTTCACGCTGCCCTCACCGGTGAATACTGAAGCAAAGTATTCATTAAGGACCTCCCCTACCTCCTCCGACTCCATACACAGATCCCTCCACTATCCCTGATCGGCCCTACCCTCATTCTGGCCATCCTCTCATTCCTCACAAAAGTGTAGACGCCTCAGGGTTTCCTTAATCCTACCCACCAAGGCTTTTTCTTGCCCCCTTCTAGCTCTCCTGAGTCCATTCTTCAGTTCCTTCCTGGCTACCTTGTAGACCTCTAGAGCCCTGTCTGATTCTTGCTTCCTCAACCTTAAGTAAGCTTCCTTATTCCTCTTGACTAGGTGTTCCACATGTCTTGTCATCCAAGATTCCTTCACCTTACCATCCATTCCTTGCTTCAGTGGGACAAACCTCTCCAGCACTCGTAGCAAGTTCTCCCTAAACAACCTCCACATTTCTGTTGTGCATTTCCCTGAGAACATCTGTTCCCAATTTATTCTCCGCAGCTCTTGCCTAATAGCACTGTAACTCCCCCTCCCCCAATTAAACACTCCCCCATACTGTCTGCTGCTATCCCCCTTTATGACTAGAGTAAAAGTCAGGGAGTTGTGATCACTATCACCGAAATTCTCTCTCACCAAAAGATCTGACACCTGGCCTGGTTCGTTGCCAAGCACCAAATCCAATATGGCCTCCCCTCTTGTCAGCCTATCTACATACTGAGTCAGGAATCCTGCCTGGACACACCTGCCACTGCCTGAATATATTAGTTTACACACCCAGCAGTCCCCGTGTCCGTGTTTGCTCCTGCTCAGCCTTCGGTCCACCTATTCCCAAGGCAAGTATTTTATACACAAACGTAACTTTTCGGCTGCCCCCTTGGCTCGTTCTCTCATGTCTCCTGCCACTGAAATGCTTTGCATTTTGCTTTTTGATTTCTGAGGAGGCCAGCACAGTGTGCAGTATCAGTCCCCAGGTGTGACAATGAGAGAATCTTATGGCACATGCACAAAATATTGGTGTAAAGATTATCACTTTTGCCTGTATGTAACATAATTTGTGGAGAAGTCTCAATGGATAGCTGAACAAAGGATTCAGTGTCAAATCCCGTTAAAACCATTCTACTACGCACTGTCATCCTGAAATGAATTGACAGCCAGATCTCAAGAGACAGAGCATAAGAAGTGGAACAGAACAGTTCACAGGCTGCAGAAAGAAGACTTGGAGAAGAAAAAAAGAGGTACAACTTCTTTAATTCAATAATAATCCAATTTAAAAGCTACTATACAATAATCAAATACCTTGAAGACGCAAAGTACTGTTCCTGTTATATGTAAAAGATAAATTTATGCAACCCTTTTATATTCAATGATTGTTTCAATTCAACAACTGCTAGCGATTAGAACATGCGACATTAATTTTTCAAATTGTTTATTTGAGGCCATCTCAAACAGTTACTCACTGACCGTCAAAGATGAGAAAATGAGATTAGCAATAAAGTTTCTTTGAAAGATCTTCACTATTAAGAATGCAATCGGATATCAGAGAATAATGGAAATTTAATATTCCATTGTTTGTTATGTCCACAATAAATTGGTGAATATTTATTCAAGACCCTAATCAAGCTTTGAAGAATCTAACTGCCTGGAGGACAGAACTAAACATTTTGAATTAAGGTTATCACATAGCTTCGTAAGTAGGATATTCAGTCTATGGGGTCTACTCTGCCATTCAATATAGAATCCCTACAGTGTGGCAGTAGGCCATTTGGCCCACAGGGAGAACATGTAAACTCCATAGAGACTGTCACCAAAGGCTGGAATCAAATCCAGGTCCCTGGCACTGTCAGGCAGCAGTGCTAACCACTGAGCCACAACTGATTGCACACTTCAATGCCTTTTCTCCACTCCATCCCTGCAACCCTGCACGTCACAGGTAATCAGAAATCAAGCCTTTACCTTAAATATAAAAAGACTAAATTCCACAGCCCTCCGTGGTAGAGAATTCCAAAGGTTCACAACTCTCTGAGTATAAAAAAAA
Organism: Ginglymostoma cirratum; assembly: GCA_024137785.1. NCBI lineage: Eukaryota > Metazoa > Chordata > Chondrichthyes > Orectolobiformes > Ginglymostomatidae > Ginglymostoma > Ginglymostoma cirratum. The sequence goes on from JAHRHZ010000087.1 coordinate 30,147,910, forward strand.
AATTCTCCTCTTCCTGGACCTAAGTAGCAGCCCTTACTGGTAAATTGTGACCCCTGGTTTTAAGCTTCCCAACATCTTAGCTGCATCTACACTGCCTGTACCTTTCAGTATTCTACATGTTTCAATGAGAGCTCCTCTCATTCTTTGAAACTCTAGGGAATAAATATAGATTTGCACAATCTCTCTTTGTTGGACATTCTCATCATCTGGTAAACCTTTGTTGCACTCCCTGTCTTGCAATAACATCTTTCTTGAGAAAAGGAAACCACAACTGCAGACATTACCCCATGTGTGGTTTAACCAAGCTCCTATACATTGACTCAAGACTTTCATTACTCCTATATTCAAATCCTCTTGTACTAAGGGCTAACATTCCGCTAGCCTTCCTAATAGCTAGTTGCACCTGCACGTTATACTTCGGTGCGTAATTGACAAGGACACCAGACCCATTGGTACATTTACACTTTCCAACCTGTTACCATTTACACAATACTCAGCACATTTGCTTTACTACCTGCTATAACTCACTGGGATGGTGTACTAGAATTCAAGTCTACTGTACCTGGAGTCACCAAAAAAGTTAAAGGCTTTGTAGAAGTAAGCAAAATTCTTCAGTTGACCTTTCCTTTAAACCAATATTAATAAAATGAAGAGATCAGGTTTCTGCACTTAACAAGAATTACCATTTCTGACAAATAGATTGTAGCTCCTGGTAATTAGCTATGATCTGCTGACTTATAACTCTACCGGTTAAACTGTAATGTTTTCATAAAAGCCCACACAGATTGATGGAAAAAAATGGGTGCTACAGTTGGAGGGAAAGGCTGGGAAGGCAATTCATTGATCCTTGTCTACAAGGTAAGCTGAAATGATGCTTTTCGCTTGGTACGTCTTGTTAGACCTTGACCTTCCTTCTCCAGGTACTTTCACTTGCTTTGGGGAAGCAAAGAATGATTGATTCAATTAATAAAGTCTTTGGCTTTCTGATTAAAAGCCATAGCTTACAGCAACTGATGATGGCAAATAAGTTGACTTGAGGTGGTTTTACCGTGGAGAAAGGATGGCATTTTGCTTTTCAAAGGTCCAATGGCTTCTGACATAAGCATAATGTTTCTGTTAGTTTCATTCGGGAACTTGGTTGGCGTGAATGAGTTGCACCGAAGGGTCTATTTCCATGCTGTACAACTCTATGATTCTATTCATACCCTCGGCTGTTCAGTTACATGATAGCCGTGCACATAATTTTTGGCAGGGACAAGGCCTTTGTTATTGATAATGCCTCACTATTCCAAAGACCAAGCAGCTATTTGAAAAATGAAAGAATTGCGGATGCTATGAATCAGGAACAAAAATTTGGACAAGAGTCCTCTCCCCGTCCCACAGACCCTTTGCCCAACTCCAATACTCTCCCTCCACCTGGACCCCTCCCTCCAGCCTATTACCTGCATGCGATCTTTTCATCAAGAACTGTCGATGTGACATTAGTTGCCTCAGTTTCGCTGCCCCTCTCACCAAATCCAACCTATATCCCTCTGAACTGACTGCATACTGTGCACTCAGATCTAACCCTGACTTCGTTATTAAGCCCACCAATAAGGGTGGTGCTGTTGTTGTCTGGCGTACTGACCTCTACCTTGCAGAGGCTGAGCGCCAGCTCTCAGATACCTTCACCTACCTTCCCCGGACCATGACCCCACCACGGCACAACAGGCCATTGTATCCACTACAGGGACTGATCTCATTTCATCCGGTGATCTCCCCCTCTCTGCTTCCAAGCTAATAGTCTCCCAAACCCACACAGCTTGTTTATACCTCCTGCCAAAAATCCACTAACAGGACAGTCCGGGCAGACCCATTGTTTCAGCCTGCTCATGCCCCACAGAAGTCATCTCTTCCTAACTTGTCTCAGTCTTCTCCGCCTTGGTCCAATCCCTATCCAAGTACATCCATGATTCCTCGACGCCTCACACCGGTTTCAAAACTTCCAGTTTACCAGCTCCAGCACCTCCTCTTCACCATGGACGTGAAATCCCTTCACACGTCCATTCCCCAACAGGACTATCTTAGGGGTCTCCACTTCTTCCTGGAGCAAAGACCTGAACCATCCCCACCCACCACCACCCTTCTCCGCTTGGCCAAGCTTGTCCTCACCCTCAACAACTTCTCTTTCAACTCTTCTCATTTCTTTCAGGTAAGAGGGGTTGCCATGGATACCCGCATGCGCTCTAGTTATGCCTGTCTCTTCATGAGGTACGTGGAAGATTCCTTGTTCCAGTCCTATTCCAGCCCTCACCCACAACTCTTTCTCTGATGGATTGATGATATCACCGGTGCTGTTTCCCTCTCTCATCTAGAATTGGAAAACTTCATCAATTTCGCCTCCAATTTCCAAAGTCTATCTCTGACTCCTCCCTTCCCTTCCTTGACGTTTCTATTTCCATTTATGGGGATAGACTGGCCACTAACATCCATTATAAACCTACTGACTCCCGCAGCTACCTGGACTGTATATCATCACATCCCACTTCCTGTAAAGACTCCATCCCATTCTCTCAGTTCCTCCGTCTCCGTCACGTATGTTCAGATGAGGCTAGCTTCGACATGGGAGCCTCCAAAATGTCCACCTTCTTCCTCAACCAAGGATTCCCCAGCTCCTTTGTTGACAAGGCCCTCAGCCAGGTCTGACCCTTCTTCCGCACTTCAGCCCTCACCCCTTCTCTTCCCTCCCACAAATAAGGGTTCCCCTTATCCTCACCTACAATCCCACCAGCATCCGCATCCAGAAGATCATCAGACACCATTTCCGCCACTTCCAGCTAGATGCCACCACCAGACACATATTCCTCTCCCCTCCCTTGTCCACCTTCTGCAGGGACTGTTTCCTCCGGGACACCCTGGTCCACACTTCCTTCATCCCAACACCACCTCACAGCCCTCTGGCACCTTCCCCTGTAACTGGCGAAGGTGCAACATCTGCCCTTTTACCTCCTCCCTCTCCAGTATCCAAGGGCCCAAACATACCTTCTAGGTGAAGCAACACTTCACCTGCACTTCCCAGAATCTAATCTACTGCATTCGCTGCTCACAATGTGGTCTCCTCTACACTGGGGAAAAGAAGCGTAGACTTGGCGACCGCTTCGCAGAACATCTATGTTCTGCTTGCAAAAAAGACCCTGAACTACCTGTTGCCTGCCACTTCAACACACCACCCTGCTCCCTGGCCAACATCTCTGTCTCTGGCTTGCCGCGGTGTTCCAGTGAAGCCCAATGCAAGTTGGAGGAACAACACCTCATTTTCCGCTTGGGCGCCCTACAGCCCTCTGGACTCAGTATTGAGTTCAATAATTTTAGGGCCTAAACTCTCCCATGTCCCAGCCCCCCACTCCACACACCAGGCCTTGCTAACACATAGCCTGCCTTTACACACCCTTAGTCACTAACAGTCGCCATTAACAACTATTCACCCTCCCAGCCTGATCGTTAGCAACTCCTTTGTCTGTCCAACTGTCTTTCTCTCTCTTTGGGCTCTACCCTATCATTTACTCCCTACCCGACCCACCTCCCTATTTTCTGCATATGAACTGACGTTTTCCCAATCACCATCAGTTCTGAGGAAGGGTCACTGGACCCAAAACGTTAACTCTGTTTTCTCTTCACAGATGCTGCCAGACCTGCTGGGCTTTTCTAGCAACTTTGTTTTTGACCAAGCAGCTATTTGTTGCCAGCTGAATCCCATGGCGTACATACACCCTACCCAGTTTATCTGCAACTAAACATGCCACCATTGCTTGAAAAAAGAACAAAGTAAACATAATTGACAATGAGTGTCAGGTAACTTGCTTTCAAAACATGCAGTAATCGTTTTTACAATTGTCACAGTTTAGACAGCAATGAAAAATATAGAAAAATAAAAAAAAGTGTGGAGTTTATATACCAAAGTGGATAACATCACTTTTTTTCCACATTATATTCCATCGGTCATTTACTTGCTCATTCACTAAGCCTATCCAAATTCTCTTGAAACCACTTTACTTTCTCCTCACAACATACCTAGTTTTGTATCATTCATATACAGGTATTTCTGCCATAACGCGTGTTTTGTTAATGTGAATTGGCTGTAACGCAATTGATGAAGAATGGATGCTGTTTGGATAATGCAAACTTTCTGCTGTATAGGTATAGGGATTTTCCATAGCAATTTCCCTACAATGCGATTTTCTATAGTGCAATTTTCTATAGCGCGAGGTCACACAAGAATGCAACTATCACATTACATTTTGTCGGATCTCCACATCCTTGGTGTATATTGTGAACAATTGTGGAAAAAGTACTGATCCTTGTGGTACCCCATTAGTCACAGCCTGCCAGCAGGAGAATTGTCTACTTATTCTTACTGCCTGCTTTCTGTCTCTTAACCAATCATTAATTCACAGTAGTACATTACAACGTTGTGCTTCAATTTTTCTAATGGGCCTCCTCTGAGGGACTTTATCAAATATTCTGAAAATCTAACTAATGGTTAAATGTATACATTCTAAATCTTGGTTCAAGTCCAACCCGACCCAGACATATGCTGTAACATCAAAGCTAAAGAACCATGGATGTTGGGAATCAGAAATAGAAATTGATGGATAAAACTCTACAGGTAACATAGATCACAATGTGTGAAGCTGGATGCATACAGCAGGCCAGGCAGCATCAGAGGAGCAGGAAATCTGAGTTTCAGGTCTGAAGAGGGAACGTCAGCTTTCCTGCTGCTCTGATGCTGCTTGGCCTGCTGTGTTCCTCCAGCTCCACACCTTGTTATCTCAGACTCCAGCATCAGCAGTTCCTACTATCTCTACAGCTAACATGTTTGAGCAGGTGGGTACAAAGTACTGTTACTTTTACATTGATTAACTCTCTTTCAAAAAACTTCATCAATCATGATTTTCCATTCACAAATCTATACTGACTCTCGCCAATCTGATCATTATCATCAAAATATATGTTTATTCCATCTTTTACAATAGATTCCAGTATTTTCCCTATGACTGATGTAAAGATAGCAGGTGTGTAGTTCCTCACTTTCTCTCTCACTCCCTTCTTAAATAGGAGGGTAACATTTTCTGCCATATAATCACAAGAATCACTCCATAATGCATAAAATTTTGAAAGAAAATGACCAATGTATCGACCAGTTCTATAGTCACCTCTTTCAAAATTCTGAGATGAAGACCGTCAGGTCCTGAGGATTTATCATCTTCAAGCCCCATTAATTTCTCCAGTGCGATCTTCCTACTAATTTTAATTTATTTCAACTCCTCATTCTCTCTAACCACCTGGATCACCACTTCTGGGAGATTTCTTGCATCTTCCTCAGTGAAAACAGACACAAAGTAATTATTTAGCCTCTCTGCCATTTCTCTGTTCCCCATTATGAATCCTCCTGACTCTGTCTTTAATGGATCCTCATTTGTTTTATCCTTTTTTATGTATCTTTAGAAGCTTTTATACTGTAGGTATCCTTAACATCCAAAGACTGTAGCGGCTCAATAACACAGCATACCACCATTTTCTACAGAGCAATTAGAAATGAACACTAAATGTTAGCCTAGCCAGTGATATCCACATTCTTTGAACGAATAAAAAAAAAATCAGCCCGAGTACAATTCTTCATTGAGTTGGAGGTATAAGACTTCGTTAATCTCTGTTGTGCAGACAATTTCATCAGTCACTATGACCCAGATGAAGAACAGGAAGGCCAGAATAATTATATTTTATGTTCTTGATTTTTTCAATGCCCTGAGAGTGATTGACCTCGCAAAACTATGATACTAATGTCTTTACAAAGTGGGAGCACCATGATTGAAGAGATTTCTAATCAATAAACATGCTACTGTGCTCCCTCTGCAACTATTGTTCGCTGATTGTTTCCTCCAAATTTCAAGTGTGTTATTATCTTCTGGCTTATGTAACATCCATCAATTACAACATTCTGAGCTCCTTTAAATACATGTTTTCCTTTAGGACAACTTTCCTAACCAGACCTTATGGATATCTTGCAGTTTGGCCAGCTTTTATTGGTGCTAGTTTTCACATCATAAATTCCTTGGTATGTGTCTGAATGTCATTTTACAGGTAAAATGTTCTGAATGGACCTTTATAGTGCCTAGTTACATCAATATTAAGCTTATTATACATCACACAAGGATCAGAACCTCCTCGTTCATTTGGGCCTCAACAGTGAGTTCAGCCACTTTAACCAAAATTTCTGCTACTAGTATTCCTACCTCCACTGCACCCAACTTGAATTCCTTTCTCATTTTCCCTTCACCTTTTAAATGGTAACTCGGTTTCTCTCTCCACAGATGGTCCTTGACCTGCTGAGTTTAAAACCTGTTCTGCTTTCGTTCAGATTTCTGGCAATTGCTTTATGTTGAATTTGTTTGCCTGAAAAAGCCAGGCCTGAAATATCCAAACTCCGTTTGGACATATCTCGTTGCGAAACAATCATTTAGGCTTAAAATGTCCTGTGAGAAGGGAGTAATTTGAAAAGTGCAACCCACTCACGAAAATTAAAGTCATCAAAAGGGACAATATTTTTGAATTTCACCATTTGTGTGATGGTTTGTAAATTTGAGGCTGCAAGAGGCTTTTGCGCTAATGAAATGACAATGTTACAAGAGGATTTTGTTAACCAGAACAAAGTCGTTTCTATTTTTGGATTTTATTGATTAGTTTTGTGACATGCATTGACCATTACTACAGGAGAGCACAACTGCTTATTCTTGAGGCTGCCCATGTTTTGAAAATGCTACTGAAGTTTAACAGACTTCCTGGTAATGCAATTCCTAATGGTATTTTTAATTTATCATCAGAATCCAGGTTATTACCAGCAAAGCCAGCAGTGGTCGCTTATCTTTAACAGTCCTTGAGAAGGAGATATTGAGCCGTCTTTGTGACACTGCAGTCTCAGCGGTGAAGGTAAACTCACAGAGCTGTCAGTTCTAGGACTTGGTCCACCATAAATGAGGAAATGGCAAAGATGTTTTCAAGTCAGGATATGCATGGCTGGGAGAAAAAAATTACAGGGGGTGCAGTTTTCATGCAGTGCCTCGCTTAGCATTCTGGATGGAAAGGGAATGAATTAGAAGATGCTGTCAAAGGAGCCTAGGCAAGTTGCTGCAGTTCCTGTTGTATGTATACATTCCTTGAGTGTGTTTGGAGAGAGTCAATGTTTAAGATAGTTCATAGGATACCGATTTAGTTTTATCCTGAATGATATCAAGTTTCTAAAGCATTATTGCAGTTATTCATCTTACCTTTGATGCAGCTGGTGCGCAGGAATTGAGGAGTTAGAAATTAAATTGCTAGCTGCAGAATTCCCATCCTCTGACCTGCTCGTGCAAGATCAAGAGTAGACTGATGGGGTGATAATTCATTGGATTGCAATGGGCCTGCTTTTCATCAACCTGAAATATGTGTGCAATGTTTTCACTGTATCAGGTTGATGCCAGTGTCGCAGTTGTTTTGGAACAGCTTTGCTAGTTCTGGAGCCCGACTCTTTCGGAAATTTATAGATAGTATCTATTCAATGGCTTCAGATATTTCTTGACTTCATGTGAAGGTAATCAAATTGAGTGAAGCCTGTTCACTGTGACAATGGTGACCTTTAAAATTGCAATCTTAGCTGATGAAGTTTGCACAAGCTTCAGCTTTGTCTTCTACACTCACGGATGAAGTCTGCCATCAATGATGATGGGGATTTCCATGAAGCCTCATCCTCTAGAAGTGTCCATTAAAATTCGGAAAAGGCAGGGCTTCAGAGTTTTGATATGATCCATTGAATGTGGGATTTCTCAGCTCTGTTTACAACATTTTTTTTTGCTTATTGTGCATATGGTTCTATGTTGCATCTTTACCAGTTCTGTACTTATTTTTAGGTACACCTGGTTCTACACTGGGCGAGCTCTCCTTCAATATTCGTTGGACCAGGATTGATCTCGCGCTTGGTGGGAACGGTACAGTAAAGGTAAATGGCTGTAAACAGTTGTGGAAAGTAATTCATTTACTGCCGTTGGTGACACATTTTCAACCAGGAAACGAACTTCAGAAAAATTCTGCAAATCCGTATCATCCCGTGTGAGGCTAGAAAGGTTCTTGAAAGCCTAACTGGATATTTTATAAACATTTTATACTTGTGACATCTGATTTTAGTCTCCCCACATGTAATTAATGTCTACTTTACTCAGAATAACAGAAGCATCTTGGTGTGCTTGCCTATTGATGCGATGGCAGAGCAGGTTAATAAGATAGTTGAGATGACACAAAGGGCATTTGCCTTTGTCAATCGTAGCATAGATTGTAGGAGCAGGGAGCTATGTTGGAGTTGTACAGGACTTTGGTTCAGCCATAGTTGGAGTTCTGATTGCTATGGAGATGGTGCAGAAGAGACTTATCAAGACTTTGCCTGGACTGGAGCAGTTGGGCTATGAAGAGAGACTGGATTAGCTCAGGTTGTTTTCTTCAGCGCAGAGAAGGTTGAGAGGGGGAGTTGACTGAAGTGATTAGGTTATTAGGGGCATGGACAGAGTGGACAGAAAGTAGCCATTCCCTTAGTTGAAGAGTCAATAACAAAGGAACATGGTTTTAAGGTGAAAGGCAGGAGATTTAGAGGGGATTTGAAGAACATTTTTTTCTGCTGGAAAGGTAGTTGAGATGGGAATCATGAAGTATCATGAAATCATGCCTATGGGCAAACTGCTGGAAAGTGGGGCCTGTGGAGACGTCGAGTAGTTTTTTGTCGATGTAGACTTGATGAGTCGAAGGATCTCTTCTGTACTGTATGATTCTATGTCTCTTTGACCATCTATGATCATAGTCGCTATCCGATGAATTACATTCAGTCAAGTGCTTCTGTAGATTAGAGTCCAACTTTGTCTTCACCAAATATCTTTAGAACCATACACTCCAGTACAAGGTGTTGACTCAAATCATGTTGTGCTCACAGCCCTGGATATTAGAGCCATGGCCAATATGTTTGAGCCTGTGGGAAGATCACCGGTTGTACTCTTGTGCAGTTAATGCTGAAGCTGTCCATAAATTAGTCCTCTGTTGCTCTCTTACAATTGACATCTCCACTTAACCACAGAACTGAGATAAGGAAGCCATCACTTCGGAAATGCCTCATGCTGGTTCTCAGAATCCCAGTCTCTTTCACTGCAGTTTGGTCTGATGGGCAGTCTGGATTGATTACTCCTGCCTGCAGAGAACATATACATTTTAATAAAGGTTTTAACATCAGGCAGTTGCTTCTAATAAAACTCAGTGACGGCTCACACTATTAGTCTGAAATCTCTGAGGCATTCAGTTATAAGAAAAAAAAATCATTATTCCCTTAAATTTCAACCAATAGGATCCATTTGTGTGTTTGGTTTGCTCATGTGGGTCAGAGAATTATGATTATGATGCTACAGATGCTGCCTGTGAACTACTTTTGGGTTTGTAGACTGGATCACACCAATCATGTTATCTAAATAATTTTTAAAATAAATGCCATTGGTCTGGAGATGTCTACAGCACAGTAAAAGACCCTTTGGCCACCAAATCTGCACCAGACAAAATAAAGCACTTTTTAAAATTCATTTGTGGGATGTAGGTGTCACTGACGGGGCCAGCATTTCTTGCCAATCCCTAGTTGCCATTGAGAAGATGGTGGTGAGCTGCCTTCTTTATCTGCTGCAGTCCACCTGCTGTGGGTTCACCCACAATGCCATTAGGGAGGGAATTCCAGGATTTTGACTCAGCGACAGTGAAGGAACGGCAATAAATTTCCAAGTCAGGATGGTGAGTGGTTTGGAGGAGTCTCGAATGTGGTTCTGTTCCCATGAATCTGCTGCCCTTGTCCTTATGGATGGAAATAGGATCATAGGTATGGAAGGTGCTCTCAAAGGGTCTTTGGTGTATTTCTGCAGTGTATCCTGTAGATAGTACGCACTGCTGTTACTGAGCATCAGTGGTGGAGGGGTGGATGTGGTGCCAATCAAGGGGGCTGCTTTGTCCTGGATGGTGTCAAGCCTCTTGAGTGTTGTTGGGGCTGTACTTAACCAGGCAAATGGGTTAATTATTATTTATTCCAATCATAATCAATTGTTCATCTTAATTAATCTTATTAATCTTAATTAATTATTAATTATTCCAATCCCATTTTCCAGCACTTCTCTTGTATATTTTGACATCACAAATATACATCTAAATACTTCTTTAATGTCATTAGGTTTTCTGCCTTCACTAATCCTACAGCCAGCGAGTTCCAGATTTCCACCACGCTCTGAGTGAAAAGGATTATCATCAGATCTCCTCTCAACCCACTGTCCCTTACGTTAAAACTATGTCCCTGGTCATTGATTCCTCAATATGAATGAAACATTTCTTCCTGTCTACCCTATCTATGCTCCTCATAATTTTATACATCTCAGTCATGTCCCCACTCAGTCTTGCCTTGATCAATTGCAAATTATTCATATTATAAATCGTACATACTATGCAAGCCAAAGTTTTAATCCAGAGTGCAAGCAGGCCATTCAGGCACAAATATGATACATGAGTTTTGCTACTTAACCATTCTCAAGATAAACCAAAACATTTCCCTATTTTACAACAGCTTCAGGAAAATCTTTTAATGCATGCTGAAGTCAAGGGACCAAGAGAGTGGATGGAGAAGACAGAATTAGGAGAGATCATTGTCAAAGACTTCATCACTGAAGAGTCTCTCTGTTTTCTTTGGCTGGTGTAGATTTAGGGTAAACACTGGTAGTTTATATTTAGGTGTTCAGTCAGATAATCTGGAGGGTGTGGTAACATATCACTGTGGTCTTACCTTTGCATTTATGAACTGAGTCATTGTGTGTCCCATGGGCTGTTCTGAATGACCACAGTCATTCACTAAAGAGTTTTCTTTTATAATTTTCCACTTGAGCACCAAATGACTGTATATGCCATCCTTCATATGAATGTGGTTTAGTATTTCTCTTTTAAAATATCGAAGCCAGAGGTTTTCTGCATTGGATCTTCACAAGATGCTTATTTATGACTTTGTATGAAGTCCATTTGCAAGCTTCGTCAGGGCGTAAGTTGTATTTTTGAAAGATAAGTGTATGGGTCTAAAATCTCCTGCAGATCTTCAAACAACAATTGAGGATATTGTTGAGGTGCCGCTGACTGGAGAGATCTTTGTATTGCCCGATTCACTGGATTGACTGGATGATTGCAGCGGTGTGGCAATGAATGGGGTGAGGGATGAACTAAAATACAGGCAGGCAGGATGTTGGAGTCAGTATGAGAGTTCCAGTGGTCAGGTGGATATCCACAAATTGAGTATGACTATTTCTGGGTCATGTTCATGGACCATACTTGGTTACAGACTACATGAGGGTATTTGCTCTTGGTCCTCAGCTTTTCTTACCAGTTTCTCAACCAGGCTGAACTTTGTCTTCCTCTTGGAAGGTAAATTGTTAGGTGGTTTGGTGTGTATCCAAGTTTACCCCAATACATGTTGGAAGTGAATCATGTCACACAATATGATCACAGAAAGTCACTTCCAGGATGTGCTGTTCAGGCTTCCTGCTATCAAGATAAAACGCAGTGACAGTCGATCTTGTTGGATTTTAGTTCAAACTTCCATTGCCAGAAATATTCATTCATGGTTCACTCAATGTCATTGCAACTTTCTGCTTGTGTTGCAAAGCCAATGTTTCTCTGATTTGCAGATTTATATGCCTCTTGGCAACATGACCCTTATGGAGGTATTGAAGAGCTTCGACTTGAGTACAGAAGTCTGTGGCCATTCAATGTTAAGATGACATAGCCACGCAAATGCACAAAACACTCAAGGCAATTGTAATGGAGCTACAATTGGTATTAGAGAGGAAAATCAGCTGCTGCTTCACTGCTGATCATTGCCCAAAGACATCCACTTGAAGCGACTACAAGTTTGGGTCAGGACCTGATGAGACCAATCAGTTTTCTGACATTTTTCGCTGAAGTTTGCACATTAAGAACAATCGCTTGGGAAAGATGCTGGAGAGCAATTGAAGTCTTTGGAATATAAGACTTAGTTCACATCTGAATTAGAAGGTCATGGGCTCATCATTACACTTTAGAAACTTTAGCACCTAATGACACCATAAATACGCAAGGCCACCATCTTCCTTCAGTGGGATCACAGGTCTCCCAGATCAAGACTCACTCAAAAATTGCATTGGATGAGACTCAGTGGTAAGGGATTTAGAATCATAGAGTCATAGAGATGTACAGCACAGAATTAGATCCTTTGGTCCAACTCGTCATGCTGACCAGATATCCTAAATTAATCTAGTCCCATTTGCCAGCTTAAGGCCCACATCCCTGTAAACACTTCCTATTCATATAGCCATCCAGATGTCTTTTAAACGTAATTGTACCTGCCTCTACCACTTCCTCTGGCAGTTCATTCCATATATGCACCACCTTTTGCATGAAAAAGTTGCCCCTTAGGCCCCTGTTACCCCTCTCACCTCAAACCTATGCCCTCTAGATTTGGACTTATTGGGGAATAGACCTTGGCTATTCACCTTATCCATTCCCCTCATGATTTTATAAACCTTTATAAGATCATCCCTCAGCCTCTGACACTCCAGGGAAAATAGCCCCAGCCTATTCAGCCTCTCCCTATAACTCAAACCCTTCAACACTGGCAATATCCTTGTAAATTTTTTCTAAACTCTTTCAGTTTTACAACATCTTTCCCGTAGCAAGGAGACCAGATGTGAACGCACTATTCCAAAAATGGCCTAACAAATGTCCTGATCTAGGAGACAAAAATTAGCCTCAACATTCTTTACCTAGATCAAATATGAGCAATGTTTTCCAATTCTGGCACAATGTCTCATTTGGACTGAATCCTCAGTGTACGAAAGCAATGGTCTGAGAGACATTGCAGAAGAAATCTGAAGCATGATCTGTGGCAAAAGTAACACGCTCAGGAGGAACATGTGACTAAGCTGCATCACCAGCTAGGTTTTATCTACTTCATCTATGCGTGTGTAGCAGACTGGTTGAAAGAAGTTGATTGTTACGATTGATCAACAACTCCAAAATTGCAAAGCATGGCAAATGGAATGATTGAAATTTGTTGCAATGGTCCTTAGCCTTTTCTTTTCTAGAAATTCCAATGTTCCTATTTATGCAAATATTGCCACTCCTTATTGAAGCTTTAGACTGTCACACACTGTCATTCTGACATTCACAAAGAGGAGAACTTCTTCCCCATCTGTTTCCACATTGATTATGTGTTGATTCTGTATTGCGGTTCTCGCTGTGTTTGCTGGCATTGACTTCACATGGGAAGATTCCCCTCCACTGCAGAATTAACCCACTTTTCTGGCCTGCACTTGCCTCTATGCATGAAACAAAGTGTTGAGTCAGTAGCTGCAGACACATTCTCATCCATCACACTCAGGTTTCAAGCAAAGACAATCAGCAGCCCTTTATTCAATGGGATTTATTTATTAATGTCACATGTACCCATGTGCAGTGAAAAGTTTTGTTTGTGTGTAGTACAGGCAGATCATATCGTTCAAAGATCATAGTTTGATAGAACAGAGTGAGGAATACAAAGATATGACTGCAAAGAATGTGCACAAAAAACAAAATCAACATTAGATGTGAAATTTGAGAGGTCCATTCAGCAGTTCAATAACAGCAGGGAAGAAACTGTTCTTGTACCTGTTGGTAAACTTTTGTATTTTCCACCTGATGGGAAAAGTTAGAAGAGATTATAAGCGGGATGGGAGGGGTCTTTGATGGAGTTGCCTGCCTTTCTGAGGCAGAGAGAAGTGTCGACGGAATCAATGCATAGAAGATTGGTTTGCGTGATGGACTGGGCTGTGTTCATAACTCTCTGTAATTTCTGCAGTCCTGGACAGAACAATTGCTTTCAATGGTGCATCTGTAAAAGTTAGTGAGAGTTTCCTTAGCCTCCTGAGGAAGAAGAGGCATTGTTGTGCCTTCTTGACCGTCAACGTGGGTAGCCCAGGACAGCTTGTTGGCTATCATCACAGAAGCTTTTTAAGAGTCACTGTATCCTGCTTTCCTCAGCACCACCTGCCCACTCTACAAACCAGTCAGAAAGTTGCTGGATTTGTGATAAAGTCATGTAAGTAGATTGATGATTGTTAGAGTGCTTGGGTTTTTCCAAAACATTTGGGGGATCTAACTTTTTATGCATTGCAAAATCTGAGAAGGAAGCCTAGTATTTGAAGGGTTACAAAGTACAGATAGAACTGATATCGCTTTATAAACTCATACACATTACAAAGAAAATGGTTGTAGTCAAGCACTGCCAACCTTTTGTAATATACAAAGAGAAATTGAAAGCATTCAGACCATTTATTGATGTGTACACTGACTTTGATATCAGTCAGAGAGGAGTGCATGTCGCATTAGCTTTTGGTTATGTTGGAACTGGCAACACTCTTAACCTCCCACTTAGTAGGGCTCAAAGCTTCGAAGAGGCTAGTAATTCAATTATTCAAACCGACTACATAGAAGAATTTTGCTACCTGAAGTTAAGTATCTTAATGTAACTAGCAGACAGTGGCATTCAACTTATTGTTTGATATGTCAGGAATAGTCCCAGCTCATTGGGTAAGGTAGTCTACCAATGTCAGGCACCCAGAGAAAGACTTTGACCTAATGGTAACATTCCCTGAATAGGATAGTGTTGGGCTCAGAATTCTTTCCAAACAGCCCCTTTTAGTGCAGACTGCAATGATGATTGTGAGTTCACTTTAGCAAAACTGGCTGATTGTCCCTTTATTTTATAGGATTACCAGCCTAATAGCTGCTATACAGCTATCATGGAAGGCTTCTTCACTTCAACCTGTTAATCAACCTGTCATTATTTCCCACTGTTCTCCAGAAACAGTATAAAGCAAATAGGAGAACCTACCATTGGATTCAGGCCACTACTATCTAAGAGGGTTCACTTACTGGTTTGTTCTATTTTGCCTCTTAGGCTAGCAACTGCCTGTGTACGAAAGAAAAAAATAGTAATGTTTATAAAGATCAATGGCAATCATGGAATGTGATGATATAGTTGCAATATCATTGAGTTAGGACCCCAGAACTGTGCAGAGGACATGGATTCAAAACCCAGCATGGTAGATGGTGAAATCAGCACTTAGTGAAAATCTGGAAAATAAAAGCTAGTCCAACGGTGGTTTTGTTGTAGAAATCAGCCTTATTATGCATTGTAAAAGCTGTGAAGCAAGCTTAGTACTCGATCTTGATTGTTGTAATAATCTGGGTTACTAATATCCTTCAGCAAACACAATCTGCCATCCTTCCCTGGTCTCATTTACCTGTGACTCCAAATCAACAACAATGTGGCTGACTTTTAACTTCCCTCTGGGCAATTATGGATGGGTGTAAATGCTGATATAGCCGGTGATGCCTACATCCCATGCATGACCATTGATGAATAATAACTTTCGAGATAAGCTGGAAAACCAATATGGACATTACACTGAGCATTTTTTGCGAGATACGATTGTTAGAATTAGGGCCTGGCGTTGGCATTACTGAGTCTCCCACTGAGTTTAGACAGGCCCTAGATAGAAATGTTATCCATGAGATCTCCCTGCCAGTCAGAGGTCAGCACCAGCTGCATTGCCGAGACTGTTGGCCACTACTTCAAGGATTATCAATGGACCCCTGGCTGATCAGGCAAGATGGGGGTCTTTGGGAGTGGAACACCGGTGAGAAGGAGGGACGGAAGTCAACAGCTAGGGCAGGGATTACCTTCCCATGAGCTGCCTAACACTTCCTAATGCAGGGTCCCTCAAGGTACATTGGGTGGTTGTCCTGCGCAGAGATTTCCCCCGTTGGCCACTGGAAGAGTTGCAGTAATAATGATATGAGGCCCTCAAGTAGTCACTTATGTAAGTTTATTGACATCCAGGCTGTACAACTAGTTACCAGTCTCTCCACCTAGATCTTGATCAAGGGAGACTGTAATATATTAGATGTTGCTAGAAATTCCCACAGATGGTATCTAGTTCTGCCAGGATCTTCTTAGGGTGGTTTTGCATATAATATTTTACTAGCGTTAAATGGTGAAAGACCACAATAAGTCTTCAGCAGAAGCGTCAAGTACTTGAGCAACAAGCCAGGGTTGGACGGTTTGAGCTATAGGGAGAGGTTGAATAGGCTGGGGCTATTTTCTCTGGAACATCAGAGGCTGAGGGGTGACTTTATAGAGGTTTATAAAATCATGAGAAGCATGGATAGGGTGAATAGCCAAGGTCATTTTCCCACGGCAAGAGAGTCCAAATCTAGATGGTGTAGGTTTAAGGTGAGAGGGGAAAGATTTAAAAGGGACCTAAGGGGTAACATTTTCATGCAGAGCATGGTGCATGTATGGAATGAGCTGCCAAAGGAAGTAGTGGATGTTGATATAATTACAACATTAAAAAGGCGACTGGATGGGTATATGAATAGGGAGAGTTTAAAGAGATATTGGCCAAATGCTGGCAAATGGGACTAGATTAATTTAGGATATGTACAGAATCCCTACAGTGTGGAAACAGGACATTCAGTGCAACAAGTCCACACTGATTCTCTGAAGAGCAACCCACCCAGACTCACCCCCCTATCTATCCCTGTAACCGTCCATTTTGTATGGCTAACCCACCTAATCTACACATCCCTGGACCCTATGGGTAATTTAGCATGGCCGGTCCATCTAACCTGCGCACCTTTGGACTGTGGGAGGAAACCAGCATCTGGAGGAAACCCACGGCAACACAGGGAGAATGTGCAAACTACACTCAGACAGTTGTCCAAGGCCAGATTCAAACCCACATCCCTGGTATTGTGAGGCACTAGCGCTAACCACTGAGCCACTGTGCCACCTCTCTCCGCCCTTTTTATTTGTAAAATGTCACGGTGACATATTAGCACCGTTCAATATTTTTGTCGTAAAATGGAAATTTGTTTCAAATTCACCTGATTATTTTTAACAAAAGCTTCTTTTGTCTTTGACTTTCATATTCTAAGACTGATGTGCTTCCAGTTTAAAGAATTTCTTAAACAATAGACTTGTTTTCAAAGAAGGTGTGGAGCTGGATGAACACAGCAGGCCAAGCAGCATCATAGGAGCAGGAAAGCTTGACATTTCGGGCCTAGGCTCTTCATCAGAAAGGGGGGAGGGGAAGTGGGTTCTGAAATAAATAGGGAGAGAGGGGGAGGCGGATAGAAGATGGATAGAGGAGAGGATAGGTGGAAAGGAGACAGACAAGTCAAAGAGTTCTTGTCCCTTTGCTTTAAGGAATGCCCACAGCTGGCACATGGTTTTTGCCAGGATCTTCTTTTGGTCAATTTAAATTCATAGAGTCGTAGGGCTGTACAGCATGGACACAGACCCTTCAGTCCAACTCATCTACGCTGACCAGACTTCATAAATCAATCTAGTCCCATTTGCTAGCATTTGGTCCATATCCCTGTAAACACTGACTATTCATATACCCATCCAGATGCCTTTTCAATGCTGCAATTGTACCAGCCTCCACCATTTCCTCTGGCAGCTCATTCCATACATGTACCACCCTCTGCATGAAAATGTTGCCCCTTTGGTTCCTTTTAAATCTTTCCACTCTCATCTTAAACCTACACCCTCTAGCTTTGGATACTGGGAAAAAAGACCTTGGCTATTCACCCTATTCGTGCACCTCATGATTTTATAAATCTCTATGAGGTCATCCCTCAGCTGTTGCCACCTAACCTTGTAATACCTGTCTATGGGTATTATTAATATCAGGTGGTAAAGAATAAACTATCAACAAGTTTGCAGCAGAATAGGCAAGTAATTGAGTGACAGAATGTAGTTTATTACATGACAGGTTACATGAGTTTAAGTCTGGTTAACTGCATTACCATTTGATAAGAGACATCACTTCCAATGAGCTAATAACTAGATCTATACACAACGTCTGAAAACTGTGGAACTGATTAACTGAAAACCTGACCAGTCACTTATAGATCACTGAGTCGGGCTGTTCCAAAACTTTCAAGTTAACTCTCTCAGACCAACTTTTTTTCAACAGCCGATTTCCACCTCATACTCCCCTGGTCCCCGTCTTCCAAACGCACTCCAGGGTTTGGACTGTGTAACATTTTGCTTCATTTCACCACATGTTTGATGCTGAGAATGTCAGATAACAGTATCATGGTAACATCCCTCACTCAATAGGAGTGTAGTGCATAGACTAAGTTAAGCCACAACAGCACTGTTCTCCAACTGATATTCCCATTAAGCAAGACTACTCGCTGAGAGAGGATGATTGTTGAATAGACCTTTCGATGAATATCTTCAATCATGAGGCAATCAATACGCATTTGTTTGTTAATTGTCCATTTAACATTATTTCTGATCCTGTTGTGTTCGCACGATGCTGGCACATGTAACATGGCTTGAGATAATGGTGCTGCTATTTGGTAACTACTTTAAAGGAGCAGTAGATTGTAATGTGCGTGGATACTTTGCAGGCCACACTGTAAGATCTACAGCCCACTTAAAATGCAGACACTAATTTAAACAAACACCTTCCATGCAAGTGATTGTAAAGCACAGATAGGAGACGGTTTGTTGAAACTATTCTACTCGCACATGTAGTCCCATCACTTGTTGCTTTAAAGTATCATTCCATTTCTATTTCTCACTGATCTTTAATTCTTCCCACTCTTTGTATTTACTTCTGTTTCCTGTGCACTGCCAATTCTAATCATCCTCTCCATGCTTTGCACTTCCAGACACTCCCATTTTCCTTTGTCTGTCTCTTAAAAGCAATTGAAAACCCACGTATAAAGACTGCATTCAGCTAAGCCACTTAGACTGGTTGCGTCAACTGTTGCATTTAGGAGTGTGCTCCTTTATCTCCAAGTCAATCTCTGGACTTTCCTTCAGCCTTACAATCCTCTCTGGTCACTGGCATTTTCAACATTTTTAAAATCACACAGCCATAGAGTCATACCGCATAGAAACAGACCCTTAAGACCACCTCGTCTATGCCGACCAATTTTCCCAAATTAAACCAATCTCTTGCCTGCATTTGGCCCATATCCCTCTATACCTTTCTCTATTCATGTACCTGTCCAAATGCCTCTTAAATGTTGTAACTGTACCTACATCAACCAGTTCCTCTGGCAGTTTGTTTCACATGCGAGCCATCCTCTGTGTGAAAAAATTGCATCTCAGGTCCCTTTTACATCTTTCTCCTTCCACGTTAAATCTATTCCCTCCAGTTTTGGACTCCCCTACCCTGGGAAAGACCTTTGCTATTCACCTTATCTATGTCCCTCATGATTTTAGAAACCTCCAGGCCACCCTTCAACCTCCTACTCTCCACTGAAAAAAGTGCCAGCTTACCCAGCCTCTCCTTGTAACTGAAATCCTCCAGTCCCAAAAGCATCCTGTAAATCTTTCCTGAACCCTCTCTAATTAAATAGTATCTTTCCCCTTTTTATCATTCCACAATTGGCAGCTATACCTTTAAATGTTTATGTGCTAATTGTTGACTTACCTCTTTCACTAATAATCCCTGCAATTCAATGTCAAATTTTGTTTGATTACTATCTTATTAAGGGCTTTGAAAAGTTTTACTCTGCCAGAGGCGACGTAGAAATGTGGTTTGCTATCATTGATATAAAGTGTAATTGTTATTATGTTAATTGTATAGAGTGATTTTCACTTGGCACCTAGCCCAAACTTTGTCCTCAACTAGGAATGTTGGCAGCCAACATATGCAAAAAAATGGGAAAGCTTAATTATTCAACATGACCTTCCATTGGTAAAGCAAGAGAATCACTTACACAGTCAATTTTTCTGAAATTTGTAACATTTGGAATAGGATAAAGACATTTAGTTTCCCAATTCTTCATCATCATTCAGTGAAATAACCAATTTATGCCTTGAACTTCATTTTTTTTTGCATTTTCCCCCACATACCGTTGTTTTAGGCTAATGGTCCTGAAGGGATCCGAAGTGGAGACTGCGCCATCTATCTTCCAACCAGTCTGGGGATATCATACAACCTTATGTAGAGATTTGAAGTCTAGTTTGATATCCAACTGGAATCAGGTGGATCTTTTCTGCCATCTGAGCATCTTCACAAATAAGTCTAACTAACCAAGATAACTTATACCTGGCACTATCATGAAATTAACTATATTTTACTGTTCAGAAAAATGCCTCTTCTTGTTAAGATTCACTGTTGGCTCATCCTTGACCACTTTTAACCAAACAGGGCCTTGAATTCAGACTACAAAGGAGGATTATTGGCTGCTCTCTACCGTAACCATAAGCTAGTAATGTTTGGTTCTACAGCACATACAATATCTTTGATACCCTTAAACAACAAAAAAAGTCCCAATCTTGAAAACTCCAATTGTGCCTGCAACCACAGCCTTGTGCCAAAAAACACAATGGCACAATTGAAAAGCTTCCCTCTGTGCTGTAAACATCTATGAGTCTTTTATGAGGATTGGAGCATTTTTCTGAAATAAAACATGCTACCTAATTAGAAGCTGATGCTGTAACAATTACTCACTTCCATTTGATTTTGAGTCTTTTTTGAGTCCTGTTTGAGTTGTGTCGACTTTCAGTTTTCATTAAAAGGGTTAATAGAATCTACCTGTTTACTGATCATGGAGCAGCACTGTTTGTTACTGTAGGGAAACGAATCTTAGCCCATTCTTTCAGTTTGATAGCGACAGAAAGAGTTCAGCGGGTACATGAAACTGAAAAATACTTCCCTTCCCCACCTCCCAGACTTGTTTTCAGTAACTCAGGCTGATACAGATTAAAAGAGTCTTTCTCAATGTTAACATTCATTTCATCAAGTGAAAGATTTGTCATGCAGAGATAATAAGGTGTGGAGCTGGATGAACACAGCAGGCCAAGCAGCATCAGAGGAGCAGGAAAGCTGATGTTTCGGGCCTAGACCCTTCTTCAGAAATGCAGGTCAAGCAGAGAGTTCGGCCACCTTTTATACTGCATCCCAATTTACTTTGTGAAGGTGGTAGTGAGCTGCCTTCTCAAACCATAGCAGACACTGCAGCGTAGGATTTCCACAGAGAGGGAGTTCCATGATTTTGAACCAGCGACAGTGAAGGAATAAGGATATATTTCCAAGTCAGGATGGTGGGTGGCCTGCAGGGGAACAAGTTCCCTGGCTGTGGTGGTGTTCAAATGTCTCGGCTGCCCTTGTCCTCCTAGGAGGTAAGGGTCATCGGTTCGGAAGGTGCTGTCCAAAAAGCCTCGATGATAATACCTCAGGGTCGTCTGTCAAGTTGTGGGAGTAATAGGGTAAATCGGAGGGAATGTAACACAACAAATGAAATGTCAGCATCAATGGCAGCCGTGTTGTTATTGAGCCAACAGTCTATGAACCAAAAGAGATTTTAATGGGGCCAGAGAATCGTATCACAGAATCACAGAATTGCTACAGGCCAGAAGGAGGCAGATCAGCCAATTCATTTAAGCCAAGCACTTAGAGATTGAATTGAAATCTGATGGATTCGACAACTTTGGACCAAACCTATTATAAGAAAATTGACAGGTCATTGGGGGTATATAAGAAGAGGGATTTTGAAAATAGGTGTGAGAGAGAACTGTCATTTGAAGAATAAGTATCTGGGTCTCACAGAAATCTCTAGACTCTCTGTGAAAGCAATATCTGTTCATAAATGTACCGTGGCACTCTGAGCTAAGTTTCCTGATAGAAGAATTCACAGAGAAAGCATTCCCGACAGAAGGATCAGCGGAGAAATCAAAGAACATTCCAGAAGACTTAACCTGGCTGTACTTTTGAGAGTCTAAATTTTAATTTATTTTTATTATTACTTGGGTTTGTATAAGAGGGACTCGTATTTATTGGAGCAGCATACTGTTAGAATTTTGTTCTGATCGGGGATGGTTAGTAGTTAAGTGGGAATTGTTTGATTTGTTAGTAGCTCTGTTAATTTGTTCACTGTTAGGTTCAAATAAATAAATTATTACTTGTTGCTTATAATGTGAATATCAGGGATTTTCTTTCATTTAACTACTCTTTTTTAACAGATTAGGTGAGTTTCTCTATGTGTTTCAGATTTAATTATTAGAAGGTGGTTTCTACTCCCGCTGTAACAGATTGGGAGCTTGTGTTTTCGATTTTAATTATCGGGGGATGTGATCTCCCCTTTCTAACAGCTGTTGTGAATGGAGTGTGTTTTACATGTTGCAGTAGCACATTTACTGTGTCCTGGAACAGTTAAAGCTGCCAGGACCTTTTTTTTTAATCACAGAGCTCCTTATTATCAGCAGTCAAGAAATGCAAATGGGCTCCTTTCTGGTGGTTGAAGCTGTGCAGCAATTCAGTGTAATATAGAAACTATTCCGTTAGGGACTGGTTGATCCCAGGGAAACCAGAGGCTGAAATTGTTGTTTGTTGCTATAACAACTTTGCATTGACTAACCTGCTGTGTGACAGATGTAGCTCTATTCAGCTGGAAGAGTGAAAACTAGGAAATCCTGTGTTGAGCAGAAAGTTCCATGAAATATAATTGATGATTAGTTGTCTAGGTGGCCAGTCTCTTTAAGAAAGGGCAATGTTGAGGCTTTCTGAAAATCTGGAATTAGTGCCTGCCACAATAATCCTCTTTTCCACATGCCAATCCCTTTAGCATTATCAAAGTTAGCATTCTTGCCTCGGAAGCAGATATCTGTGGGTTCGAATCTCACCCAGGAACTTGGGGCTGGGGTCTCGTGAAGGCAACAAAGTTCAAGATTTTTTCTTGGTCAGAAACCTGCCCCAGCATGAAAGTAATGAAGTGCAGGATTGTCCCCTGGGGTCCCTGTCCAATTATGAGCAACAGGTGAGCTCTTAAAACTGGAGGCAAATCAAAGGACATGCAATTTCAGAGGAGCGATCACTCAATAAAACCTCGATCAGAAACAACAGTCTGGCTGGGGGAGCCTTGACAGTTTCAGTTCTGAGAAAACATATCTTTCAGCAAAGGAGAACACTGTGTGCTGTGAATACTGAACAGGTTGACCCATCATGATTAATCAATTAGGCGTCTTTGACAAAACCTGGACAACATATCAATTACACAGAGTTTACAGCACAATACAAGCTATTTGACACGACAGGTTTGAGCTGATGTTTTATGCGTCAATGACTCTATGCAAAAGAAAGTTCTGCATTACAACCACTTTCTGTGTAGAGTTGGTTCTCCTGAGTTCCTTGTCATATTTCTGAGTGATGCTCTTATGTTTCAACACCAATCGCAGATTTACTCACAAGTAGTAATATCTCCATTTTCCTCTGCTGAAAGAGAAAGATGTGCATTTATGCAGCACCTTTCATAACTTTCAGATATCTGAAAGCACTTTACTGCCACTGTCACGATATGGGGAAAAAAGGGGGAGAAATGTGCACTTTTACATCCATTTTTAGAATGTGCACCTTTGAAAATAAATTCTGCACTTTAACCATCAGGCATAAGTTGGAAGGAATGAATGACTCGTCCTATCAATGATTTCTGCTCCACTTTGGTCCATGGAGCTGAAAACCAGGCAGAGTGTAAATTGTGCTGCCAATCTGCTAATGGCTATTTTCTACCCCGTGCTTTGAAGGGAAAGTTCATGTTTCTTAAGAATGTGATTTAATTCAAGGGAATAATAGCAAACCGACCGCAGTGTAATCACTGATCTTTTTCACATCTCACATGGCTAATGAGCCCTTTTTTGCTGAAAAGTTCACAAATCCAGTTGTGACATTAGAAGAAAATAGCCTCGTGAAATTTGT
The DNA here is from genome assembly GCA_024137785.1 of Ginglymostoma cirratum. NCBI lineage: Eukaryota > Metazoa > Chordata > Chondrichthyes > Orectolobiformes > Ginglymostomatidae > Ginglymostoma > Ginglymostoma cirratum. Next base: position 30,171,777 of record JAHRHZ010000087.1, read on the forward strand.
GAAAGGTCGATTTTAATTTATAGACCCTAGAAGTTCTTGGAGACTTTTTATGGAGAAATGTCAGCACATTTTGGATAGGGGAAAACAATTGCTAAATAAATAGAGGTGGGATTGACACACCTCATCCAATCTCTGAGGTCTGAAAGGACATTGCACAAACTATAGATTGAAGAGGTTGGGACTGCTCTCCTTGGAGAGAAGAAAGCTGAGAGAAGATTTGATAGAGGCGTTCAAAATCATAAGCGGGCTGGACAGAGTAGATAGGGAGAAGCTGTTCCCACTGCTAAAAGCATAAAAAAATGAGAGGGCATAGTTTTGAAGTGATGTGCAAACAAAACAATTGTGACATGAGAAAATAACTTGCTCACACATGGGGTAGTTAGGGTGTGGAATGCACTGTTTGAAAATGTAGTGAAGACAGATTCAATCGAAGCATTCAAGAAGGTTTCAGATGATTACGTGGATAGAAATGGCATGCAGGGATATGGAGGGGTAAAGACAAGAGATTGGGATGCGGGACTAGAACGGGTGTAGGTACGATGGCCTTCTGCACTGTAACAACTCAGTGCATAAACGACCGAGAAATGCAGTCAGTTATAAGCATTAACCAGTGTGCGGATCCCATAGGCAGCAACAAGATGGCAGATAAGGAGGGTCTAGGCCCAAAACGTCAGCCTTCCTGCTCCCCTGATGCTGTTTGGCTTGCTGTGTTCATCCAGCTCTACACCTTGTTATGACAGATTGGTTGATCTGTTTTGTTGGCATTGGTTGAGTGGAGATGCTTGGCCAGAAGGCCAAGGGCTCTGTTTCACCTCTTCAGGAAGTGTCATGGCTTCTGAATCAATAAAAAAAAAGGTAAAGATACATGCAGTAAACCCAGCGAAATATTGGCAAAGAAGTGGAAGGAAATGTAGTGAATGCTAAATTATATATTATTCCTCTGTCTGAAGTAGGATATTTATCTAGATTGTGCGCTTGACTCAGCTGCCATTAAAATCCATGACTCAGTGGATGGAATTTGACCAGTGAAAGTGATGCACAACTGAAGTTTTCCACAAAGAAAGTTCAATGAGCGCGCAAAAGGAACGTCAAAAATAGTTTTTCAAGTGAAGAGGAATAAGTGAACGCTTCTAGTTTCATTAAAGGGAAACCATTTCTGGACACTGTGGAGCTAATGGTTTGAGAAACTAATTGGAAACAGGGGGTGGGCGATGAAAGAAGGATATCTTGGGAAAGGGACAAACCAGGAACAAAAGCAAATGTAAGAGAGCAGCAATGGTTGCTAACCAGATTCCCCAGTTTCACCTGGTGCCTGTGAAAAGAACGAAACACTGGCAGAAATGTTAGTCTCCTTATCTGAGGAAGGAAATATTTACCTTAGAGAGAGTGCATCGGAGGTTATCCACCTTAATATTTGGAGTGCCAGCATTATCTTACAAGGAGAGATCAAGCAAATTGGGCTTGCATTCTATAGTGTTTTGAAGAATCAGAGGTGATCTCTTTGGACCTTACAAAATGCATACAAAAAACAACAACACGGATGCAGATAGAATGTCATCTTTAGTTGATGAATCTAGAACAAGCAGTCATGATCTCTGAATAAATGGTAGACCATTTGAGATTGGTAGAACATAGAACAGTGCAGCACAGAACAGGCCTTCTGCCCCACCATGACTGTGCCAACCACGATGCTATTCTAAACTAAGCTGATCTGCCGGCACATGGTCCATATTGATCTGTTCTCTGCTTGTTCATGTGTCTGTCTAAATGCCTTTTAATCATTGCAATTCTATCTGCTTCTACCTCTCCCCCAGCAGCACGGCCCAGGTATCTACCACTCTCTGGTTCACAAAACTTTCCTTGCACATCTCCTTCAAACTTTCCCTCTCTCACCTTTAACCTATGCCCCCCAGTATTTGGCACTCCCACCCTAGGAAAAGACTCCAACTACCTACCCTATCCTTGCCTCTCATATTTTTATATAATTCTATCAGATCGCCCCCTTAGCCTCCAATGCTGTTGCAAAAACGATTCGAATTTGTTTAAACTCACCTTATAGCTGATACACTCCAATCTAGGCAACGCCGTGGTAAATCTTTTCTACACCCTCTCCAAAGCATCTACTTCCTCCCTATAGTGCATTGACCACTGTTGTGCACAGTATTCCAAATATGGCCTGGCCAAAGTCTTACAGTCTCAACATGATTTACCACGAATATATTCAATGCCCAAACTGATGAAGGCAAACGTGCCATACGTTTTCTTTACTTATTCACTTGTGTTGCCACTTTCAAGGAGCTATGGACTTGGACTCCAAGATCTCTCAGTATATCTATGCTCCTAAGAGTCAAGCCATTTGTTATATACGTTCCTTTAGCGTTTGACCTCCGAAAATGCATCACATCACTTGGCCAGATTAAAATTCATTTGCCATTTCTCCACCCAACTTTCCAGCTGAACTATATACTACTACATCCTTTGATATCCTTCCTCACTATCCACAACTCCATCAATTTTCATGTCATCTGCAAACTTACTAATCATCCCACTGACATTTTCATCCAAATCATTTGTACACATTACAAACAACGGAGGTCCCAGCACTGATCTTTGCAGAACATGATTTTTCATAACCTTCAGTCAGAAAAGCACCCCTCCACACTACCCTCAGTCTTCTATGGCCAAGTCAATTTTGTACCCAACTTGCCAACTCATCATGGATCCCATGCGATTTGATCTTTGGACCAGCCTAACTTGTGGGACCTTGACAAATGCTTTATAAAGTCTATGTCTACAACATCCCCTGCCTTAATGTCACCAATCATCTTTGTCCCTTGCTCAAAAAACTCAATCAAGTTTGTGAGACAAAATCTTCTTTGCACAAAGCCATGCTGACTATCCCTAATAAGTCAGTTTTTCTCCAAATGCAAGTAAATCCTGTCCCTAAAAATCTTCTCCAATAATTTCCCTACCACTCATGTAAGGCTCACCACTTTATAATTTCCTGGATTATCTTTGGTGCCCTTCCTGAAGAAAGGAACAACGTTGGTTATTCTCCAGTCTTCTGGGATTTTGCTTATGGGTAAAGAAGATTCAAAGATCTCTGTCATGGCCCAAACAATCTCCTTCCTTGCCTCCTTCAGTATCCTGAGATAGATCCTATTAGGCCCTGGGGAATTAATTATTTTTAAAATGCCCAACACCTCAGCCTTTTTAATATCAACATGCCCCAGAATATGAACATACCCTTACCAAATCTTACCATCATTCATGTTCCTCTCCTTGGTGAACACTGACATGAAATACTCATTAAGGATCTCACCCACTTCCTCTGGCTCCATACATAAATTCTCTCCCTTTTCTGTAAGCGGGCCTACAATTTCCCCGAGCTATTCTCTTTCTCCTAATATATGTACAAAATGCCTTGGGCTTCTCTTTAATCCTACTTGCCAAAGACATGATATGGTCCCTTCTAGCCGCCTAATTACCTTCTCTTTTAAAGTTTATTTCTGCTTCCTTTATACTCCTCAAGGGCCTTGTTTGATTTCTGTTTCCTAAACTTTTACATATGCTACTTTTTCTTTCTAAATAAACTACAACATCTCTTCGTCCAAGGTTCCTGAATCTTGCTTAACTTATCTTTCATACTCACAGGAACATGCTGGTCTTGAACTCTGGTCTACTGACTTTTAAAGGACTTCTACATGTGGATTTACCTTCAACCAGCAGCTCCCAAATCCAATTTTTCCAGTTTGTTCTGTTGTAATTAACCTGTGTTTGTAATTACTGTTGTAATTAGCCTCCCCCCGGTTTAGCACTTTCAGCCGAGGACCAATCTTAGGCTTTTCCATAACTGTTTTAAAACTTATGGAATTGTGATAGTTGTTGCTAACCTGCTCCCCCACTGAAACTTCGATCATCTGGCCAGTCGTTTTCCCCAATACAAGGACTAATATAGAGTTCTCTACAACCAAACATCTGTGGAAACTCAATCATTGAGTATGTTCAAGACAGAAATTGATAGATTTCTGGACACATTTGACATTTGACATAGTTGTGGCAAGAGAAAGTGGCCTTGAGCTCGATGATCAAACAAGATCTAGTTGAATGGCAGAACAGGCATGATGGGCTGAATGGCCTACTCCTATTTCTGTGATTCTAAATAACTGTACATTTTGGAACACCTCAATCAATTGGAATCAAAACAGGCAATTATTACAGGATTGATTTTTACACTCATGGATTTAATCTTATCAGCACTTAATAGAAAGGGCTGGTAAACAGAGCAGGTCAGGTAACATCCGTGGAGAGAGAAAAGCTGTTAATATTTCAGATCAATGATGCCATCAGAACTGAAAACGTTTGAAGAGTGACAGGCTTTATTTACACAAATCCAAAGGCATGGATTGGGGGATGGAGAATTTAGGAGACCAGGAAGAGAGGGTCTGTGATTGGATGGAAGGCAAGAGAAATGAAATAATTAAACAGATGATAGTGTAATGGCAATGCAACAAATTGAAATTAGAAGTTTAAATAGAAATAGCAGGAGAATTATCAACAGCTGCTGTCCAAAAGAAAATGGGCTGAGTGACTGTTGGATTCAGTGTTGGTTCTCGAAGATTGGAAAACACCAATTTGAAATGTGAGGTGCAGTTCTTCAAACTGATACAAAGCCTCACTGGAACAGGGAAGGTAACTGGGGTTGGAGAAATCAAATTATAGTTGGGATAGAATATTAAAGTGGCAATCTATCAGAGTTCAAAGGCCATGATTGCAGACAAAATGAAGACATTCAGCAAAGCAGTTGCCCACGGATATATCCCTCTCTCCATAGATTCAGCTTAGCCTGCTGTGTATCTCTAACATTGTCTGTTTTCTTCACGGTATCTGGACTATCTTGCTTTTATAGCTGTGCAGTGTTGTCAGCACCCATTGTCTCAAGTTCAAGATTCTCAGACATAATTGCAACCAAGACCCAACAACACTCAGATTTATTTGTCTGTGTGTGGCAATGTTGAATAACATCTGTAAGTAGGAAAGGAAATTCAATGAGGACCATTATCACTGATTGCCATTCAAGCTTCGCCACATCTTGTATTGGCACATTTCCAGTGGCCAACTCTACCCATCTTCAACTAAAGTGCTCTGTCGTAATCCTGATGAGACACCCTGTTGCAATCTACACTGCTTTTAGTTTTCAGTGTCTCAGAAATTGATTCTATTGTGTTCAATTCTGGTCGCCACATTACAAGAAGGATGTGGAAGCTTTGGAGAGGGTGCAGAAGAGGTTTACCAGGATTCTGCCTGGTTTAGAGGGTATGAGCCATAAGGAGAGGCTAGAAAAAACTCATGTTGTTTTTTCCAGAGTGGCAGAGTCTGAAGGGAGATTTGGTACAAAATTATGAGATGCATAGTTAGGGTTGACGGTCAGAATCTTTTTCCCAGAATTAAAATGTGTAATACTTGGGGGCATGGATTTAAGGTTAGAGGGGCAAAGTTCAAAGGAAATGTGAGGGGCATGTTTTTGACATAGAGAGTGGTAGGAGCCTGGATTGTGCTGCTAGGGGTAGTGGTGGGGGTAGATATGATGGTTGCGGGTTGGGGGGAAGTGGTGGCATTAGGGACTTTTACATAAGCACATGAATGAGCAAGGAATGGAGGGATATAGACGAAGGGCAGGCAAAAAGGATTGGTTTAATTTGGTGTCATGTTCATCCTGTTCCTGTGCTGTACAGTTCTTTGCACTATGATAACCATTTAATTGAATGTAGTCATGATATTCATACACATCAGTGTGGTCTAACTGAATGGCAGAATAGCCCAAGGGGATAACTAGCCTGATGCTGATCCTGTGTTCTCAACCCATTGCCAGTTTTGAAACTGCTTTCTCCTTATGACCATGTAATAGTATTGCTGTCTGGGAGGGAGAACATGGGAAAGCACTTCGATCTTTTATTTGCTGAGGCAGAGAAGATTAAGATTAAACTCGACCGTTCCAATTCTCTCTTGGCTGTCTTCTCATGGTCTACCCTTCATAAACTTGAATCCTACCAACCATCTCCTATGTACATCATAACGTGGACCAGGTTGTGTTTGTCCCCTATTCCTGCGCTACTGACCCACATTGACAGCCAACCTGGCAGTTCCTTGATTATAAATTCTCATCCGTGTTTACCAATCCCTTGTCGCTCCTTATTTCAATACCTCCACAACCCCTACAATTCTCTGAGATCTCTGCACTCCCTCCAATTCCGCTCTGCTGCTCATCCACCCACAATTAATCACTTAACCACGGAGAAAAATGAATTCAACTCTCTTAAGCACCAGAGATAAAAGGTACTGCAGATGCTGGAGAATCTGAGATAACAAGCATGGGGCTGGATGAACACAGCAGGTCAAGCAGCATCATAGGAGCAGGAAAACTTGACGTTTCGGGCCTAAACCCTTCATCAGAAATGGGGGAGGGGAAGAGGGTTCTGAAATAAATAGGGAGAGAGGGGGAGGTGGATAGAGGATGGATAGAGGAGAGGATAGGTGGAGAGGAGGCAGACAAGTCAAAGAGGCGGGGATGGAGCCAGTAAAGGTGAGTGTAGGTAGGGGGGTAGGGAGGAGATAGGTCAGTCCAGGGAGGACGGACAGGTCAAGGGGGCGGGATGATGTTAGTAGATAGGAGATGGGGCTGTGGCTTGGGGTGAGAGGAAAAACCGGTTAGGGAGGTGGAGATGAGCTGGGCTGGTTTTGGGATGCAGTTGGGGGAGGGGAGATTTTGAAGCTTGTGAAATCCACATTGATACCATTGGGCTGCAGGGTTCCCAGGCTGAATATGATTTGCTGTTCCTGCAGCCTTCGGGTGGCATCACTGTGGCATTGTAGGAGGCCAAGGATGGACATGTCATCTGAGGAATGGGAAGGGGAGTTGAAATGGTTCGCGACTGGGAGGTGCAGTTGTTGGCATATCTGCCAATGTGGTATACTGCATCCGCTGTACCCGTTGTGGCTTCCTCTACATCGGGGAAACCAAGCACAGGCTTGGGGACCGCTTTGCAGAACACCTGCGCTCAGTTCGCAACAAACAACTGCACCTCCCAGTCTCTGATTTCTCTCCACCGATTCTACCAGACCTGCTGAGCATTTCCAGTAATTTCTGGGTTTTTTTGTGCACCATCTCTGGCCCTGCTGTTGAAGTCATACTTGTCACATTAACACTTCCTTTCGCCTGAGCCACCACCAGTTTGTCATTGAATCATTCCTTCCCTTCACGCTCTCAGAAACATGGACTCATCCAGTTACCTTTTTAAAGCCACAGTTGAATCTGCTTCCACCACCTTCTCAGGCTGTGCATTCCAAACCCCAATCACTTGGCTAAAGCCTGCGAAAGGATCAACTCACTGCATCAGAATAATACTTGCATCTCTACTGAGCTTAACAGGTTGAAATTCATTCAAATCTTTAAATGAATGAATGGCTTCTGAAGTGATTGCTGCAATCTGTGTATGTGAAACAGCGCCAATTCAGAAATGCAATGGAAGCTTAAACTATGAAGATTAGTCATTTGACATTAATAAGGGACTGGTTAAGTAATGGGTCATTGACTAATATCACAACATTGAAGCCTTACTTTAAACTGTATCCAAATGCAGCCATTTGATAGACCTGTATTATCAATATATCACCAAGACTATAGTGACAGTATATTGACCTCCATGTATGACGCATTGGAAGGTGCCTTGGCTAGAGTGGGAAGGGTCTAAAAAACAAATCTCCCCTCTCCTATATGTGTTATACAGCACAGTCAGTCTTATATTAGCCCATCATGCAGCATGTGACGATACACGTGACATCTGCAGTGGAGACTTCAGATGATCAGATAATCATAGACACACAAAGACCATGTCCTGTGACTGTTCCTGCTGATGTTAATGTAGGTTCAGAAGTTAAACTCCAAGACGTACTCATTTCTGATTTTCATCTTCACGGGGAATGTTTATTGGCAAGGACGAGGAAAAAGTTGCAAATCATTATGGCTGTCCACTCTTCCACAGTCAGACAGGTCGTTCAGCCTTGAGGGGAGACACACTTTTGTCAGATCATATAATATAATCCTGCACAAAATGACACAGTCAACACTACCCCTGAGAGTAAAGACTTCACAACAACACTGGCAAGGAAGACTTCTCTACCCTCGATGCTGAAACAAGTACATCAGGGTTAGTCACAGAAAGTGGACCTTAGATCCCTACACCTCATCAGTAAGCAATACAACAACATGTCAGATAGTCGAGAACACCAGGAGGCCTAACTCTGTAAGCAATTACACTGAAATGGTTTTTCCACTCTTGGTAACTCTGCTTCTGTTGACCTCTCTGTACATATGGGATATTTTAGGGGTCTATGTTCACTCCATTCCAGATAAATCCAAACTCTTATCTGCATGCATTTCCAGGAGCTTAGTTTGGAGAGTTTTCAATGCTGTGCTGAATTATGGTGCTTATCAGTTACTAGACTGATAAAATAATGGAGTGCTACTCCATAAACTAGGAGAGCTATCTGTGAGTAAAACACATTGAGTAAGACCGTAAGACATAGGAGACATTCAGCCCATCGAGTCTGCTCCACCATTCAATGAGATCATGACTGATCTAATAATCCTCAAGTCCACTTTCCTGTCTTTTCCCCATAACTCTTGATAATGTTACTAGTTAAAAATCTGTCTTTCTTATACTTGAATTTACATGATGGGCTAACCCCCACAGTCCTCTGCAGTAAAGAACTCCACATATTCACTGTCATCTGAGAAATAAAAAATTTTCCTCTTCTCTGTCTTAAATTGGTGACCCCTTAATCTGAGATTATGCCCTCTGGCCCTGGACTCCCTCACAAGAGGAAACAACCATTCTGCTTCCACTCTGTCAAGCCCCCGAGGTAAGGTCAGCTTTCATTCTTCTAAACTACAGTGAGTATAGGCTCAACCTACCAGGAATCATCCTAGCGAACCTTGTCTGGACTGCCTTCAATGACAATATATCTTTCCTTTCGTTAGAGGAGCTGGCTGTTCACAATATTCCAGAAGTAGTCCGACCAGTGCCTTATAGTGTTTTATCAAGTTCTCCCTACTTTTGTCATCATTTCCCTTTGCAATAAAGCCCATTTGCTTTCCTTCTTACCCACTGAACTTGGATGTTAGCATTTCATGATGCATGTATGAAGATCACCAAATCCCCTTGTTTCAACTTTCTGCAGACTTTCTCCATTTAAATAAAATTCAGCCTTTCTATTCTTCCTGCCAAACCTCACATTTCCCTACATTATATTCCACCTGCCAGATTTTTGAACATTTGCCTTGACCTGTCCACATTCATCTGTAGATTTGTTGTGTCATCTTCTGTATTTGCCTTCCCACCTGTTTTCTGGGGAGGTACTCAGATTGGCAGGATATGACCAGAGGTGTCCCTCAAGGATCTGTGTTAAGGCCTAAATTATTCACATTATTTATTAACAACTTGGATAATGGTATAGAAAGTCACATATCCAAATCTGCTGATGACACAAAGTTAGATGGCATTGTAGACAGTGCAGATGACAGCATAAAATTATAAAAGGAATATCGATAGACTAATTGAATGGGCAAAACTGTGGCAGATGATGTTCAATGTAAGCAAATGTGAGGTTATCCATTTTGGATCAAAAAAGAAAAGATCAAGAACTTTCTAGATGGTATGAAGTTAAACACAATGGATATCCAAAGAGACTTGGGAGTTCAGGTGCTTAGATCTTTAAAATGTCACAAACAGGTGCAGAAAATAATCAGGAAAGCTAATGGAATGCTGACCTTTATATCTACAGGACTGGAGTGCAAGGATACAGAGGTTATGCTGAAGTTATACAAGACCCTGGTGAAACCCCACTTGGAGTACTGTGAGCAGATTTCGGCAGCAGACTTCATGAAGGGTATATTGGCCTTGGAGGGACCACAATGTAGGTTAAATGACACCTGCACTTCAGGAGTTAAGTTATGATGAGTAATTAGACAAATTAAGCCTGTTTTCGCTACAATTTAAAGGCCATGGGTGATCTCATCGAGGTCTTCAAGATAGTAAGTAGAGAAGACAGGGTAGAGAAAGATAAACTATTTCCACTGGGTTGGGGATTCTAAAATTAAGGGCATTGTCTGAGAATTAGGACCAGATTGTTCAGGAAAGATGTTAGGAAGCACTTCTACACATAAAGCACGATGGAGGTTTGGAACTGAAAACAACAAATGCTGGAGATCACAACGGGTCAGGCAGCATCCATGGAGAGAGAGATAGCTAACATTTTGAGTCTAGCTGACTCTTCATCAGAGCTGAAGTGAAGTGTGGAGATGGAGGGCAGCATTTATGCTATAGTTGGGCAGGGGACACGGTGTTTGGGGTGGTGAGGTATAGAATGCTGGGGGGAGAAAAAATATTGAAAATTCAGATTAAGGGATTGGAATGTGAGAATGGCAGACCAATGATGTGTCTCCTGCCAGACGTGAAAGGACAGACTAGAAGCTGGAACAACACCTCATTTTCCACTTGGAGACCCTGCAGCCCTCCAGACTTAGTATCGAGGTCAATAATTTAAGGCCTGAACTCTCTCATGTCCTAGCCGTCTACCCCACACACCAGGCCTTGTTATCACATAGCCTGCCATTACACATTACCTATTGTTAGCCACTAACAGTCTCCATTAACAGTTATTCACTGTCCCAGCCAGATCGTTATCCATTCCTTTGTCTGTCCAACTGCTCTTCTCTCTCTTATCGCTTACTCTTTAAACCCTTCCCCGGCCCTATGCATATAAACCGACAGTTTCCTAGCTACCATCGGTTCTAAGGAAGGATCATCAGACCGAAAGCATTAACTCCAATTTCTCTTCACAGATGCTGCCAGACCTGCTGAGCTTTTACAACAACTTCTGTTTTTGTTTTGAAAGGACAAACACTAGAATGGGGGGGAGGGAGAGATGTCATGATAATAAGCTAAAAGAAAGGAAAGAAATGGTTCACAATTTGAAGGCAATGAAATAAATATTAAGTCCAGAAGGCTGTAAAGTGCCGAGTCTGAAGATAAGATGTTGTCCCTCCAGTTTGTGCTGTGATTCACTGGAGCACTGCATCATGCCGAGGACAGACACGTGGGCACTTGAGCAGGACGCTGTGTTAAAATGACTCTTCTGAGGAAGGGTCATTCAACCCAAAACATTAACTATGATTTCTCTCCACAGATGCTGCCAGACCTGCTAAGATTTTGCCAGCAATTTCTGTTTATGTTTCTGATTTGCAGCATCTGCAGTTCTTTCGATTTTTACAGGTACATGGAGTTAGGTCACACATCAGCCGTTATCTCATTGAATGATGGAACAGGCTCCTGTCCCTATGTTCCTATGTCACACATTAGGGTCCATCTTGTTTAAATCTCTGAGGTCCATTCCTTTAAATACCAATGGCTCTGTTTGGCTGCACCAAATCTCTTCCTTTCCATTAGTTTTTTATTTAGTTTCAAAGATTACCACAAGCAACAAAGCAAGTTTAAAAGCCTAATAAACAAGCATGTATTCAATCAGTACCATTTTCAGCTTCTCAATGCATGCTGATCGAATATTAAGCTAAACATAATGTCAAATTAATTTTCTTCCTTTCAATTATATGTGTGACAGCAGTAATGTTATTTCACACATCACCTTAAAATGTCTTGAAGTGCTTCAGAGAAGACTAATTAAGCTAACACGAATGTGGAAAAAATGATATTAGGAGGGGTGACCAAAAATTTAGTATCAGTTAACACACACTTTGCACATGAGTGACCATCGAACATATACTTGAATTAGGCATCACCAAAGTAACGCCATCAACTTTGATTCAGCAGTTGGCATCACCATTCACCTGAGCTGATTATTTAGCCTTCATATTGTTGCCATGGCCATTGTATCATGGGGCTTTCAGATATCTCCTCGCCTCTAAGACAATATAGCACATTACTCACTGTGCATCATTAACCCCTATACACTATAGGGAAAAGTCCCGTTTATTATGGTGATTGTTAGCACGTTAAAAATAGAGGCAGTTTCAACCTTAGATACAAAGCAATTCAATTCAACATGCGTGAACCGAGGCTGGGTACCGTTGCAACACTTACTTAAAGTTTCTTTTAGTGTGCGAAACTTGGCAAAAAGGTTTTAATTATGGAGGCAAAACAATTCTTTGTTGCATATCTTAGTTGGTATTGGGTGGTATATTATATTGCCTTAGTGGCTAAACATGTCCTGGAGCCCCGTGACATGAGCCAGATTATCTGGTCATTACCTCATTGTTGTTTATGGGTATGGGCAATGGTTTCTGTAATAATGCCTACATTTCAAAAATAAGCCCCTTACTAATTAAAGAGATTTTTGGGGCAACTTAAGACTATGAAGGTGCCATATGTCGATGGGCAGGAAAATTGGTCAGTTGGGCAGTCTTGCTCATGCCCTAGTTTTCTATTGTAAGGCTTCGACTGAGAATGATCAAGATAGAGGATGACTGAGGCTTTGTTTCCCTGTGTCTACCAGGAGTTAATATAATCTGGAAATGATATCTGCCCCGTTCACCCCACCAAATATCTGTCTCATGCAACGAAAATACATGCTGCAAATTTCATTCACGTAAAGAGTTTTCCAAGATTTGCAAGGGTGGGAGTCGGTCTATTGACAGAGCTTTTGTAGAATAAAACAAATCTCATTCATTCTTTTCTCAAGAGAAAGATGTGCCTTCACATATATCAATGTTATTAGAAGACTGGCAGTGCGGTCTGCTGCTAACCTTTACTATGTAACGGGGTGTCTAGTGTAATGATATCTGGTAATTCACAAGATAGCTTTGATTTAGGGAGATCAACAGAGTTTATTCAACATGTTTATAGACAAAGAAAACTGCAGGTGCTGGAATCCAAGCTAGACAAACAGGATGCTGGAAGAACACAGCAAGCCAGGAGGAAAGGAGCAGTCAACGTTTCAGGTATTCCCCTCCTTCAGTCCTGAGGAAGAGTATTACTCGAAACATTGACTGCTCCTTTCCCCCAGATGCTGCTTGGCTTGCTGGGTCCTTCCAGCCTCCCATTTGTGTACCTTGTTTAATATGCTGTTGATTTCTCTGGAACAGCAGAGTCAAATACCTGGTCTACCTATTCAACCGACAACGCAGTGATGGAAACTTAGCATAAATTTCACCCGATTATTTATTTCAAAGTCTATTCATATTGCTTGGTTTATATTTCAGCCATCCCTGCACTTCATGAATTTTGTCTGGCTTCTTCTTCCGACATTCATTCTTGTGTACCATCTAATGGTCTTTGTGTTTAGTTTGAGTTTTTGTGTCTTTCTGTTTCTGGGGTCTATGTGCTCTGTTTAAAATAAAAATAAATAGTGGGCAAACAAAAGGAGAAATGTTTGTGCTTTTTAAATTATAAGCTTTGCATATTTTCCAGTGGGTCATTGCTTGAATATCATGAATGCAATTGCATGGTGTTCTTTTTGTCTCTCCAGGATTTTCCCCGCTCTTCCCTGGAAAATGAAAAATACTTTGGCAAGTAACCCTCTATTTTGCCTAAATCATCGTTTGTGAGGACAGCGAGTGAGGTTGATTGTAATGCCGCAAAAACACCGCCAATGGTTCAGCACGAGCGACAAAATCTGGGCTGGTAAACTGATCTCTCTGCTGCCAATTTCAGGGCCATCTTTGGGCCCATCAGTTACAGGAGGGCAGTCCTTTTAGCGTTGTGCAATATTCTTGCAAGATGTTCCCAATTTGGAAAGCACTGGGGTCTAGTTAAGCAGAGAAAGGCAACAAAGTAGATTATCAGATCAGCAATGATTTAACTGAATAGCACAATATACTTGATGAGCTGAATGGCCTACTTCTGCTGCTTCTGGTCAATTTTTAGGGGGAGAGGAGAGGGGGGCATATATTTTTACACAGAGGGTGGTTCACCTATGGAATGAACCTCATGAGGAAATGGTGGATGTGGGTACAATTATGATGTTTAAAAAACATTTGGATAAGTATATGAATCGGAACGGTTTGGAGGGATACGGGCCAGGAGCAGGCAGGTGGGAATAGTTTAGTTTGGGATTATGTTTTGCATGGACTGGTTGGATTGGAAATCTGGTTCCATGCTATATGACTCTGTGACCCTATGTTGAGATCAGCACAACTCAAGTGTGTCTCTATGTAAATGAACATATTGAACTTGCTGGTGTCAGCAGGATAAACAATCTCTTCAGTAAACATTACCAACAGACAAATGACTGGCAACACAAGTGAGAAGTCCCAATTCACAATGGTAGAACTCTTGGTTGACTGCATAAATCACCAACCACAACCTGGTAACTGACCCGAGTGTGGATGTCCCAGGTTTCAACCTTCCAAGGCAAATGTAGGCAAAACTGTTGGAGAATAGGCTGCGGAAGACAAGGGCCCTAGTTGTCCCAACTGAAATGTGAGGATCAGCTCACATTGTGACTGTGTCCTTCCAACGACAGTCCACAAACTGAACTAAGGTAACAAGGTGTAGAGCTGGATGAACACAGCAGGCCAAGCAGCGTCAGAGGAGCAGGAAAGCTGACGTTTCGGGCCTAGACCCTTCTTCAGAAAATGAAGAAAGGTCCACAAACTGAACTCCTATCCTAAGAGATCCATTTCCGTTGGCATCATGACAATTTCTCCTGACGTGGCAGATAGGGAAAATTAGCTGCCCCAATTTGTGGATAAGCAGCTGGATGATGCAGGGAAATGATGTCCTCTAGCCCCTGGGACCAGCAGAGGAGACCAGCACGCCAGAATCTGCCAGCTCGGCCCATTGGCCACCTCTGGCATCAATGCAGTCTCAACAATCTGGAGGAATTCCCAGCATAGAGGCCAAAAACTCAACGTCCTTCACCGATTGAGTAAATGGGACAATCTACATTCTGTGACTTCCCCCTCAACCTATCTCTGCTACTGCACCCATCTCCCATCCAGGCTCAGGCTGTACACTTCTCACTATTATCCAGAAGATCTTCTCTCACTTACTATTGCCCACTCCAAACCCTCACCTTCCTTATTCTACATGTTGTTTGCAATGCTTGCTCATAGGGTCACAGAGTCATACAGCATGGAAACAGGCCCTTCAGTCTAACCAGTCCACACTGACTATGTTCCCAAAATAACTAGTCCCACATGCCTGCATTTGGTCATATCCCTCCAAACCTTTCCTTTTCATGTAATTATCCAAATGTCTTTTAAATGTTGCAACTGGACCTACATTCATCACTTTCTCTGAAAGTTCATTCCACATATGAACCAGGCTCTGTGTAAAAACGTTGCCCCTCGTGTCCATTTTAAACCTTTCTCCTCTCGCCTTAAAAATAAGCCCCCTAACTTTGAACTCCCCCATCGTCGGGAAAAGATACTTGTTAATCACCTTATCTATACCCCTCAGCACATTTCCCCACCTGCACTAACAGGTGTACCACCCATTTTTATCTCACTGGGTCTCTCCCTTACCCTCATTCCTGGATAAAGCAGCCCACAATAGGGCAGAAAGAGTCAAGACAGGTGGTGGACTATCTGACATCCAGTTCCTCATTCATTATGACAAGAGGATCCTGACTGTGCCTTAGCCTCTGCACTGATATCGATCACTGTTCTTGAGTCCTGGATCTACCGAAATGCAGGGTTTCTCCTTTCACCTGACTTATAACAACATGACAAGATTCATGGCTTTGTTTAAGGCTATCCAAAAGCGATATTACATAGAATCCCTACAGTGTGGAAACAGGTCCTTCAGTACAACAAGTCCACACTGACCCTTGGAGCATCCCACCCAGACCCATCCTCTTGTAATCCACATATCCATGAACACTATGGACAATTTAGCATGGCAAATCCACCTAGCCTGCACATCTTCAGACTGTGGGAAGAAACCGGAGCACCCAGAGGAAACCCACGCAGACACGGGGAGAATGTGCAAACTCCACACAGACAGTCGTCCAAGGGTGGAATCGAACCCGGGTCCCTGGCGCTGTGAGGCAGCAGTGCTAACCACTGAGCCACCATGCTGGTGCCATGCCAATATGACCCTTGTATTCCTGGCTGAGGGGAAGCAGTGCAAAAAGGCAAGGTAGGAGGGTGCTGTGATCATTTCAGGTAGGTTCAAGGTGAGTAGGCATTCAGAGAGCAAGTGAGCAACCCTGAAATGCAGCCTGGTCCAATCCAGGGGATGGGTTCCTGTTTCTGTATGCACTACGTCCTTGCAACAGCATTACATTGCTACTTGTCAGTGCACCCCAAAGACAAGAATGTGCAGAAGCATCCCCAAAATGTACTGGAGAGTTGCCACAAGGGAACTGAAACGTTGCTAGACGCCCATATTGGTGGATGGTGGGGTGGGGGCAGGGAAGGAAATGAGTTGGCCGCTGCCTTGGAGCCTGCCCTGAGATTCTGTTGCCAGGTGTCCAAGATGGCAGGCCAGACAGGCAAGTGGCAAGTGGCAAGTGGCAAGGGGCAAGGTGGAGTTGAGGGACTCACTGAAACTTTCATGTCAGGCATTCTGTGCATCCAATCTCCTCACGGTGAGTGTTATGATAGGAAATTGCATACAAATGAAAAGAGATGCGCAGTTATTGAGGCTGATAACAAGCAATGAACTTCTTTTTAGAAAACAAGGATTTTGTCTCAACGTCTGGATCTTAGTTGGAAAGTGTAACAAGGTGGCCCCAGTATTAAGAATGGTCACACTGGACTTCTCACGTGATTCTCCCGGAATTCTCAACATTTTGCTCATGGCCCTGTAAGATTCCACCCTGTAACTCTGTAATACTCAATGGATTTACCTGTCTTTATCAGCAGACTTGATTATTCATCTAATGGCACTTTCCAGAACCCATTGGTTCATTCGTGGGATGCGGGCATCACTGGCAGACCAGTGCTTTTATTGCCCATTCCTAGTTGCTCTTGAGAAGATGGATTCTGGATTCAGCCATTTCTTCAAGGCAACTGCTGATCTAATTGTTGTGGAGAATTGTCTTGATCGTTACATTCATGGGGAAGGGGCACCGCTGTTACCTCGAAATCAAAACTTTGTGGTTTCAATTTACCGTGAGAAATTAAATCCATGGTTGCCTGTTCTTCCAAGTGGCTATCAAAGATTCAATGGCATTATTCAAAGGATTAAAGAAGAGATTTTATGGTATGCTAGTCAATATTCATTCATCAACCAATCACACTGAAAAAAAATTACCTGGGCATGGATCTCATTTCTGGTAATGCTGGAGTCTGCAGGTGTGCTGCAGTGGGTAGTTTGTGAGATTGAAGTGAACGGAGGAAATAGAGAAGCTGATATTTCTTTAGTCCAGTTACTTGGAGGTGAGGATGGGAGCTATGATAGTGGAATAGCAGTGGGTCTATAACATAGGTCAGTTAGGCCCCGTGCAGTCAGCCTATCACAGATCTCGAGGCCAGCGGTGTGGGGGGAGCAAGATCACATGTGAAAAGCCTACAGAGTGGAGAGACTGCAGGCTATAGAAGGACTGTAATGTTTACCTTTTAACTTTATTTCTTTATCTTCATAAATTATACTGTGAAGAACTCTAACATAGAATGCTTAGTTTTTCTTAGTTTGTACCTAGTCTACTTTAGTACCTAAGCTTTGTACCTAGGTATTTTGTACCTAAGATGGCATTATATGTGGCAAAACTGTGCACATTTCACTGTGTTCAGGTACTTTGTACATGAGTACACATGACAATCAATCTAATTTTAATTCTAATTGTAATTCAACGGGAGCTGAGAGGCTATGGTCTTGTAGTGAAGCTGGCAAAGAAGAGTGCTTGTTGGGGCTGCAGAGAAGATTGAAGTCAGATTTGGGAATAGGAGTAAAGTGTTAGAGGTGAAGTATAGAGGTGGCTGCGTTATATGTGAAGACTTGGTAAGACATGAAGAAATTAGCAGTGGTGTAAATTAAAACTGAATTGAAACTTTTGAATGAAAGGACGACGTGAAAATGTCACCACAAAAAGCCAGGTTTGACAGTGAACAGAATCAGAACTTCAGAATTGAATCAAAGGTCTGAAGTAGCAGATAAATAATAAAGTAAACATACAGAAGGATGCAAATAAAATGACTAATAACTTTTTTTTAAGAAGTGATGACTGGCTTGTGAAATTATAAAGCTTGTTGCAACAATTTAGCTACACCATATTGGCAGAAATGTCACATCTTGGAAAGTAAAGTTATATGAAAGACAAAAGTAGAAATCAGGTAAGGGTGTTGTTCAGAGTTGGAAGTCATGTTTATGATTTTTGACTTGGGCATAGACAGCACACTACATAATAAAATTAAGTGTGTATGTAAAATTAGGTGGATTATCAAGCACTGAGATGGATTATGGAAACAACAGAAGGTGTTGGCAAATTAATGGAATGGGTATTTGGGTGGCACATGCAATTTAATGTGAAGGAATACATTCTGAGAGCAAAAGTAAAAAATATACACCTAATATTGACAACGATGGCTGTGAATGAACAATTTGGGTGTTCAAACCCATAATCTCTTGAAATTACAGACGGATGAAGGCACAAAAACAGCATTGTCAATTTATAAAGGCAAGAGTGAAGTACAAGAATAGATAAGAAAATTTGTACAAGAACACGGTCAGGTTATGATTAGAATATTGGCCATAGTTTTGGGTTACTCTGTGACAGAAGAAAATTAAAACCATTCACAAAATTAATTCCTGGGAGAAGAAACTGCTTGTAAGAAAGGGCTTGCTGTTGGAATCATCTTTACTGGAGCAGAGGAGAGTTAACATTATAAAGGCCTTTTATCGTATGAATGAGCAAATATTATTATCTTTGAACACAGAGTCATTGAAGACAGGCCATCAATTTGTGATTATTGCTAAGAGGAAAATGTACAAAAATGTTTTCTACAAAAATTATTTGAGCATGGAGCACTTTGATATATGGTCTAGTTGGGGCAGACATTGTTGCTTCTTTTAAGGTAAAACAGGATAATTATTTAAAACATTAGAAACTATGGTGGTGATCAGTGGAGGATTAGGACCTAGAAAAGATCTAGCACGTTTGACATAACATGCTTATGTCATTGAGTCATTATGTCGTACAGCATGGAGACAGGCCCTTTGGCCCAAACTGGTCCGTGCTGACCAAAATGTCCATCCATGCTAAGCCCATTTCCCTGCACATGGCACACATCCTTCCAAACCTTTCCTATCCATGTATTTGTCCAAATGCCTTTTAAATGTTATTATTGTACCCCCTCAACCATTCTGCTGGCAGCTCATTCCATATGCATACCATCCTTGGTGTAAAAAAGTTGCCCCTCACGTTCCCATGTATTTTTTCCCCTTTACCTTAAACTGATGCCCTCTAGTCCTCAATTTCCAAACCCTAGGAAAAAGACTGAGTGCATTCACCCTATCATGCCTCTCGTGGTCTTATTCTCTTCTATTAGACTCCCCCTCAGTCTCCTATGCTTTAAAGACAAAAGTCCTAGCTTGTCCAACCTCTCGCTATAACTAAGTCCTTGAGTCCTGGCAACATCCTTGCAAACTTCTTCTACACTCTTTCCAGTTTAATAACATCCTTCCGATAGCAAGGTGACCAAAACTGAACACAATACTTACGTGAGAGTACAATGGGATCTTGATCAGATGGGCAAATGGGCCGAGGAGTGGCAGATCGAATTTAATTTAGATAGATGTGAGGTGCTGCATTTTGGTAAGGTAAATCAGGGCAGGACTTAGATCACTAAATGATAAGGTCCTGGGAAGTGTTGCTCAACAAAGAGACCATAGGGTGCAGGTTCCTTGAAAGTAGAGTCACAAGTAGACAGGGTAATGAAGAAGGCATTTGGTATGCCTGCCTTTATTGGTCAGGGCACTGAGTATGGGAGTTGCAGCTGTACAGGACATTGGTGAGGCCACTTTTAGAATACTGTGTTCAATTCTGGTCTCCCTGTTATAGGAAGGATGTTGTGAAACTTGAAAGGGTTCACACAAGATTTACAAGGATGTTGCCAGGGTTGAGGGTTTGAGCCGCAGGGAGAGGCTGAATAGGCTGGAGCTATTTTCCCTGGAGCGTTGGAGGCTAAAGAGTAACCTTATAGAAATTTATAAATAATGACGGAGACGGATAGGGTGAATAGCCAAGATTTTTCCCCAAGGTAGAGGAATCCAAAATTAGAGGACATAGGTTTGAGGTGAGAGGGCAAAGATATAAAAAGGACCTAAGGGGCAATTTTTTCACACAGGGTGCTGTGCAGATAGAATGAGCTGTGAAAGGACGTGGTGGAGGCTGGTACAATTACAACATTTAAAAGTCATCTGGATAGGTATACTATTAGGAAGGTTTTTTCGAGGGATATGGGCTACATGCTAGCAATGGGTCCAGAATAATTTAGGATACCTGGTTGGCATAGACAAGTTGGATCGGAGACTCTATTTCCATGCTATACATCTCCATGACTCTGTGACTCTAAGTGCAGCCTCACCAACGTCATGTACAACCGTATCATAACTTCCCAACTTCTACACTCAACACCCTGACTGATCAAGGCCAGGGTGCCAAAAGCCTTCTTCACTGCCCTGTCTACCTGTGACTCCACATTCAGAGAACCGTGCACCTGAATTCCAAGGCCCCTCTGTTCTACTACACTCCTTAAGGCCCTACCATTCACCATGAGACTCCTACCTCGATTTGACTTTCCAAATGCAACACCTCACACTTATCTACATCAAACTCCATTTACCATTTCTTGGCCCACTTCCCCAGCTGATCAAGATCCAGCTGCAATTTCTGTTAACATTCCTCACTCTCCACGATACTGCCTATTTTAGTGTCATTCACAAACTTACTAACCATGCCTCGCACATTCTCATCCAGATCATCAATACAGATAACAAACAGCAATGGGCCCAGCACCGACCCCTGAGGCACACCACTAGACACAGGCCTCCAGTCAGGCATACATCCTTACACTATTACTCTCTGCTTCCTACCATCAAGCCAATTGTGTATCCAATTTGCCAACTCTCCCTGGATTCCATATGATCTAATCTTCCAGAGCAGCCTACCATGTAGAACCCTACCAAAGGCCTTACTGAAATCCATATAGACTACGTCTAATGCCCTGCCCTCGTCAACGTTTCTGGTCACTTCATCAAAGAACTGTAACAAATTTGTGAGGCGTGAATCTCCCATGTACAAAGCCATGCTGACTACTTCTGATCAAACCCTGTCTTTCCAAATACATATATAGCTTATCCCTCAGAATCTTCTCATGTAACTTACCTACCACAGATGTTAGACTTACTGACCTATAATTCCCAGGTTTTTCTTTGCAGATCTTCTTGAATGAGGGCATACCATTCACGACCTTCCAGTCTTCCGGGACTTCACCCATGGCTAACGATAATGCAAATATATCAGCCAGGGCCTCCTCAATTTCTTCCCTAGCCTCTTGCAGCGTTCTTGGATATATCTGGTCAGGACCAGGAGATTTATCCACCTTCGTACATTCTAATACTTCCAACACCTCCTGAACTGTGATATGGACTATCCCCAAGGTATCGCCACTAACGTCCCCAAGTTCCCAAGTCTTTATGTCTCTCTCCACAGTAAACACAGAGGTGAATTATTCATTGAGGACCTTGTCCATCTCTTGCGGTTCCACGCATACATGTCCACTTTGGTCCTTAAGGGGTCCTATTCTCTCTCTAGTTATTCTTTTTCCTTTAATATACTTAAAGAATGGCTTTGGGTTCACCCTAATCTTCTCAGCCAAAGCTATCTCATGCCGCCTTTTTGCCCTCCTGATTTTCTTCTTCAGTAAACTCCTGTATTTCCTATATACTTCCAGGGGTTTCCTTGATCCCAGCTGCCTGTTCCTGAGCCATGCCTCGTTCTTTTGTCTTGGTCAAAGCCTCGACATCTCATGTCATCCAGGGTTCCCTACTCCTGCCAACCTTGCCCTGCACCCTCACAGGAATATATAGACCTTGAATTCCAGCTATCTAACTTTTAAAGGCCTCCGACTTGCCAGAGATCCGTTTGCCAGCAAACAAACTACGTCAATCAACTCCTGTAAGGTCCTGTACTATTTCATCAAAATTCGCCTTGCTCCAATTTAGGACTTGAACCTGTGGACCAGTTTTGTCTTTTTCCTATCTATTTTAAAATTAATAGAACTGTGGTCACTGCTCCCAAATTGCTCCCCCACTGTCACCTCAGTCACTGGTCCTGCCCTATTTCCCAAAACTCTCCTAAGTTTTGCCCCTTCCTGAGTAGGACCCTCTATATTGTGCTTGAGGAAACTTTCCAGAACACATTTAACAAATTTCACCCCATCTAAGCCCTTAACACTATGGCAGTCCCAGTCTATTTTAGTAAAATTAAAATCCCCCACTATGATAACGTTATTGCTCTTGCAAGTCTCTGCAATCTCCCTGCATATTTGTTCCTCTAATTCCTGTTGACTATTTGGGGCCCTACAGTACAACCCCAATAAGGTCACCATCCCTTTCTTATGTTTTAGCTCCACCCACAAAGCCTCACTGGATGATCCCTCAGTTATTTCATCTCTGGCTACTGCTGTGATGCTCCCCTTAATCAAAAGCCCAACTCTCCCTCCCTTCTTTCCTCCACCTCTGTCCCGCCTAAAGCACCTGTACCCTGGGACATTAAGCTGCCAGTCCTGTCCCTCCCTTAGCCATGTTTCTATAAAGGCTATAATAGGCCAGTCCCACATACCTATCCATGCCCTGAGTTCATCAGCCTTACCTGTCAGCACTCTTGCATTGAAATCGATACAATTTAATCCAAAATGCATTCCTCACTCCTTGTCCAGTTCCAGCCTGACCTGTCTCTTCAGCTTGCTATTTCTGATTACTGTATCTCCTTCCAGTCTCACACTTGTCTCCCTGCTGTTGAGGATCCCAGCCCCCTGCCAATCTAGTTTAAACCCTCCCTTGCAGCACTAGCAAATCTGCCTGCCAGGATATCGGACCCCTCCAGTTCAGTTGCAACCCGTACCTCTTGAACAGGTCACCTGTGCACCAGAAAACATGCTAATAATCCAAGAATCTGATCCCTGCTCCCTGCACCAATTCTTTAGCCAAGCATTCATCTGTCATATCCTTCTGTTCTTACATTCACTAGCACGTGGCACTGGAAGTAATCCAGAGATTACCACCTTTGAGGTCCTGGCTTTTAACATTATTATTATTATTATTAATTTTTTTTTCCCCAATCTCCTAGCTCTCTATAATCACTCCACAGGATCTCATCCCCATATCTATCTGTGTCACTTACACAATGTCGTCCTTGATACCAGGCCCACAATGATCCACTCTTCAGTGGAGGTGACTGCTTCCAGGCTCTAATGTATGCGCAAAAGTGATGCCTCTGTCTCGTGTTGCCCTCTGTTGGATGCTCTTCCTTCATCTATTCATAACATTTGGTTTTAATTGAGGAATAACTTATGATACTTGTTTCAATTGATCTAGCATCAAAATAGGCAAAAATTCTACTCTTAGACAATTAGGCTGAACTTCCATCAACTGTACATTTTGGGTGGATGTCCCAAGCTCCCACTATGTTGAGCTGTGAAAGGTCAATACACGTTCTGATGGACCCTTTGGGTTTGCGTATAGGAGCCATACCCAAGAAACACTCACATGGCTTGGTCACCAGGGAAAAAGTGTTATTCCTGGTCATTTCCCCAAGCTGTTTCTGAACTTGATCCATTAAGGGAGGGACAGTCTTCCTGGATGTGTAGAGACATAATGGCTCAGCTTTGTTCCTTAACATGAAGTAGTATTAAGTATTGAATTTGCCTACTCCTGTGATCAATTTTGGGCATCCTATCTTAAATTTTGTCTTGTTGCAGCACTTTGAATTTTTGAATAGTATTTAGAGCCATTCGTGAATTCTTGTTCAATGGGGTGATTTCTTGATTTTGAATGGAACATCACTTCTTTACTTTCTGGCATTCTTTTCTGTGTCCAGTTCTGGTCTCCCTGTCATGGGAAGGATATTATTAAGCTGGAGAGGATTCAATAGAGATTTTCCAGGATCTTGGTTTTCAGTTATAAGGGGAGGCTGGATAGGCTGGGACTATTTTCATTGGAGCGTAGGAGGTTGAGGGGTCACTTTATAGATGTTTATGAAATAATCGGTGGTATAGATAAAGTGAATGGCAAGTGTCTTTTCTCTAGGGTGGGATATTTTAAGACTAGGGGTCACATTTATAAGATGAGAGGAGAAAGATTTATAAAAATGACATGGCCAAATTTTTTTACGCAGAGAGTGGCTTGAGTGTGGAATGAACTCCCAGAGGAAGTGGTGGATGCAGGTGCAGTTACAGCTTTTAAAAAATATTTAGATAAGTACATGAATAAGAAATGTCTGAAGGGATATGGACCAAGCACCGTCAAGTGGGACTAGTTTAATTTGGGATTATGGTCAGTATGGGTCTGTTTCATGCTGTATGACTTAATGGATAATATGTGTACTATAACCTGTAACATCCCTTTAATATTGGGTAAAATTTCTCCTGCCCCACACAGCAGCAGAACTGTAGGTTGAAACTTCTGCTCTTTCAGCCGTGGAATTTGTCTGAAAGGATAGTGACACATGCTCCTGTGTCAAATTTTAAAGTATAAAATCTCCATTGATATAAACAAGTTCTGTGAAACTTGGACCACTTGGATCATGAATGTCCCTTAAAATGCCAGGAGTATGGTTGCTTGAAGCAGGGGAGCAGGAGGTCTACAGCATTGACATGTTTGCATATTACGTCTTCAACATATTTTTGCACTAGAACTGTTCTGCTTTTTCACGCTCTGTGAAGTGAAGTGAAATAGAATTCTTTTGTCCTGGCTGAGCATCACTTATATCTCTGAGGCTTTGCTGCTTTACAGCATTGACATTGCCTCATAGTGGATGCTGTTTTAATCTGCTGTCCCTAAGCTTGTGTTCATACATTAATCAATGCTGCACTAACTCTCTTGCTTTAAAGTTTGTTCAGCTCGCAATGCCACAGCACTATGCAGTATTTCCTTTACTTGCTAGCCTTCTTAACTCTGTGTTTCTGAAATACTGTATTGATAGCTTTTTAAATAAAGTTTTAAACCGTTTGACTGGCTATTCTGTAGTAATTTACCGTTTCAATATTTTAAAATCTGTGTTTCAGTGGGTTTTTTTTGCTGGATTTTCTCACATTTTCAGGTTGTTCCACCTTTCTTAACAGCGAAATTAGTGGCTCCCCTCTCTTTTTCAAGGGGTTTCCTGTCTTCTGTAGTCAAGATGACATCTTGCTACTTCTTCCTGTAGTGATTGTCATGAGGTCAGGCAGGTGGACGTCATAGAATATGAGTTCCCCTGTTAATCTGGTCCAATCAGGGAGCTGTGGCTGACAGATAGAAACAGGAATGTTAGAGGACCTGCTCACTCTGAGAGCTGGATCTGAGCATGCCAGCCTCGTGTCAAGTACTATATACATGTAAATAAATGGTGATTTAATGACTGGCTACCGGCCTCTGTGGAGTTAGTTTACTTCCTTGGTAAAATTTTATTTTATAGAGGCATTATTTTCTGAAGTAAAGCCATATTGGACTCGAAACATTTACTCAGTTTCCCTCTCCACAGATGCTGTCAGACAGCTGAGTTTCGCCGAAATTTCCTGTCTTTATATTTTCTTTCCTTTCATGGTCTAAGCACCAAACGTTTTCTTCCACACAATTTCTGGAATAACGTTCTCATTCCACAGCCTTTATAAATCATCCGACCAAAGTTGTGTTTTATTCACTGTGCCCCAGTCATTTTAAGCCTTTAAATTATCCTGACTTTTCCTTCTTCTGTTAAACTCCTCAAATAGATTTCTTTAAATTTGCTCATTTTCAGCTAAAATAAATTCTGAAGCCTTCCTGTTTCTATTGCTCCAGTGCAAGTGACTTTTCTGGCCCTTTCACTATTCCTTGTAGCTGCATCTTGCGGAGCCTCATGCCAACAGCAGCAGTACTCATTGTGAGAGATGAGAACTCCCTTCTTTTTGCTTTCCCTATCAGACCTTCAAACCACTTTTCATAAACGTATTTCCAGCTGCCTCAGGGATTGCTAACATTCCACCCTGGAAACTTCAATTGTTTTTAACAGAGGCCCCTTCCCTATGCCCTCCATACTTTCTAATTGAGACTGGTTTTTGTCCTTTTTCCTAGGCCACAATCCTGGCCCAGCGCTCCTTACATTTGCTGTGCTGAACTCGTCTTTTTGTTGACTCTATTACTCCTGCGGCCAATCTCTATCAGTACCAATTCTGTGATTTCTTAAAGTAGTAATGCTCTTAAAGTAATAAATGACTTGAAATGTATTTTTTCTCTCTGGGTCTTCTGGATTTCTTCTCCTCTTGGTTGGATCTGATGTGCACCACTGCAAACATGTGATATCTTCCTAGATTACTGTTGCTGACAATCTTGCAGTGTTTTCTGTGTCTATCACTTGCTAATCTTGTTTGCTGACACTAATCCCCCTTTGCATTTGATTTGTCTTGTTTCTATCTTGTGATTAGTAATCAAGGAAACAGCATTGTAAAGTGTATACAGAAGAGGCACTATTTTCAGATAACAACATGTTTATTTCATGATACCATTAAGCACAAGTACATCTTGTCAGAAAGTTTATTGGATATCGAGGATACTGATCAGATGTAAATGCTCCCTCTGAAAACCAGAGTACAGTTCCTGGTCTTCATTCACAAACTGTGTGGGCCAATATGGCATGTACATTATCCATTACCTCATACTTCTCCCCAGTTCTGTGGTGCTTAGAAGATGACAAAAACTTTTACGTTGAAACACAATGCACCTGGTGGACAGAAACCAAACCATGTGGAATCTGTGCCTAACACGAGTTAGAGATATACAAGCAGAGGTCAGACTGGAGATCAGTTCGAGGAATCATCAATGGTACACTGGGTAGATTTCTGGACTCTTTGAAATGAGCAGATTTGTCTCAGAAATCCAGAGGGATCTCCCCAAGAAATCCGACCTAAATGCTTAAAATACAATAAAGTTGGGACTCTCAATAAGATAAGATATTTGCACTCATATTAGTAGCTGGTTACGCATTAGATTTTCATGTTATTTGAAAAGACATCTCTGAGTAGGCTGAGATATGGGTTAAGGTACAAATAACAAATGGACAAGTACTGCAGGGGACTGGAATATATTGTGAGAGCTGGCTTTTAACTGAGTGAAGCTGGTGGGGTTTAACAGCAGGATTGGATCTTGTGTGTACCTTAAATGGGTAATTACTTTAGTCAGGCTCTCTGAAAAGTGTGACTCAATGGTTAGCATTGCTGCCTCACAGCACCAGGGACCTGGGTTCAATTCCATCCTCGGGCAGCTGTTTGTATGGAGTTTGTGCATTCTCCCCATGTCTGCGTGGGTTTCCTCTGGGTGCTCCAGTTTCCTCCCACATTCCAAAGATGTACAGGCTAGGTGGATTGGCCATGCTAAATTGCCCATAGTGTTCAGGGATGTATAGATTAGGTGAGTTATATGGGGATGGGTCTGGGTGGAATGCTCTGAGGGTTGGTGTGAACTTGTTGGGCCGAAGGGCCTGTTTCCACACTGTAGGGATCCTATAAATTTCTGTTCTACCCGGTGCCATTACGTGGCATATCCAAAATACTTCTGCAATTGAATCCTGATCAGCATATGGGTTTGCCAATAAATTAGAAAGTCAGAGTATGATATTTTGTCATTAAGTAAAGAAAGGCAATTTCTAATATCTGTTCCTCAACCCTTCTAAGCTTCAAGTTGAAACAGCAAGTAGAAGAAATTTGATCATTGCAATTCAGGATCATTGTAAAATGATTTAACATCGCAACTCTTCCACACTTCAATCCTAAACCTACGATCTCCTGAAGGACAGTAACAGGAGGTCCCATGAATAAACTACCATTATCTCAGTTTCCTTTTGAGTTATCCATCATCCGGTCTAGGATATTTAACACCATTCTTTCAGCACATTTGGTCAAAATTCTGGGATTCCCAAAATGACAGACCTGTCAGTGAACTTTCACAAGGTCCACCGCATATCAAGGAGAACTCTCACCATCACCTTTCCAATGGCAACAGAGGATGGGTAAGTGTTGGCCCTTCCCAGGCTGTGCACATCGTAAGTGTGAGTTGAATGAAACTGTTGACTGAATCTTTTTGTTCATTTGGTAATGGGTATGTCATGTCATGTCTGTGGAATGATTTTTGCTGCAACATTGAGTGAGTTTTCTACCTGAATCTTATCAAGCTCACACCCTTAATTGCCATTGCTACCCCAGTAGTGAGTATCATGTCAGGTTTCTGTCCCATCTGACCATGCAGTGTCTCCAAACTACTTGCTACTCACCAAGGGTCTCAGAATTTATCAGTATTCCTGCTGCCCAGAGCCATTTTTAAAAGCCTGTTGTGCACCCAGACAAGCAAGGCATTCATAATATGAGGCTCTCTGGCTGAAGGGACAAAGTGCAAAAAGGCAGGACAATGCAAAGCAGATGAAATTCACATCTCCAAGTAGGCTCTGAGTGAATGAATGCTTTGAGAGTAAGTCTTGCGCTCAGGGATGTAGCCTGGACCTCTGCAGGAGCAGGGTTGGCATTGCTAAGATGCACATCCAGGATTCAGGGAGTAAGGGGGACAGTAATCCATTACATTCAATGTGATGGTTTTCCTTATAGTGGGGATGGCTGCAAACAGGCTATGGATAGTGTCAACTTAAAGGGAACTTCAAGGTTTGTTTGGGGGTGGGGGGGGGGAGGCGGGCCAGGGCAGCACCTTGAGAACAGGTGGGGCCCAGTGCCACTGTGTTCTATGACATTTCTTTTTATTCTCTAGACGTGAATAACCACTTTAAAGGTGGGCAGCAAAGTGGCTCAGTGGTTAGCACTGCTGCCTCGCAGCACTAGGGACCTAAATTCAATTCTGGCTTTGTGCAACTGTCTATGTGGAGTTTGCACATTCTCCCCATGTCTGCATGGTTTCCTTTGCATGCTCCAGTTTGCTCCCACAGTCCAAAGATGTGCAGTCTAGCTGGATTAGCTATGGTATACACAGGGTTACAGGGATAGGGTGAAGGGGTGGTCAGAGTGGGATGCTCTTTGGAGGGTTGGTATGGACTCAATGGGCTGAATGGCCTGCTTCCACAATGTAGGGATTCCATGCCACTGGAAATTGGCAGGGGCAATGCCCACAGTGGGTGGAGTGACTCTCAGTTTGATTGGTGGAGACATGGGATCTATATGGTCATTCAGTTGGCATGCCACCTTCACTAATTTGTGGCACTTGCTGAGCCCAACGTGGATAATGATGGAGACAATGTATATCTCAATGTGTGGTGAAGCTGAACCGCGTCTCCGATGACTCTTCTGAGACCTGTTGTTGCCGAACATAGAGACCTTGGGATGCAGGTTCATAGTTCCTTGAATGTATAGTCACAGGCAGGTGAGGTAGTGTAGAAGACGTTTGGTATGCTTCACTTTATGGGTCAGAGCACTAAATATTAGAGTTGGGATGTTATGTTGTGGCTGTACAGGACATTGCTTAGGCCAATTTTGGAATAATGCATTCGATTCTGGTCTCCCTGCTGTAGGAAAGATGTTGCTAAACTTGAAAGGGTGTGGAATAGGTTTACAAGGAAGTTGCCAGGGTTGAAGGGTTTGAACTATAAGGAGAGGCTGAATAGGCTGGGGATATTTTCCCTGGAAGATTGGAAGTAGGGGTGCAGGGTAGGGGGGAGGGTGACTTTATAGAGGTTTATGAAATTGTGAAGGGCATGAATAGGGTGAATAGCCAAGTTTTCCCAGCATCCAAAGCTAGAGGGCATAGGTTTAAGGTGAGAGGGGTAAGATATAAAAGGAACCTAAGGGACAACCATTTCACACAGAGGGTGGTGCGTGTATGGAACAAGCTGTCAGAGGAAATAGTGGCTGGCACAATTACAACATTTAAAAAGCTTCTAGATGGGTACATGAATAGGAAGGTTTTAGTGGGATGGGGACCAAATGCTGGCAAATGGGGTTAGGTCAATTTAGGATATCTGGTAGGCATGGGCAAGTTGGACCGAAGGGTCAGTTTCCGTGCTGTACAGCTCTTTGACTCCACAACGAAGAAGCTCTTTCATTTCAATTTTCTGATTTGAGGTCATTTCCAGTGAGAGTCCTGGGCTCTGCCCCCTGGTAGGACACTTGTCACTGTGGCTGCTGACCTGAGAAGGTGAAGGCAGATGAAACAGGACTAGGGCTGACACCAAGCCCATGACCAGCAGTAACCCCTCACAGAGGATAACATGCAACCATCTCAGGGAGAGGTTCCCTCAGGATACATGCAATCCGACTTCCTGGGGATGAGTGGAGAGCAGTGTTGGTGCAGCCAGTGTATATCCTGGGATATTCTCTGGAGTGGGATATGAGGGCTGCAGGAGTGGGAGACCATCCTCTCCCACTGGCTATCAAGGTGGCAGTCACTTTGAACTTCTCTATAATTGGGTCCTTTCAGGGAGTGACAGCTGATCTGTGTGAAGTCTGTCTGTCACACTACCACAAATACATTAGGACAGTGACTGAAGCATCTGTGTAAGGTCACACTGGATCACTTCACTCCCCATGACAGGGTCAGTGCCGCTGCCCGGACTGTAGGATTCAGGAACTTGGATGGCATCCCCCGGGAGTAGGGTACCATTTACTGTCCGCACATGGCGCTGACCGGGCCATATCACAACACTGTGGAACTCACCAATAGGAAGGGGTTTCATTTCATTAATGTTCAGGTGATCTGTGATCACCGTTACCACTTCCTGAAAGTATTTGCCCGCTACTCTGGTAGCTGCCGTCATTCCTGCATCCTGGTGTTCCAGGCTTATTTGAGGGTCTGTGTCCTCTACAAGGCTGGTTACTGGGGCACAAGAACTACCCAGTTTGACCAAGGCTCATGACAGCATTACACCAACCACCTGCTGACTGATGCAGAGCACAGATACAATGCTTTCTATGCTTCAACTAGGGCCATGGGGGAGCAGATGATGGATGAGCTGGAGATGTGGTTCCCCTGCTTAGAGGCTACCCCCCCCAGTATTATTTGGACAGAGTATGTTGTCTTGTGCACAAGTGGAGCAGGCAACCTGACAAATGATAGATACTGAGCAACTGGGGGCATTGGGATCAATTTTCTGAGACAGAGGGAAAGGACATTGTGGGGAGGAGGAAGCTGTCATGGTCTATGATAGAGAAATTGCATCATTTGCAACCGACCAAACAGAACCTCATTGAAACCCACTATCAATAGATGAGAGTTTGAGTGCAGCAGGCAGTCATTCAGTGTAAAATAGTCATAGATCATGATGCTAAAATCTTATTTATAATGTGGAAGTGAACTTCATTCTGTCATTGTTTTGTTTGTGATCCTTTTAGCTTTCTGTAAATGCAAGCTCACTTCGACTCGTCCAATCGGTTGCCTGTATGTGATGGTTCCCCATTGGAGAATGACAAGCTGCAGGTCTACAGTAGCCAGTGGAGTTAGAGAGAGTGTTCAGGTGGGATATTAGCTATGGATAGATAAAGTATGTGGCCTGGTGGTTAAACTGCGACTAAGGTGGGTTTGCACCTGTGTAGGAATTTTGGCCAATTTAGCTATGCAATGTGGGCAACACAGCTTGTGGCTGCTGTACCTTAATGTGAGCAGTGAGCGGCAATGGTAGACTGCCAATTCTTGCCCAGGAACACAGTGGCCTTTCAAAGATGGCGCAGGGGCATAGGGTATTGGTCTATGGAATGAATGGCGAATTGTTCTGGGAATGGCATGTGGTAAGATGGGGCTAGAATCTGGTGAGAGGTCATAAATGAAGCAAGGTGGGTAAGCTATGATGAGAAAGCACATTAGACCTCATGATGCAAATAGACCCCAAATAACTCAATGCAGCCCAGAGGTAGCCAAAGGAATGTAACATTTCACCCTACATATGTAGGGTTTTGGGAAGTCGGCTATAAAGGCCTCTGGTTAGGCCACTTTTGGAATACCCTGTTCAATTCTGGTCTCTCTTCCCTGTTATTAAAGATGTCATGAAACTTGAAATGGAGCAGAAAAGATTTACAAGGATGTTGCCAAGGTTAGAGGGTTTAAGCTAAGGGTAGAGGCTGAATAGGTTGGGGGTATTTTCCCTGAAGTGTTGGAGCCTGAGAGGATGACCTTATAGAGATTATAAAATCATGAGGGGCATGGATAGGGTGAATAGCCAAGGTCTTATTCCCAGGGTAGGGGAGTCCAAATCTAGACGGCATAGGTTTAAGGTGAGAGAGGAAAGATTTAAAAGGGCTCTAAAGGGCAACCTTTTTCACACAGAGGGTGGTGCGTGTATGGAACGAGCTACTGGAGGAAGTGTTGGAGGCTGGTACAGTTACAACATTTAAAAGGTAACTGCATAGGAAGGGTTTAGACGGCTATGGGCCAAATGTAGGCAAATGGGGCTAGATTAATTTAAAATATCTGGTCACCATGGATGAGTTGGAGCAAAGGGTCTGTTTTCATGCTGTACAGCTCTATGACTCTAAGTTATCTTGCAGTCACAGTCATGGAAACAGAGAGCTTTTAATTTCCACATAGCTGACAATTTGAAATAGGAAATAAAGGCTAGCTGCTGCTCAAGCAATGCTCCTTGTCTTTTCATAATGTTTCTATCAAGGCGATGGGAAAATGGTGTCATCAGAACACTTTTCTGATTTAAACACTGCCCCAATTTTCACTGTAGCAGCTAGAAGTCAGTCTCATTGGAAAACAGATGTCTGATCTGGTTACGTCAGTGTCCTGTCAGTCAAGTCAGATGAAAGTAATATGCCCAGCCCCCTCTTCTGCAATATCTCGGGCATGACACTCTAGCAAGACACTGACTTTTATGTCGAATTTTCACACCAACATGATTCTGGCTCCGATTTCAACTTGATAATAGAAATTAAACATGGACAGCTACGTGACACACAATCAATAGATAGCAACCAGAAGTTAAATTTAGCAGTCAGCCATTTAATAAAAAAAAGGACCCAATAGATGTCAGGAACAAGGATGTTTAGAAATTCAAGGGTGGTTGGAGGTTGGCATGGGGATCAGTGAGACGGTGGATGTTGTCAAATCTTTCCAAATGGAATTATTTAGGACATGATTAAGCAGACAAGGGAATAGGTGCAACTGAAATATAGTGACCACAATGTAGGAAAGGTAAAGATGAAGATTGAGAAGGTGATAAATAAGTATAAGCCACGTTAACCATTTTTGGAAAAAGACAAATTTTGAAGGAATGGGAATGAATTTATGATAAATAGACTGAAAAAAAAACTCCAAGCTATACTGGTAGAATGATGGTGTGAGATATTTAAAATTGGTTTCTAATGGAATTCAGAATCATATTCCCTCAACAAAACAAGAACAAACTAGCTAAACATGAAATATTTTGCATGAACAAAGATTAAGTGTGAAACCGAAGAGGAAAGCAGAAACATTAAAGCGGAGGACTACAAAAGGAAATATGAGAAGCTAGGATAAACATTAATATTAGTACAAAATTAACATTAGCATGAAATTACCAATCTCAATTATCAAAATATTATAAAAGAGAGCAGTGAAGTGACAAATAAAGAACCAAAGGCAAAATAAGATGCAGAAAGGCCACAAAGGGATGCATTAGAAATAGAATTAAAATTAAAATTAAGTTTAGTGTCATGTGTACTCAAGGACAGGAAACAGGATAGAGCCTTTATTGTCACATGGACTCGAATGAATGCAGTGAAAAGTTTGTGATGTCTCTCAGAACTTTATTAGGTACAGGGTACCTAAGTACAGATTATTTTTAAATGTTGTCACAGAGTTGAAATAGTGGAAAAAATAGACTAGCATGGGAATACAGAGTTTAAAATCCCAGAATGGCAATTAAAAAGTGTTCTTAAAGTACTCAAGTTATAGAACTTGTCAACTGCGTTTGTGCCCACTGGGCTTCAGAGCACCAGGCCTCCCCTCTGTCCCGGACTCGCCTCCAGGACATATCCCCCCACCTGCCCACTCTGTTTGCTCTGTTCCCTACTCCGGGCTCCTGCCCACGACTCACTTCCAGATCTGAGCCCACACTCGCTGTTCTCCACGGTCTGGGACTCACCGCCCCACTCCAGGCTCCAGCCCGCGACTCATCTCCCTTCGTCTCACCTCCATTTGTTTAAGAAGTTTAAAAGCTGGAGTTGCGGTGGGGTGGGTTGGGGGGGGAGTGGAAAACACTGCTGCAAGGAGGAAGAAAAAGAAAGAAAAGGGAAAAGGAACTGGCGAGCAGAGGAGCTTTGGCTGGAGTGTCTTGCTCTGCCATCGTCTTGCCAAGTGAACAAAGACGCTAACCCTGGTGCCACCCTGGGTACAAATGTACCCAGGCACAAAATCTCAGGCACAAGGTAGGAAAACAAATGAATAAATAAGTTGAAACTTAATCATTACAGTCTTTCTGAGTATAAAGTAGAACAAATAAAGAATTACAGTCCTTCTTCAGCTCTGGGCCAGCAGATGCTCTACGCTGGGGTTCCCCACGAGGGCTTGCATTCCTCCGCACTGGGCTCCATCTCTCCCCAGCGTAAATTGGTCGCCCCAGTGCTGAGCACACACTCCACTGCGATGCCATCTCGCCGTCAACAACCAGAGTCCAGCCTGGCTTGCCAGACATCTCTCTGCCAACTGCCGTCCGGGCTCATCAGCCACCTCACCACAGACCACCAGAGTCCCAATCCGGTACAACCCTGAGGCACCTCACCACAGACCACCAGAGTCCCGATCCGGTACAACCCTGAGGCACCTCACCACAGACCACCAGAGTCCCGATGT
>JAHRHZ010000087.1:30206741-30232814 GCA_024137785.1 Ginglymostoma cirratum
AAATGGCAGCACAATTGAATGATTGCCTTGCTTCCCAGTTACCAAACAGACGGCCATGGTGAATATAGTGGCATGAGAAGCAGACAACAAAGGATATAAAGATATTTAAGATGGAAATTGGTGAGATAATTGAGAAGGTAATAAAACCTAGCAAGGATACCCCTTATCAAATGGGTTAATTAAGAACATATTGAAAGGAGTTTTGAAATATGTTACAGAAGTTTATACATATATTAGAAAAGCTGATAGTTTCAGTGGACCAGTAAAATATTATTGCGACAATTGGAAACAGAAATGGGTGAATTTCAAGAACTACAGAATAATTAGATTCACACCGTTGGCTGAAATATTGGAATCGTTGTTTGAGGATGTAATAGAATAACACATTTAGAAATTGGAAAAGTAACATAAAATAGTCATCAGATATTACCATTCTTCGTCTCACTGAATTATTTGACAAAATAGGAGAAAGAGTAGAGAAAGGTAATGTGGTGAATTTAACATACATTGATTTGTGCAAGCCCCTTGAATTAAGTATTGCATAATGACCCATGACCAAGTTCAGAGCGTGTGAAGTTAGATGACAGGTAGCAATATACATTGCAAAGTGCCCATAAAAAGAGGACTAGAGACTTGGTTAAGGTTAATGAGTTGAAATTTCATGTATCCATAATAAAAATGGCAATTGAAATCAATTCTGGGATTCCCATCTGTGTTCCCTTCACTGGCAAATCTTAGCAGCGTGAGATTAAGAGCATGGATAGAGGCCTATATGCAGTGGTCTTGAATTTTTCAGCACTATAGTGAAAGCAGGCATTTCAGACTCACCCACAATTTTAATGAAGTCAGGCTGGCTTCTGGAGGTGAAAGGATTCACACCAGCTTTGAAGTATTGTGAACCATGAAGGAAGACTCTAACTGGAGTTGGCACCCTTTTTAAATGCAAGCACAAATGGTATTTTCAAAATTCACATGTTGTTTATGAAATGCTAAATGATAAATTAAATATTTTGATGTTTTAGTTGAGTATGGAATTTTGCTTCAAAATGTAAGTCACTATTAACTTAACCAGCATTGTGAAAGGTTAAAGTATTCAGAGGCATTAAAATACATTATCCTCAGGATAAGCTCTTCTTCCTCATTGACAACATTTATAATTAAATTAGACCATGTCAGTAGTCCCCTATAATGTAATGGTTTCATTGAATTACAGCCTGAACAACAATTTTCCAGTTTCAAAGCATGAACAGATGGCTGAGCATCTTCAGTGATTTCAATGGCATTAAAATGCACAGCTCTGGAGGTTTTCTTGACACAGTTGTGCAGTAATGTTTCATTATGAATGTTCATTTTGAGTTAAAAACCCACTAATGGATCCAGCACGGCAGAGATGATTGACATAGTCATTCAATAAAATCTCATAATGCATGCTTGTTCTAAGCACCAAACTCCACAAATGAATTCTGCTAAACACAAGAGTCAAAGAGGCTGTTTTGCGTTTTGTAGGTTTTGATAGTTTTATGACCATTGGGTAGTTAATCATTTTGAAGTGGTTTCTGAATGACTGTTACCTTGATTTATTTTTTGACTATCTCAAATTATGTCGAATGTTATTTTAGGGCTCAAGAGCCCCTGTGCCTATTGGATGCTAATTGAGTGTACAGAGTATGGGGGACTGTGGAAATGGGCACGGGAATGGGAGAGGATATGTGGGAAATGAGAGAACACCAAGGGTGAATTGAATATGGGGAAAGGGAGGATGGTGGAATATGAAGAGGGATTTGGGGGAAATGGGTAAGGAAAGGCTGGGGGAGGATCTGGAGAGTAAGGGGCTATGAAGTGGATGAGAGAAATATGGCGGAGCATGGAGGGATTAAGCAGCATATGAGAGTGGTAACAATGTGTATAAGGAGGGCTTGCAAGGTGAGGAACATATGAGGATTGAAAGGGTGGCTAAGCATGTGGATGAGAGTTAAGGGACCAGATACATCCATCAAATTGATTCCACATCCTAGCAAATGGAGACCTTTTGAACTGGGCACATTAGCAACCATTTACCTCCATTTCAGCCTTGAGCATGGTTCCAGAAGCAGTGTCCTAGCTTCAGCCTGACACCATCTCTCCTCCATGAATATCACTTGGGTAGGCAGGAGTCAGGATCATAGAGCAAAGAATGGACCTGTCTCCCAAATCCCACTGGAAAGGTGAAGACGTACTCTAGTTTCTCAGATTGCGAGGAATGTA
The DNA here is from genome assembly GCA_024137785.1 of Ginglymostoma cirratum. NCBI lineage: Eukaryota > Metazoa > Chordata > Chondrichthyes > Orectolobiformes > Ginglymostomatidae > Ginglymostoma > Ginglymostoma cirratum. The sequence continues at coordinate 30,208,986 of JAHRHZ010000087.1, forward strand.
GGAAGTTGTACTCCATAAGATTCTAGCCTGAGGTCATTCATGTCAACTATTTTCATAAAGGGTTTGCAATTAAGAACTGGAAATACAGTTTCAACATCTGTGAATGATACCAAAATCTAATACGGAGATAGAGTCAGATTGCTTATTGCTCATTGCAATTGACAATGGGATGTAGTTACAAGCAACTGAAAAGGAAGGAAAGGACCAGTAGGCATAGAGAAATGAACCGACCACTAAACAGATCACCACTCCTTGAGAAAATTCAAGATAAAGTGAGATTTGAATAACAGCCTTAACAACAAGGCCGCATTTAACCAAGTGTGACATCAAGAAACCCAAGTAAAATTGGATCAGTGGGTATCAGGGGGAAACTCTCTTCTGGTTGGAGTCATTCTTAGCATGTGGGAAGATGGTTGTGGTTGTTGGAGATCAATCATCTCAGCTCCAGGACATCTCTGCAGATTTTCTCCAGGGGATTGTCTTTGACCCAAGCATCTTCAACTGCTTCATCAATGACCTTCCCTCCATCATAAGGCCAGAAGTGGGCATGTTCGCTGATGATTGCACAATGTTCAGCACCATTCATGACTCCTCAGATACTGAAGCAGTCCATGTCCGAATGCAACAAGATCTGGACAACATCCAGGCTTGGGCTGACAATAGGCATGTAACATTCATGCCACACTAATGCCAGACTATGAACATCATCAATAAAAGACAATCTAACCACCACCCCTTGACATTCAGTGGTGCTACCATCACTGAATCCCCAACTATCAACATCCTGAGAGTTATCATTGATCAGAAGCTCAGCGGGACTCACCACATAAACACAGTGGCGACAAGAGCAGGTCAGAGGCTTGGAGTACTATGGCGAGTAACTCACTTCTTGACTTCTGGAAGCCTGTCCACCATCTACAAGGCACAAGTCAGGAGTGTGCTGGAATACTCCCCATTTGCATGGATGAGTGCAGCCCCAAAAACACTCAAGAAGCTTGACACCATCCAAGACAAAGCAGCCCGCTTGATTGGCACTACATCGACAAACATCAACTCCCTCCACCACCCTGAAGTAATAAAAATATATACTATCTGCAAGATGAAGTGCAGAAATTCACAAATGATCCTTACACAGCACTTTCCAAACATCCATCGAGAAGGGCGAGGATAGCAGATGCATGAGGACACCACCAGCTTCAAGTTCCCCTCCAAGCCACTCATTATCCTGACTGTACTTTCACTGTCGCTGGGTCAAAATCCTGGAATTTGCTCCCTAATGGCACTGTGGCTCAACCCAAAGTATGTGGACTGCAGTGGATCAAAAAGGCAGCTCATCACCACCTTCTCAAGGGGCACTTGGGACGGACAATAAATGCTGGCCCTGCCAACAGCACCCACATCCCACAAGCGAATAAAAAAATTAATTCAATAAACATTCATGTGGCAATGTAAGTGAAAAACTGAGGATGTGAGGTTGCACACTTTGATTGTGTATGGCTTGGAAAATCAAGACTGTAAATGCGATAGAAAAGTAAAGGTACTTAGGGTTGGGGATCCATAAATTGGCAAAAAAAAAGTAATGCAGGCTGAAAAGGAGACATAACAATGCAATATAGAAAAAAACACAGTTGAGTGCAATGATTTTAAACTGAAATAAAGCCTTGAACAGACCACACTACTTTTGCTTTCTATTGGTCACATTACAAAAAAGGATTGGCACTGGAATAGGTACAAAAAGTACTGGTTCAAGAACTGGGTAGTTATATTTGCCAGTGAACATTGAATTGGCTGCAACTCCTTCCCTCAGAAATAGAAGTTTGAGGGGTGATCAAAATAAGGCACAAGCTATAAATTAGAAACTTGTTAATGCTAAGATCTCACAGCGAACTATTCTCAGCATTGAATTTTTACAAAACAAAACATGCATAGAGAACACATTTTGAATAGGATTGAGAATGATTGAAATAAATATTAGTTCTGTGACTGAAATATGTTATTACATTTCAGGTACACATGTCTTGGAAGAATTGATGAACCCAGTTCATGGCGTTTTCTGTCATATAAGGAGTTCAGTCTAAATGTATGATATGCTAATACAAGATTGTATCTCTTCCTGTGACAGTGTATACAATATTGTGTGATATTGATCTCTCATGCAGCCCCGTGAGAGATGAAGTCATGGTAGGATGCTCCTTAAATGAAATTAGTGTTTTCCTCACCTCAAGAAACCCTATAAATATTCATTAGTTTCACAACAAAGTCAAGAATATAACACTTTCCATTCTGTGAAGTGTAGTGAGTCAATAAATTATGAGATGTTCTGGGATATTATTTATGTTCAAGAGCCCCCAGTGTTCCATTAACAAAGACAGGTACCAAAGAGGTTTACAGGAAATTAGTTTAACTTTCACTTCCACTGTACTCAATGGGAGAAAATTAACCAACCCTTCTGACCAATGAATACATTCATGTTCTTCCAAAAAGCCAAACCGGCAAATTCACAAATTACAACCTGTGCAGAACATCTAACAGAAATACGTTATTTCAGATACTATTCAGGTTCCTTTAGTGAAATCCAGAAGGATTCGCATAAGGGTTTTGGAGGTAGGATATGACTTGGTGTGTATGTTAAGTGGGTAATACAAAATCAGCCATCCATTTTATATCTCTCCCGATTTTCATCTCCATTGATGGGAAAGGCAGTAAGCAGGAGCCAATTCAGCGGCACAAATTCCTATCTCTCCTCCTTGTAATCACAGTCATACCTTCAACTCGCAAATCTAAAACCTGCTATTTAGTATGTTATTTGTTTTCCACATAGTGGAGAAAATTGGAGTAATTATAGTCCAATCTTTTTGTACTTTTGGAACAGTGCTAACCTACAGGAAAGTACACAGCTGTTAGCATCATTCTCTTTTGATAGTGTCCTGACAGAATTCACCCATTGCAGCAATCTGATAGTCAGTATAATCTTCACAGCTTTAGTCTGAAATGAAGGCAGCTTCAAACCCAAGCGTTAATTGTGTCACTGATTTTGACATTCAATGGAATCTCCCAGAGAGACAGGAGCCAGTGATCAATACAATAGTGTTGTTAACCTATCTGTAGTGCTTTTTATGACTGTGTAAGGTAGCCATCAGCTGAGATACTTTCAAGGTAAAAGTGCTTGAAGAGATGGTTTCTCATCATAACTGTGAACAAAGCAGCTTTATCAGTCCCGGATCCATTGGTCTCAACTCTATCCAATTTGAAATAATGCTGTAGATGGTTGAATGTAAACATGAAGCTTGTAACATGAAAAAATAAGAAGAGGTTTACATGAATTCAAAAGGGAAAGTCCAAGCTTGTCCAAGCTTAACCAACCTTCTTGACTCACTGGAATTTAGATTGAGGGGCGATCTCATAGAAACACGTGAAATTCTAATGGGACTGGACAGGCTAGGTGTGGGAAGAATGTTCCCAATGTTGGGGAAGTCCAGAACTATTGGTCACAGTCTAACAATAAGAGTTGGCCATTCAAGACTGAGATGAGGAAGAATTTCTTCACACAGAGAGTTGTGAATCTGTGGAATTCTCTGCCACAGAAAGGTGTTGGGGCCAGTTCATTAGATATATCCAAGAGGGAGCTAGAAGTGGCCCTTGCAGCTAAAAGGATCAAGAGGTAAGGAGAGAAAGTGGGAGTGGTATCCTGAAATTGAATGATCAGCCACAATCATACTGAATGGTGGGACAGGCTCGAATGGGCCAAATGGCCTACTCCTCCACCTATTTTCTATGTTCCTATGGCTTTAAATGACATAAGGCAGGCTCTTTGCATTGCTTCAAACTGGCCTCAAGTTTCTGCGGCCAAGTTTACTTTGTACCTTCTGCGTGGTAACAATATCATGCCATTCAAAGCATTTCAAGTGAGCGCCAGTCATCAAATGAGATTTTCCTGGAGCTGAAAGCAGGACCACCGGAATGGCACATTTTTCATATCAACATTCATAAACTTGCTGCGCCATTTCTACATAGAAAGGAAAAAAGCAGCAAGCATCATTAGCCTCACTGTTACATCGACAGCAAGTTTTGGCCAATTGTCTCTTTCTGGTTCAAACCCACTTTTTCAACACTGTTGTAAAAATATTTTGGCATCAGATGGCTATTGAATGTCAACTGCCAAAGACAGTATGCCCCAGCGTGCTGCTCATAATATGTTGATGAAAATATATACTGCCAGTCAAGGAAACACCAGACAGCTGAGAGCAAAGGAGATGAACCCAATCAAACAGATATTAGAAATATAATTTTAAAACCTTGGCAGAACAGGCAGCTTTGACGTGCTCTGAATAAAACATTACTTGCCACCAGCTAGTTAGCTGTCTCATGGACCTTTCCCTTATATACAAGGGCACTGCTATAATATTAATCTGAATAGACTGATTTCATGTGGCCTGCAGGCTTCAGGAGTTGGTGAGACATGTCTTAGAGCCTTTGTCCAAGTGTGATGCTGATCTCTGTTTGACATTGCCACAGGAAGATAGAGATATTTCTGATTATAAAAACCGTCGATTCATATCTGAGACTTGCCTTTTGGCCTTGAGGCGTCTGTGTTGATAGCTCCACGTATCTATGAGGCACAGAAACCATTCTCTCAGGAATATTCAGTATGGTATGAAAATAATGTGCTAGTTTCAGGTTGCAACCCTATATTATGATGCCTGTAACCTTTCTTGATCATCATGCCTATTGTTCAATTTTTCCTTTGTCAATGTTTGACAAAGCAAATATCAATAGCTTACTCAACACTGCGTGCAGGAAATTTTCTTCGCCTAATTTTGCTACTGCTACCCATGGCTTTTCAGTCAGGATTTCAAAGCGAATTACAGGTTGCAACTCATTGCAACGTATCTGTAATGTGCATAATGCCGAGGTGCAAAGGCATTTATGACTGTCTTTATTGCAAGATGCTAAACAAGAAAATTGAGAGTTCAGATTTACAGGAAAGTCTGACTGGAAAATTGTGCTGAGTTTCTCTTTGTCAGCACTTCCATACCTCATTTCCCTTCCTGCCTGTCAATTCCAACGACTGCGAGACATATTTGACTCGTTTAGGTGGGAGTGTGCAAACAAAGTTACACAACATGCCCCATTTCCTTCCACTGACAAACCATTTGCCTTATTTCTTTTCTTCAGCTTTTTCAAGACAGTGTTGCAGAGTTAGATGGAGAAGCTGAAAGAGAACTTAAAGAGCCTAAGTGTCAACTTTGATCAATCAAAGCATAATTCTGACTCATTCTTGTGAAATAAAGCACTGGCAGAGTTAGGAATGTGGGAAATGGCACGTTCTTTCTCACTTATAAAAAGGAGGAAGAAGAGAGAGTGTTAACAATATTTTCTGATGAGCAAACAGAATTCCATAGAAATTTCAAGATACACGTTGCACTGTGTTAGTGCAGGCTACAACAGGATAAAAAAATAAAAGGTTTATCACAAACCAGAAATTTTCACCTATCTTCGAACTTTTGCAACTCCCAAAAGCCTAACATCTGCCTTCATTGGATGACAAAGGAGATAGGCACTAATTGAGTTCTTCAGCTCCATTCAAGTCCCTTCTCACCTCTCCTATTAGCAATACCCTCTATTCTCTCATTTCATATCTTCATATCAACATTTTCTTCTCTTCAACCAGTGCCGGTCCTAGCAAGTTCCACATTGTCAACCTCTTTGGAAGAAGAATTTTCTTCTCAATTCCTTTTTGGATTAGTTGGTGACCAGATTATCTTAATGGCCTCTTATTTCGACAAATGGAGCTATTCTATCTGCTAACACTCCATCAAAATATTATAACATTTAAAAAAACTCAATGAGGTCACTCCTCTGCCTTTATTTTACAAGAGGAAAGAGACACCTTTTGTTCAGACCATAAGACCACAATATATAGGAGCAGAATTGGTTTATTCAGCCCAACAAGTCTTTCTTGGCCATTCAATCATGTTGTTTTATGCTCACACAGTATGGAGCTGGAAGAACACAGCAGGCCAGGTAGCATCAGAGGAGCAGGAAAGCTGATGTTTCAGTTCGGGACATTTCTTCATTTCTGAAGAAGCTGACGTTTTGAGTAGGGACCCTTCTTCATTTCTGAAGAAGGGTCCCAACCCGAAACCTCAGCTTTCCTGCTCCTCTGACGCTGCCTGGCCTACTGTGCTCCTCCAGCTCCACACTATATTATCTCTGACTCCAGCATCGGCAGTTCTTATTATCTCTTATGTTATGCTGATATGTTTCCCAACCCCATTTTCCTGCTTTCTCTCCACAACCCTTGATCCCCTTACCAATCAAGAACATTTCTATCTCTGTCTTAAGCATGCTTAATGACTTGGCCTCCACAGCCCTCTGCAGCAATGAGTTCCACAGATTAACCACATTCTGGCTGAAGAAATTCCTCCTCTTCCCAGTTCCAAAGGCTTGTCCCTTCACTCCGAGGCTGATCCCTCAGGTTCCAGTCTCTCTTACTAATGAAAACATCTCCATACTATATATAGGCCTAAGCATTTCTGCTTTCATTCCTTTAAATCTTCTTTGCACCTTGACCAGTGCCGGTACGCATGTTTCCTGGGCAAGAATGATAAAATCTGGCTGATGTTTCAATTTCTGAAAACTTTCATTGGAACTAAGCAAAGATTTTGAACAGGTGGCAAGGGGGAAGGTACAAAGAAGATTTATAGGAATGAAATGCATAGACTTAGATATAATGTGGAGAAGATATTGACATTTCTATGAGTAAAAGAGAATTGGAAAGGCCTGTGATACAGCAGAAGAGATTAAATGATAAAGAATTTCATGCACAAAGCCAAAGGGAATGGCAGGGTAAGAAACAAAAACATGCCTAGATGAGGTGTGAGTGGCAGAATAACAACAATTCTTATGTACTGAGATTAAAAAGAGGAAAGATTTAAAATAAAACAAAACATTGAAAAGCACAAAGCCATGGTTATAATTTAAAATTATTGGAACTCAATACTGAGTCCAGACTACTGAATCAGAAGGTGAGGAGCTGATTCTGGTTTCAGGAACATTATAATCTTCTTGACCCAATACTGAATTCAATAATTATAGATTATAGAAATAAGTCCATCAAATGTGTTCCCATAAAGATTATCCTCCTTATACTTACATACATTTCATTTCTCATCAAAAGCTTTCACTTACTTAGAAGAATTGAATTTGAAAAATGCAGCTTTGATAGAGACCAGAAGATGCTCAGTCAAATGGAGAAATCTCAGGTGATGAAGTTTAGCGAGAATTGAAATGAGTTTTGTGTACAGAAAGATGAAAAGTTATGTATCGCAATATTGTTTGCAATCTAATAAAGTCCTTTGCTTTTGATTTAACAAAAAAAAATCATTGTGAATTATGTGCTTACTGCAATTTTAATTCTGCTTTATTTTTGAATTTAGCTTTTTCAGAGGTGTGTGTCAGGGTCAAGGTAAAATATAAGATCTTGTGAATGATTTTTCTTCTAAGATAGATGACAAGGCAGGTCAGTAAGACTGAACTAAGACTCAGACAAGCATTGGTTGAGAATTACAATGAATTGCAATCTTTCTCTCGTAAATTCATGAATCTAAAATCAATATTACACAAGGGAAAGAAGCCTAAAGGCGATGACAGGCTCGGAATCCCCTGGGATTGGTCACAAAAACACAATGGGGATTATTTTTCTAATTCATTTTTATGATGTCTGCGTCTGTTAAGGCCTGCATTCATTTCTCATTCCTGACTGCCCTTGAGAAGGTGTTCATGAGTTATTTCTTGTACTGCTGCAGACCATGGTTCGATAGGTGCATCAACACTGATATCAATAAAAGAGTTCCAGGATATTAAACATGCCACAGTGAAGCAACACAGGTATGGTTCCAAGTCAGGATGTTGTGTGGCTTCGGAAGAAACTTGCAAGTGGTGGTGCCCCTATGTCGAGGTGAGGCAATGTAAAATAAAAGGTGTGGATCTAAAGAGGGTTCAGGAACAGAGATACCTGGGGATAAATGTGCACTAATCATTGAAGATGACAAGGTGACTATGTGGCTAGACAGGCCAATGGGATTCTGTCAGCAGAATGGAAGTAAATAGCCACAGTAATCAATTTAGTCTCCGATGATAGGCTCTTCAGAGAACTCGCCACCATTTTACCATTGGCAGAGGACCCACCTCACACTTGGAATGGTCCCAAGGAAGGTAGGCTTGGGAGGTCATCGGAACCAGAGGCCCCACCCTTTAACTTGGGGGTTTCCATTGTTACGAACGCAACAACAGTCCAACCATTGCTACTGAAGGAACTTTCAATTCACTTGGGCCAGATACTCGCTTGGCCTCTATATTCAATGCAATTATTTTATCCTAACTTGGCCTCACACATTCTGTGAGCTGCCTTGGCAGCCCCTGACTCTCCTACTGGAAGTACCAAGGCTGTAGAGTTCCTAGCCCAGGGCTTTACAGGGTAGTGAGTGCTGAGGCGGGCAATTCAAATGTCACCTCTGAGAAAATAGCTCCCTGATCTGTCTCCCGGTAAGTTCAGATCTCCATTTGTCTGAAAACTAATGGTAATCTGGAAAAGTGTTGTACACTAGCCACCAGAGCAGAGGCAAGAATGTTCTGCTATCTTAAAATTTTAATAATCAAAAACTCAGCGTAAGAATTCCCCAGGGAGTTAATATCATAGAATCATAGAATCCCTACAGAGCAAAGCAAGCCATTCAGCCCATTGAGACTGCACAGACCCTCCAAACAGCATTCCATCCACAGAGATAAAAGGTACTGCAGATGCTGGAGAATCCGAGATAACAAGCATGGGGCTGGATGAACACAGCAGGTCAAGCAGCATCATAGGAGCAGGAAAACTTGACGTTTCGGGCCTAAAACCTTCATCAGAAAAAAATGGGGAAAAAAATCAGAAAAAAAATCAGAAAATCAGAAAAAAAAATTTTTTCTGATGAAGGGTTTAGGCCCGAAACGTCAAGTTTTCCTGCTCCTATGATGCTGCTTGACCTGCTGTGTTCATCCAGCCCCATGCTTGTTATCTAGCATTCCATCCACACCCACTAGACTACCCTATCCAGTAACACTGCATTTACCATGGCTATCTCACCTAACCTGCACATGACTGGTAAACTTGAGCATTCCTTTCCTGCTCCTGACACGTGAGTTTGGATGGCAGGTGGTGAAATTTGATTTCAGAATAAGAGTATTGTGGAGTAATGGTAGTTTTGTACCCCTGAGCCAGAAGGGCTGGGTTCAAGTCCCACGTGCCCCAGAAATGTGTCATAGGGGTCTGAACAGGTCAATGTAAAAACAATTAATTAATGACTTCCATGTTGGAATGAACAGGCTGAGCTTTGACATGCAGTGATAGTATCCCTACTTCAGGGTCAGCAAGGCTGGGGTTCGAATCCCACCTGCTCCAAAGGACATTATAATGCATCGGAACAGGATAATTAAACATATCTATGATTTATTTGGGTATTCTGTCTATTACAGCCAATGTGGCAATATACACAGTACAAGACCAGAAACCACAGGCAAGCTTCTAAAATCCAGCCATAGAATCATACAGCATGGAAACAGACCCTTCAGTCCAATGGGTCTATGCCAAACTAAACTAGTCCCACCTGCATGATCCTGGCCCATATCCCTCCAAACCTTTCCAGTTCATGTACTTATCCAAATGTCTTTTAAAATGTGTGCCCACATCCATCACTTCCTCAGGAAGTTCATTCCACATGCAAATCGCCCTCTGTGTAAAAAAATTGCCCCTCATGTCTGTTTTAAATCTCTCGCCTCTCACCTTAAAAATATACCCCCAGTTTTGAAATTCCACCAGTCTAGGGAAAGATATCTACCATTAACCCCATTCATACCCTTCATGATTTTATAAACTTCTATAAGGTCACGTTGCAACCTCCTATGCTCGAGTGATTGATTTCAGTGAATTCTCAAGTCAGATTGAATTGCGTTGTTGTTGATAAACCATGGAAGACGTGTTCAATAACCACAGTGGATATAAGAGAGGAATGCAATGGTTTCAATCTGTTTTTGATTTCAGAAGATGGTTAATGAAGATGCTCACACACACAACCACACACACATGCAACTTTCAAAGATGTTAAGCCTCATTGAATTAGTGACAAATTAGCTAGCTTTACTATAAACTAATTTCTGCCTCTAATTGTCAAATGAATCATAAATAACAAGAAAACACTATTTGTGAGATGATAGAGACCATTGAGGTTACACTGGGATCTGTTCATTGTTCACATTATCCAGAAACATCTCTAAAGATATATTTTATGGAGATAAATTGGGCTGGTTTTTCTGAGGAGAGGCAATCACACATAGATAGCCACTTCATTTTTTTTTAACATTAAGACAAAGCTCCGTTTTTCTGGAAAGTTCTGAGCATGGCTCCTTCTGAAATATGGAGCAGGCCTTAAAGTTGACAGGTTCCTTTTAGAGCAACGTGGTTGGACACTGTCAAACCGTAGCCCCTTTATCACAGCAATAATTGGTGTACTCTGCAATTTAAAGAAGAATTTGAGTTGAAGACTTTGAGACAGGATAGAAACATAGAAACATGGAGAAAAAGAGCAGGAGTAGGCCATTCGGCCCTTCAAGCCTGCACCACCATACAATATGATCATAGCTGATCATCCAAATCAGTAACCTGCTCCTGTTTTCCCCCAAATACCCTTTGATACCTTTAGCATAAAAAAAGCTATATCTAACTTGATCATGAAAACATTCAATATTTTCTCCTCAACTGCCTTCTGTGATGGAGAATTCTATAGACTCACTACTCTCTGGATAAAGAAATTTCTCCTCACCCTAGTCCTAAAGGCCTACCTTGTATCCGTAAACTAAGTCCCCTCGTTCTGGACTCCCCACTCATCAGGAACATCCTTCCTGTATTTACCCTATCTGGTCTTACTGGAATTTAATAGCTTTCTATGAGACCCCCCTCATTCTTCGAAAAGCCCAGTGAATATATCATGTTGGGAATGTAAAGGAGGCTATATTTGTGAAGGGGCCAACCCAAAATATAAGGGTGCGAGATGGTTGAGCTATCTTCTCTGGCAACCACTACCATGGGCAGAGAGATGGCAGATGGAGTTTAATCCAGAAAAATGTGATGTAATGCATTTTGGAAGATCTAATCCAGATGGAAAATATACAGTAAATGGCAGAACCCTTAAGAGTACTGATAGGCAGAGGGATCCGGGTGTACAGGTACACATGTCACTGAAAGTGGCAATCCAGGTGGAAAAGGTGGTCAACAAGACATATGGCATGCTTGCCTTCATTGGCTGAGGCATTGAGTTTAAAAATTGGTATATTTATAGAACCTTAGTTAGGCCGCATTTGGAACATTGTGTTCAATTCTGGTCACCACACTACAAGAAGGATGTGGTGGCTTTGGAGACGATACAGAAAAGATTTACCAGGATGTTGCCTGGTATGGAGGGCATTAGCTATGAGGAGTGGTTGGAGAAACTTGGGTTGTTCTCACTGGAATGACGAAGGTTGAGGGGTGACCTGGTAGAGGTCTACATGATTATGAATGACAAGGACAGAGTGGACAGTCAGAAGCTTTTTCCCAGGGTGGAAGAGTCAGTTACTAGGGGCCATGGGTTTAAGGTGTGAGGGGCAAGATTTAAAGGTGATGTATGAGGCAAGTTTTTTACACAGATGGTGGTGGGTGCCTGGAAATCGCTGCCGGGGCAAGTAGTGGAAGCAGATACTATAGTGACTTTTAAAGGGCAACTTGACCAATATATGAATAGGATGGGAATAGAGGGATATGGTCCCCGGAAGGGTAGGGGGTTTTAGTTGTGATGAGCAGCCTGTTGGTGCAGGCTTGGAGGGCCGAAAGTTCTGTTCCTGTGCTGTAATTTTCTTTGTTCTTTGTTCTTTGTTCTGCATTTTCAAAGGGCACAATGCAGCACAAAATGTGACATAACTAAGCTAAAAGAATGGGACTTAGGAGCTAAAGAGGGGAGATAAACTCTTAAAAGTGTTGAGAAGCTCAAATCCTTTGGGGTTGACAAGAAGGGTAAATTACAAAGGAACATGAATATTTGGGGGTCACTTATATGACAATTGCATTAATCAGGCACTCACGTACTCCAGGTTGAAGTCACAAAATTCTACCTGACGTAGTGACCAACGACTATTACGAATCATGGCCACAAGTAATCTTAACCATGGCATTCATCACGACAAGTAAATCCTAGCAGAAGTAAAGCAGAAGGGATCACTGGTGACCCAAAAAGCATCCCTGTGATCCACAAGTCACAAACTACAGCCAAGTGTGCTGCACAATCCTTGCACACCATGTTGTGGGCATCAGCAGCAAACAAAAAGGAGGTTTGCTGGGCAAACCAGGAGCTGGACAAAGGAAGCAGCATTCTTCAGAGGAGGAAGATGAGAAATGAATTAATGAGTAAGTGAATGAATGAATGATTTACTGGCGCAAGTATCTTACAACGAGAACTACAGTAAAATAGTGAAAAGCTTTTTGCAATTTCACTACAATCCAGTGCCATTTTGAATTACTTAAGAATAAGGAAAGAGAAAAGAATCAGACCTGAGCCAGCTCATCACCATCAATGACACCTCCACCACCACCACGACCCCTCCTCTGCCGCTGTCTACACTAGACCCAGCAAACGTTGAAGTTGCCAATCCTCATGTGCCATCTTTCACTGTTGGACCGATTCTCTTCTGCCACTGTCTGGTCGCCACCTGCCCTGGATCCACCAAGGTCTCTCGCCCCCTGGGCATACCTCAATGTCAATGTGATGCCCTTTCCTAGCACTTTGCCACCATCAGCACTGGACCCAACCAAGGATGAAGTTGCCGAACCTCAGGCACCATCTTATGCCACTAGGCCTACCTCGCTGACATCGCTTCCATCAACGTAGCAGCTGCCGAATCCAATACCAGGTCCCATGATCACCCTGTTCAACAGGAGGAAATCGCCTTCACCATAATACAATGCACCAGATGCAAATAGCCACACAGGACTTAGTTGACTACTGCAATGGAACTGAACTCTGTGAAGTCATCATTCATTGACTAAATGCGTTGTTGTTGGAAAGACTAGCAGCATTTGTTTATTTCTAAATACAAATGAATTTCTTTTGGCTTGTACTTCAACTTTCTTTTCCTGTTGTGCAATAAAAGTAAACATTAACAACTGTTGGAAGCCTTCACAACATCTGATACTCCCACATTCATCAATGACAAGATGTTATACAATGCTGGGTGTTAGGAAAAGAGTAACACTTTTTCACATAAGTGTATGATCATAAGAAAAGGGAGCCTCATTCGCTTCAATCTTGTAGCTTAACTGAAATGTGAATCAATCAGAATGGGGATGATGTAAAGTATTGGTTTATTCACATAGTTGATGTTTTATTTCCAAAGAGGTGTCACCTGCACCACCTCCTCAGAAAGATTTCCTTTTCCTTTCCATCCTACCACATCGAGTGTAGTCCCAGGCTCAACAGCTGGGTTGGGAAGGAGGCCGCCCTATAGTGGAGTCTGCTGACCTTAGATGGGCGACCCCAGGGTTAAAGGGTCGAGACATGCTGAGAGTATCCTCACTAGATGCAGGCTCACTTTCTTCGGCTTTAATTTCCCTGAGATTGTTGGCCATTGGCAGAATGGAGGTGGAATATTTGATTTGATTCGATTTGGTTTACTGTTGTCACATGTGCCTAAGTACAGTGAAAAGTTCCGTTTCTCGAGCAGTACAGGCAGATCATAACGTACAAGGACATACAGGTCATAAGGTTTTTGACGGACCGAGGCATGCAAGGTTACATCTGCACAGGAGATGGATAAAAGCAAGACCAACATTAGATTTGAAATTAGAGAGGTCCATTCATATTGCACCCTGGTAATGGTCTCCTACAACCTCTTCTTTCAGGCAGAAGATAACAAAAGTTTGAACACACGCACCAGCAAGTTCAGGAACAGCTTTTTCCTGGCCATTATTGGACTGATGAATGGACTCTCTAACTTCAATTAATACTGATCTTTCTAATTTTGATCTTGCCCAGTGTGTGCCATGTGCAGTGTAACCTATACGCCTCAAAGTTTTTTTTCACCCTAAGGTCTGTATGTCCTAGCTTACTATGATCTACATGTACTGCTCGTAAACAAAGGTTTTCACTGTACTTAAATACACATGACACTAAATAAATCAAACCAAATCTGTTTAATAACAGCAGGAAAGAAGTGTTCTTGAATCTGTTGCATGTGTTTTAGCTTCTGTATCTCCAGCCTGACAGAACAGGATGGAAGAGAGCACTACAGGGTGGGAGGGGTCTTTGATAATGGTGGCAGCCTTTCTGTGGCAACAGGCACTGTAGAGGGAGTCCATGGTTAGGAGGTTGGCTTCCGTGAAGGTCTGGGCTGTCCTCTGTAGTTTCTTATGGTCTTAGGCAGAGCAGTTGCTGTACCAAGCCATTATGCATCCAGATAGAATACTTTCTGAGGTGCATTTATAAAAGTTGGTGAGTGTCCTTACGGACATGCCAAATTTCCTAAGACTCTTGAGGAAGAAGAGGAGATGCCAGGCACTACTGGAATGTCCTTAGAGGAGACTTCGGACAGGCAAGTATTGTGTGTGGTTCCTCATCCAACTGAGTGCCTGCTGTCTTCTGTGAGGAAGTAGATTGTGAAGTGGTCACAGTTTTATGTTGTGAGAGATAAAAGGTACTGCAGATGCTGGAGAATCTGAGATAACAAGGTGTGGGGCTGGATGAACACAGCAGGCCAAGCAGCATCATAGGAGCAGGAAAACTTGACGTTTCGGGCCTAGACCCTTCATCAGATGTTGTGTCTATTTATGTGACTCACAAGTTACCTACATAAAATTAAACCACAATTAACCACAATTAATTAGTCAGCAATACAGGCAGATCAGGGTGCCAGGCAACGAGACCCTTGGATTTAACAGAGTGCTCTGTGAAGTTAAGCTTCAGTTTTTACTTGCATTGCTAACTTCCTCCAGTCAGACTCTTACCATTCACAGATCTAGGACTAGTTGACCCAATGAGATCTCATCATTGGTGTAAAGACAAGGAATATCACCTGCAACTGAAAATGCAGGTTTTCAAAATAAGTCCAAATTCTATTTTAAAAAATATCCTTCTGTGTAAATTACTTGTGAAAATAATTGAAAGTGCATTATTTAGCTACTTTTAAAATAAAACATTTTCCAACCAGCAAGACTGCTGGTAGATTCTACAGACTGAACTGGAAACATTTGATAAAAGGATCATTGTCTTGACTGTGGGTTGCACTGCGTGAGAGTTGCTACTGCTCTGATAATCTCTAAGAAATCATCCTTTGTGAAGATATGTACCTTTTTACCATACATGTGAAGTTCCAACATGCTTCAAATAGTTGCTGACCTTTCCAACATTATGGAAAATGTTGAGGATTTATTCTGAGCTCCCTGCATAAGCACTGGGAGAATTATCTGTTATTTAGCTTGTTATTCTACACTGAAATAAGATTACATTTAATGAGAGAGTTTCCCTCTGGATTTTATGGAATGGTGTGTCAAGATCATTTCAAATTAAATAGTGACAACTTCATTTCTAATATACTGTCAGCTTCACAGAAAACTTCCCTATTGTCCTTAGAAAATTTAATAAAATGTGTAAACTGGTTCTGTAATGGCCACAAAAAATGCAGCATTCAATTGTTATCTTTTTTATAATAGGCTTGTACAAAATTTATCAAAGCTATAAATATGCTGTTATAATAAAACTTTGGGAATATTTTTCAGGCTGTGTTGGGTAACTGATGTAAATGTTATGTACAATTTAGTTTTTAATAAATCTGAATTACATTTATGGAGGCAGACAAACATAAGCCATCTGTTTAAAATCAATGCAATGCAGTATAATGTTAGCACACACCCAAACTGAGAGCAGTGGTTTGGATGGCTGCCTTATTTGGAAAATAAGATGAGACAAGTTATTCAGTCACTGAAACTCCCATATCATGAATATATCATCTGGATCTCAATGACCTACAGCAGTAAGAATGCTCTTCAAAGAGAATTTTAGATCTTCAAAGATATTTCTTTGAAAACGATTGTTTTTTTTAACCAGGGTTTTCTAAAAATTGTATTCTCTCTTTCTCTGACTCCTTGCTGAAGGGTAATCCTGCAAAAAATAACTAATTTTCCACTGCAATAAAGATTTGTTGAACCCCTAGGTGTATGCTTTAGCTTAATGTACTTTGACTACAGGATGGATAACACACTGAAGCCTCATCTTGGCCTCATCTAATGCCCACCTGCATGTTCCTACAAAGCTTTATTTATTCATTCATGGGACGTGGATGTCGCTGGCTGGGTCAGTGTTTGTTGCTCATCCTTAATTGCCCCTTGAGAAGGTGGTGGTGAGCTGCCTTCTTGAACCGCTGCAGTCCACCTGCTGTGGATTGAGCCACAATGCCATTAGGGAGTGAATTCCAGGATTTTGACCCAGCGACAGTGAAGGAACGACGATATATTTCCAAGTCAGGATGGTGAGCGGCTTGGAGGGGAACTTGGTGGTGTTCCTACATATCTGCTGCCCTTGTCCTTCTAGATGGAAGTGGTTGTGGGTTTGGAAGGTGCTATCTGAGGATCTTTGGTGAGTTTCTGCAATGCCGCCTGCAGTGCAGAGAGCAGCGCAGTAGCTCAATGGTTAGCACTGCTGCCTCACAGCATCAAGGACCCAGATTTGATTCCACCCTCAGGTAACTGTGTTTGTGGAGTTTGCACATTCTCGTCGTGCCTGCATGAGTTTCCACCAGGTGCTCCGGTTTCCTCCCACTGTCCAAAATTGTGCAGGCTAGGGTGGATTGGCCTTTTTCATTTCCCATAGTGTCCAGGAGTGCACAGGCTAGGTGGATTAGACATGGAAAATGCAGGGTTCCAGGGATAGGGTCGGGGGTGGGTCTGGATGGAATGTTCTTCAGAGGTTCATTGTAGACTGATGGGCCAAATGGCCTGCTTCCACATTGTAAGGATTCTATAATCTATTATCTTGTAGGTAGTACACACTGCTGCTACTGAGCCTTGGTTGTGGAAGGAGTGGATGCTTAGGGTGTGGTGCGAATCAAGCAGGATGGTTTGTCCTGGATGGTGTCAAACTTCTTGAGTGTTGTTGGAGCTGCACTCATCCAGGCAAGTGGGAAGAGTTCCATCACACTCCTGACTTGTGCCTTGCACCTTGCACCTTGCAGATGGTGGGCAGGATTTGAGGAATCAGGAGGTGAGTTACCTGACACAGTATTCTTAGCCTCTGACCTGCTCTTGTAGCCATTATGTTCATGTGGTGAGTCCAGTTGAGTTTCTGGTCAATGGTAATCTCCAAGATGCTGATATTGGGGGAATTCAGTGATGGTAACACCATTGAATATCAAGGGGTGATGATTAGATTGTCTTATTGGTGATGGTCACAGCCTGGTATTTGTGTGGCGTGAATGTTACATTCCACTTGTCAGCCGAAGCCTGGATATTGTTCAGATCTTGTTGCATTTGAAAATGGACTGCTTCAGTATCTGAGGAGTCATGAATCTGCAATCTTTAGCAAACATCTGCATTTCTGACTTGATAATGGAGGGAAGGTCATTGATGAAGCAACTGAAGATGGTTGGGCCTGGACAGTACCCTGAGGAACTCCAGCAGAGATATCATGGCGCTGAGGTGACTGACCTCTAAGAACCACAACCATTTTCTTGTGTGTCAAGCATGACTCCAAGTATGTACATGGAAGGAAGAGCGGGCCATTCAGCCTCACCTATCAACACCCAATGAGATGATAGTCGATCTGTTCTTAACTCCATTGAGCTCTTTTGCTCCACTTCCTTGGTAAGCTAACCGTAGAGAAATGGCTCAACCTCAGTTTTGACAACTCTGATTATATCATTTTCCAGATTTGCAGGTTTCTACTTCCCTTTAATAGTCCTCCTGACTGTGCTCTTGGTTATTGTTGTGTTTTTTGTTCAGAACACAGAAAGACATTACACCATTAAAACAGTTACATACCACGCTCTCATATACAAGGGCCCCAATCTGACTGTGTCATTCAGACAGCAAGTCTGTTAGCAAGCAGCCCATCAGTCATATGATCAGTCAGTTCACTGACCAATCAACCAAATATGTAATAAAATAATAGTCTAAATAAGCGTACTATCAGACTGTAAATGCAAGATTGATTTGTCATATTAATGCAGTTAGTTAATTGTTAATAAACATCCTGATATCTGCCTCAATATGAACCTAACTCTTATGTTACATGAGCCAACATGTAAAAAAACCACAAATCCCATTACGGTGGCAGCAATGGTAGCAAGTTGGCACTGGAAGCTAATGACAGCAAGTTGGATTTGAAGACTGAGAATGTGATAGAGGTTGTGAAAAGGTGTTTCCTAACAGCAACCTACCATATGTCCAGTTTGAAAGCCGCTGTTCATTTTAACACCATGATTGAAGGTGATAACTGTACTGAAATAAAAAAAGGTGATCACTCTCTCTCTCTCTCTCTCTCTCAACTATAGGTAACCTGATTTATAAGAAAAGCAGCAAGTTTTAATGTGTTGAAGGATGGTTCCTATTTAAGAAAGCAACCTGAGAGCAAATTGCAGATAAAAACATTGAGAAAATCATTTGCTGTCTGAAAAAGGCCTTAACTGTGTCCAGATATCAGTCAACTCCGTCATCTTGCTTCTCTGGGAAAAGCACAAAAACACAAAAAAGGATTGCATGACATAAATAATAAGCTAACTGCTTGCAACGGGTTTGATACTGCATGTATTGGTATTATCCACTTACAATGTAAATATGACTCTGCAGGATGGACACCTGAAAGATTCTGCATCATTGATACACCTTCTGTGAAAAATATACTAACATGCACAGATCTACGAATTACTATGATCCACAAGATAAGCAATACATCAAATCTAATACCAAAGATACCAGACAGCAACATCAAGTATATTCAATATCATAAGCCCTCAAAGCTTACCGTTTTGGGAGTAGATACGTTCAAGAAAAGCATTAAAATATGTCTATTAAAAGATGGCAAGGCTTTTTGGATTTCGTCGTATTTGAGACTGGGAAGGGTGTGCAGCTCTGTTCACTGAGAAGCACACTGGGACAATGGACCTTTGTAAGAAGGGTGTCAATGGGATATAAAAACCAATGGCAGAGAGTCCCATCAACCTGTTTCCATCTGTCAGAGCCAAAGTATGGTGTCACAGGAAAATAGGTAATTGGTGAGTATTTCTTCTGTGTCTCCATTAATTGACCAAGTGGCTTAAATCAGGAGACTTTATTGGAGTTACAATTGAGAAATTCACTTTTGAAATAATTAACTTCCTCATTAAAGAATTAAAAAGAATAGAAGGAGGCGAACAGGCGAGGTGTTGTTGCTGTAATTTATGGGAGCAAGTGGGTGCTAACACATCTGCATGGTGACCACATCTACAGCAAATGTTGGTTGCTCAAAGAATGACAGCTCAGACTTGATGAACTGCGGACACTGTGTCACATCAGGGAGGGGGACAGATACCTGGACACTGTTTTTCAGGAAACACTCATACCCCTTTTACTAAATGTACCAAATCTGGTCCATGGTCAGGGACTGGAGGGTATGGCTGCGAGTGGGGTAGGAATGTGGATCCAACATTTAGCTTTGGAGGACCCTCAGCCAATGCCCGTGTCCAATAGGTACAGGGTTCTTGTTTGTGTTGTGTGCAAGGGCACAGACTACAGGGAAGATAAGTGAAATGACCAAACCACTGTGGTTCAGAAGGGCCATTCAAGTGAGGGGAGAAAGGAGAAGGGGAGTAGTAGTAAGGGATAAATAGATAAGGGAATGGGTATGGTTCTATGCAATAAAGAATGTAAGTCCTGAAGGTTGGTGCCAAGAATCAGGACATCTCTTCTGAACTGGAGAGGAGGCCTGAAGGGGAGGGGAAGGATCTAGTCCTCCTGGGCCAAGTAGGCACCAACATATATGTAGGGCTAGAAAGTAGGCTCTGATGAGGGGTTATGAGCAGCTCAGGCTAAATTACAAAGCAGAACTACAATGGTAGTAATCTGGATTACTGCCTGAGCCACATGCAAACTGGCATAAGGCAAATAGGATTAGAGACATTAATGTGGAGCTCAAAGATTTTTAAAGGAGAAATGGGTCCTGATTCTTGAGGACTGGCACCAGTTCTGCGGAAAGAGAGAGAGGTTCTGTTGGAAGAGACATCTTTTGATCCTTGCTGAAACCAGTGTCCTGCTGAATCTTGTAACTAAGGTTATGGATAGAGCTTTGAACTAATTGGTTGGGGAGGGTTGAATTAAAAGGAAGTTTAAAAAATCAAAAAGAAATGAGAGAGCAAGGGCTCAGTTTAATGGAGGGATGAATGATAATTAAAGTCTGTAAATTAGGGACAGAAATTATATGTGAAGCAGAATTTAGAACCAGAGAAAGTATTAATGGTAATGAGTTAAATCTGAAGGCTCTTTATCTGAATGCACTCAGTATGCATAAGAAGACAGATCAGTTGATGACACAAATACAAATAAATGAATATGACTGGATAGCTGATACAGAAATATCGTTGCTCAATAATCAAAACTGGGAACTCAATATTTAAAGGTAATCTATGGGCAAAAGGGAAAAAAGAAACTAGTATTGTGAATAAACAAAAAATTAGATCACAATGCAGGATCAGTTTGGGTGGAATAGTTAGAGAATAAGGGGGCATTCACTTAAAACTAAGATGCAAAGGAATTTCTTCGCCCAGAGGGCAGGGTCTGGAATTCTCCACCCCAGAGTGTTGTGGACATTAAATTGCTGAAAGAAATTAGTGATAAATTTTTGAAATATCAAGTTGAGGGTTATGAGGATTTGTTGTGAAAGAGGAGTGGAGGATTGGGGCAGATCAGACATGGCAGGGCAAGGCTTGAAGGGCAGAATGGGCTTGAAGGGCAGAATGGGCTCGAAGGGCAGTCCTTCTCCTTTTTCTTGTGTTTCAAAATGTTATGACAGCTCAGATTAACTATTCCAACATAGAAAGGGAAATGCCCAGTTTAAAAGTTTTAGTTTACAAAGATTGCACACATGCCTGTTCAGTAACTATGTTCATTGTTCACAATGACTACAAATCTTTGGAAATGATCTGTTAAAAGCCCCTCACAAGTATCTCCATGACTCCAGCAGCTCCTTGTGAAGATCTAAGCTAGGACTTTTAAAGTTCATTGCAAACCAGACACAGACAACTACTCACAACTCTGTTCACAGACTTCCAAATCCGGCTACAAACTAGGACATTCCTTCCAATTTAGGAGTATGTTTTCGAATCAGAGATAGAAGATAATCCAAATATCAGTCTCGATCCTTTCTATCATAGTCAAGCACACCAGTCAGCAAAATACATCTGATGGTGTTCACCTGTCATAAATCAAAGAGATCATCATCAGTGGATGTCCCAAAAGCATTCAACAAGTCCTTTAGTTAGTACGTTCTTTCTGGTCTTTCAGAGATGAACTAGGACTTTGTAGGAATGTCATTTTCAAAGGTTACCAAGTGATTAATCCACAAGCTGTATGTTGAGATATGCTTGACCATATATATGGAGGTCACATGGGCAAAGAAAAATGTCAAGACATTGGTAAATGAATCTGTCATAATGCAGGATCAGTTCAAGTCACGAGAAACCTGTCAATTCTATTAACCTGAGTCAAACAAACCTTTTATTCCACATGAGATATTTTCTGAACAACAGTGCAACATCGCAACTGATCTTTTCCAAATCCAAGGATGCAGTTTTAGGCTGGTGACTGGTTATTTCAGTAAATTCCCTTCTTCAGAGACAAATCAACATTACCACTAGTACTGCGTTAACCACGATATGCAGTCTGGTTGGTGTTCCTCAGCAAATTGTGATAATGGTCCACAGTACACTAACACACCTTCCAAGATTTGTGCAAGAAGTGAGAGATTTCAAAGCATTCTACCTCTTCTCACTATCTCAGTATAATGGTCTCACAAAACACATTGCACAGTGGAGTCCATGATCACTAAATGCAAAGCTAGTGCCGAGATTTTCAGATAGCCATGGTAAATCTACTTGCCATTGCTCTAGGCAACTGTTTGACCTCACCGGCAGCTCTCATATTTGAGAGACAGCTCCTTACAGAACTCTTTCTGAAGAAGGGTCCAGACCCAAAACGTCAGCTTTCCGGCTCCTCTGATGCTGTCTGGCCTGGTGTGTCCATCCAGTTCTACACCTTGTTATCTCAGATTCTCCAGCATCGGCAGTTCCTACTATCTCTTCGCACATACTCACACCACCAAAAAACATGCACATGCTACATTGTTGACAAAAAAGTGAAAATGGTACAAGAGCCTGATCGATGAGCATGCAATTGATTTAGCCCAATGCAAGCCAGAACAAGACAACAAAGTTTGAGATCTTTTGACAAAATCATGTGTTTGTGAAAAGGTTCTACAACATTGATGTCATATGGTTTTGTCACAAACAATGCTCAAATGAAACCATTGACAGATCTGTGTTGTATACGATCAACCATCTGTCATTCTAAATGGTAACTCTGATATATAATATATCACACACGACACAACAAGACATTCATAGCACATGATACACATCCATCCACATTGACAGGTACCAGTCTTCATGGTGAAGCTACACAGCCAATGTGTGACAAGCATAGAATGAATAGATCCAGTTGAGTTGTATGTCCACCAAAGCATTATGTTAACGCATACAAACAATTTAAGAATGTATATTCTTGTGTATGTTTATCAGAATGGATTTCCTATTTTTGAAGAAAAGTGTAAATTGTATTATTGCACAAATCTTGGAAAACCACAATATCTTTAAAACGAGATAACAAGCATGGGGCTGGATGAACACAGCAGGTCAAGCAGCATCATAGGAGCAGGAAAACTTGACGTTTCGGGCCTAAACCCTTCATCAGAAATGGGGGAGGGGAAGAGGGTTCTGAAATAAATAGGGAGAGAGGGGAGGCGGATAGAGGATGGATAGAGGAGAGGATAGGTGGAAAGGAGGCAGACAAGTCGAAGAGGCTGGGACGGAGCCCACTGCCTCCACAGCCAGCAGCTCCAGAGGAGACAGCAACACTGAGCCCTGCCGAGTCTTCACCATCCCCCCAGACCTCCCCCTTACTGAGGATGAACAGTCAGTCCTCAGTAAAGGGCTCACCTGTGTCCCCCTCCACCCACATATCAACGAATACCGCTCACACTTGGATATTGAGCAGTTTTTCCGCCGCCTCCGCCTCCACGCTTACTTCTCCAACCGCGAATCTAACCCTCCCCCTACTGACCCCTTCTCCCACCTCCAACACAAGCCCTCCTCCTGGACACCACCCCAAGGCCTCCTACCCTCCCTCGACCTCTTCATCTCCAACTGCCGTCGAGACATCAATCGTCTCAACCTCTCTACCCCTCTCAAACACTCCAACCTCTCCCCCGCAGAACGTGCAGCCCTCCGCTCCCTCCGCTCCAATCCCAACATCACCATAAAACCCGCGGACAAGGGAGGGGCAGTTGTAGTATGGCGCACTGACCTCTATATCGCTGAGGCCAGGCGCCAACTCTCTGACACCTCCTCCTACCGCCCCCTAGATCATGACCCCACACACCGCCTCCAACTTCATCGTTCCCCAACCCCACACCGCTCGCTTCTATCTCCTCCCCAAAATCCACAAACCTGAATGCCCTGGTCGACCCA
>JAHRHZ010000087.1:30233214-30318279 GCA_024137785.1 Ginglymostoma cirratum
TGACCTGTCCGTCCTCCCTGGACTGACCTATCTCCTCCCTACCCCCCTACCTACACTCACCTTTACTGGCTCCATCCCCGCCTCTTCGACTTGTCTGCCTCCTCTCCACCTATCCTCTCCTCTATCCATCCTCTATCCGCCTCCCCCTCTCTCCCTATTTATTTCAGAACCCTCTTCCCCTCCCCCATTTCTGATGAAGAGTTTAGGCCCGAAACATCAAGTTTTCCTGCTCCTATGATGCTGCTTCACCTGCTGTGTTCATTCAGCCCCATGCTTGTTATCTCGGATTCTCCAGCATCTGCAGTACCTTTTATCTCTGATATCTTTAAAACAGCTAGATGACATCACAAAATGTAACAATGTGAGATCTCTCCATCTTATACTCAGTCAACCAGTCAACCAGGTGTAGAATGTAATAATAATCTAGGTAAGCAAACACCCCAGACTGTCAACTGTAGAGTTCAAGTGTACAAAGTTCGTTGTTAATGATCTTATAAATATCTGTCTTAATACAAACCTGACTTACCGTACTTTATATAGGCTAATGTATCAAAAACCACAAACCATTTCAATTGTGAGCTCTCTTTCTTGTTTCTCTTACCACAGAATTGAAGCCCCTTAACAAAAATGCTGGGATGATTGGTGATATCAACGAACACTAATAATTTTCTTTTTAAGTAAGCGATATAAGTTAAGGTAGAAATGACAGAAAAACTAAGAAATAACTGAATGGATTTTGAATGGCCTACCTTTTTCCTGACATTCTTTTTTGTTTATTGACTCATTGCTAGGTGCCCAGCATTTATTGTCTATCCCTAGTTGCCCTTGAGAAGATGGTAGTGAGCTGCCTGCTTAAACTGCTACTGCCCACATGCTGTGGGTTGACCTCCAATGCCCTTAGGGAGGAAATTCCAGGATTTTGACCCAGCAACAGTGAAGGAACAAAGATATATTTCAAAATCAAGATGGTGAGTGGCTTGGAGGGGAACTTGCAGATGGTGGTGTTCCTGTACATTTGCTGCTCTTGTCCTTCCAGATTGAAGTGTTCATGGGTTTGAAAGGTGCCATCTAAGGATCTTTGGTGAATTCCTGCAATGCATTTTATAGATTGTACTCATGGCTGCTACTGAACATTGGTCGCAGAGTGAATCAATGTTTGTGGATGTGGTGCCAATCAAGTGGGCTGTTTTGACCTGGATGGTGTCCAGCTTCTTGAGTGTTGTTGGGTCTGCACCCATCCAGGCAATTCTCATGTACATTAAAAATTTATGAGAGTCTAATGTGTTTTGATTAGATAAAGACTAAAAAGTTATTTCCACTAGCTGGGGTCTCTGGAAGACAGGGGAAAAGGCTTTGGATAAGGGGTTAATTGTTTCGGATGGTTTGCTACGCTATATAGAGTTGATTATCTATCTCCAAGCACATTGAAGGCTGGGATAGACAGATTTTTGGTCTCTTTGGAAGTCAAATGATACAGAGAGCAAATGAGAAAATGGAGTTGATGATTAGCCATGATTGCATTAAATGGAGGCAATATCTTGTGGGGTTCATACAGCCTGCACCTGTTCCTGACTCCTATATTCTTAACTTTTCATAAAAATTTAGTAAAGGGCCATTGCACACTTTGTAACAGACACAAATGTTTCCAAGGTGATGAAATAAACAAGGTTGGAAATTGATCACAATGGGCGCATGACTATGCCAACACAGTTCAGTCGACATGGTTAAAGATGCATTGCAGAATGTGATGTGGCTTTATTTCATGTACTCAGCTCTCAAGGGTTAATGAAAATTCAGAACAAATGATGAATTGCACCTCCTATCCAAAGTGATTTATCAAGTGACCTGGAAGTTCACTGTTATGTCTGTTTGATTCAGGATGATGCAGCTTACACTGTGGAAAAGCTACGGATGAATCCGACTTAATTTGTGTTTATGAAGGCTTTAGGGATATCTCTCGTGGATGTCTCTGATTCTATAGCACCATCTCTGAATTACCAATGTACTGCAGGGAATGCTGCCCTTATAAAGCCTGCCGATTGCAATTACTGATAGCATCAGTTCATTTAATTATTGGCAGCCTTCGCACAGTCCGCAGAGAGGGAGAGAGAAAGACGCAAATGCAATCCCTCACACTGGATTCCAACAAATGAATACATTTTTAATACAATTCATTAAGTTTTCATCTCAGAAGTGCTGTCAATGCTGCTTATGTGTGGGAACCTATTTACTGGGAAATTGTAGACACTTATCAGTGTTGCACACTTAGGAGTTTGCATAGGATGTGAATACTAATACGCTGCCTTTTGTTCATTTGCAAAATGCAATTTTGATCCTGTGTGATAAATGTAAAGATTGCCAGTTGAAATGGAAGAGTTGGAAGTGTTTTATCATGTGACTATAGTTAAAGAGAAGGTCAATGTGAGTAAAACAGAAGCAGATTGACGTTATCATTGTAAATTTTGCTGTGAATGTGGACGTGGTGCAATATTTGAAGACACCGCATTTACCAACTGCCATCATAGATTTTCGATGGTTTTAGTGTGTATTGATATGCAGTCCAACAGGCTAACATCACCACTAAGTGCCCACAAATCAGTTTTGCTTCAGAGTTAACAATGTTCTCTTACTTCTCCCAGGTTTGTTTACCCCACAACCCCCGAATTACTGCATTACTGCATTGGTTGTTATTTTTGCAAATGTCA
Organism: Ginglymostoma cirratum; assembly: GCA_024137785.1. Classification (NCBI taxonomy): domain Eukaryota; kingdom Metazoa; phylum Chordata; class Chondrichthyes; order Orectolobiformes; family Ginglymostomatidae; genus Ginglymostoma; species Ginglymostoma cirratum. The sequence goes on from JAHRHZ010000087.1 coordinate 30,235,920, forward strand.
GAGAGGATGCTTATACCCTGTCAGGTGGCAAATGCTTTAAGTTGCATTGTGCTTAATATCTAAGATACATGGATATACCATCACATGCAAATTCCCCTCCAAGTCACAAACCTAGATTAGAGGGTATGAGCTATAAGCATAGGCTAGAAAAACTCAGGTTGTTTTCTCTGGAGTGGTAGAGCCTGAGGGGAGACTTGATAGAAGTCTACACAATTATGAAATGCATAGATAGGGTTGATGGTCAGAGCCTTTTTCCCAGAGTTGAAATGTTTAATACTAGGGTGCATGCATTTAAGGTGAGAGGGGAAAGTTCAAAGGAGAGGTGAGGGGCAAGATGTTTACACAGAGCGTGCAGGGAGTCTGGAACGTGCAGCCAGGGGTAGTGGTGAGGGGCTGATATGATATGGGCATTTGAGGGACTTTTAGATAAGCAAATGAATATGCAAAAAAGGAGGCATATGGACTAAAGCAGGCAGCTGGGATTAGTTTAATTTGACATTGCATACGGCACAACATCATAGGCCAAAGTGCCCATTCCTGTGCTGTGCTGTCCTGGGTTCTATGTTCTAATCCTGACTTGTAACTATGTTGCCGTTACTTCATTGTAATTGGGTCAAAATCCTAGAACTCCCTTCTTTAGTAGTACTTTCATCCCATGGACTGCACCAATCAAGAAACCTGTTCACCGCCAACTCTTCAAGAGCAATTTGGGTTGGGCAACAAATGCTGGCCTTGTCAATGAAGGGAAGGTCAGACTGGAAGGGGCACTGGGGACCAAGAGCCAATGCCATCACTGCATCTTCTGGGGGTGAATCCAAACTAACCTTCATGGATTTCCAGTCCTTCCTCAGTCTCTGGCTGCTGATGGACTCCTGTACTTTGAACGGTAGGGGTTAGATTCATCTTAGTCACCATGAATGTACCTGTTTCAATGAAATATTGATGTCAGAGTGCTTTACCCAAAGCCCCTGGAATTTCCTCTCTTATCCTACAATTGAATAGGCTGTTCAGAACTTGGATCCCATAATCAGATTACTTCATTCTCTGCGAAGCACTTTAGGTATTCAGATGTCACCAAATATGTTAAATAAAAGCAAAGCTGCTCTTGTATTTTGCAAGGAAAGAAGCAGTCTGCTGGTAGGCCAGCCCTATTGAAGCTGCTGTGTGAGGCTGATTTGTATAAGGAATGAGGAAGGTGCCTTCTTTTAGCTCTCAATTTCTAGCTTTCAATTCTCATATTCTAGACTACTTTGTAAATCCTCACAACATAAGCTATAAAACCTTTACGCAGCTGCAAGGCACACAAAAAAATCTAATGATTGCACTCATTTTGGGAGCCTTTAACTAGCCTACCATTGTAAACTGTCACCCAAAGTGACAAACTAAGTGGCGAAACAGTCCCAGACTCCTATTGGCATGTTGTCTGTCGACATCTCAGAAGTGACAACCAGGTTAACAGTTCAGAGGAGAAGTGAGAAATTAAAATTGGCAATAGAGAGTACAAGAATAGATTGGCAGTTACATAAAAGAAAACTTGAAGTCTTCCAAATGCACATAAATAATATAAAAGATGCAAGAGGATTTGTTAGGTCAATTAAGGACCAAAAAGGGATCAATTCATGGAGGCAAAGGGCATAGCTGAGATAGTTAATGAATATTTTACATCTGTCTTTACTAAGTAAGAATTAAGAATAAGTAGCTGAGGCACAGGTTGGGCTAAAGGTGATAAAGCGAAGCTATTAAAAGTTTAACTGTACTGAACTTGCTAAGTCACCACAAACTTATGAGATGTGTCTGATGATGCTACAGGACAGAAGAATGAAAATTACGAAGGTACTAGCCATAATCTTCTAATCCTTGTTCGATACAGATGTGGTTCCAGAGGGCAAGAGATTTGCAAATTGTATACCCTGTTCAAAGAGGTCTGTAAAGATAAAAATAGCAAGTAGAGGGTAATCAGCTTAATCCCACTGGTGAGAATTTTGCCAGAAATGGTAATCTAGGATAAAACTAACATCCTGTAGTGCTTGTGGAGGCAAAGCCTCGTCTTTACATCAAGGATACCGTCCATCATGTTGTGTAGCACTACTAAATGAAATAAACTTCAAGTTCCAGCAATAAACGATGGTTGGCATAGTGGTTCAGTGGCAAACACTGCTGTCTCACAGCGGCAGGGACCCAGGTTCAATCCCACCATCAGGCAACTGTCTGTGTAGAGTTTACAAGTTCTCCCCCTATCTATGTGGGTTTCCTCTGGGATATTCTGGTTTCCTCCCACAGTCCATGGATGTACAGGTTGAGTGGATTGGCAGTGGAATTGCAGGTTTACAAGGATAATGGGGTTATGTGTGTGATGCTGTTCAGAGGATTGGTATGGACTTGATGGGCTGAATGACCTACTTATATAGTCTAGACATGCTATTAAAGCCCTAGGAAGTGCTGTAATCCATCAGAAGCCACAGAATTGCATTCAACCATAATCTATAATCCCATGGCCCAGTATATCACACATTCTACTATTACCATTAAGTCAGTGGATCAAATTAAAGAAAGAAAGTGCTGGATAAACTCAGAACATTTTGAATCCAATATGACTTCTTCAGAAATGAAGGGAGCTGGAAAATTGATGGTGTTGAAGCTTTGGAAAAGGAAAGGGGAGGACCAAGTGGTACAGAAGGTAAATGTGCCCAGAGTAAAATGCAAAGCAGTGCTAATGACAGTAGAGGAAAGATACAGTTGATAAGCAGATGTCAATGGTTGGTGATAATATCAGAAAATAGGTAAGCTTTGATCAGAGCAAACACTGAGAAGGTGGAGAGGAGGTGTAATCAGAGTGTCGGACAACATTCATGGTCTGAAGTTGTCAAAATCAACGTTGAATCCAGAAGGCTGTAATGTCCCTAAATTGAAAATGATGTTTTATTCTGTTGGCTTGTGTTGGGCTTTGTTGGAAAATTGCAGTAGGCCTAAGACAGAAAAGTTATCATGAGAGCAAGATGGTGCATTGAGATTGCAAGTCACTGACAAGTTAGGGTGATTCTTAAAGACAGATTGGAGGCATTCTGCAAGGTGGTCATCCAATCTGGGTATGACCTACCAGTGTAGAGGGTCTGTATTGTGAGCAGTGAATACAGTAGGTTTGGTTGAAAGAAGCACATGTAAATTGCTGTTTCACCTGGAAAGTGTGTGGGGCCTTGGAAAATGAGGCAGAAGGAGGTGAAAGGAAAAAAGCGTTACACACACTGTGAAAGAATGGGAAGTAACTGAGTTCCTAGCTACATTGTTCCAGTATAGCTGCAACACAGGCGTCTCCCCAACAGAATGAAAAATTGTCGGGGTATGCTCTGTCCAAAGAAAGAAGATCAAATATAGAATCATAGAATAGAATCAAAGAATCCCTACAGTGTGGAAGCAGGCCATTGGCCCATTGAGTCCACTCTCCAAAAGAATCCCACCCAGGAGCAGGTCAGAGGTTGGAAATCCTTTGTTGAAAAGCCCCCCACCCCCTGACTCCGCAAGACCTGTCCACCATTTCCAAGGGCTCAACTCACAAGTGAATTGGAGTGTAACTCTACCTACGGTATACTACAGGCCCAAGTAAAATCAAGGAGCTGGATCCAGCACAAAGTGGCCTACTTGACTGGCCTACCAACTAATACCTTCAATATTCATTCACTTTGCTCCCCCACACAGTAGCCACAGTCCATACGAGATAGTATATTTTCTGATACCAGCAGTGCACATATTGTGATCGCGTCTATCAGAACTATCTGAAATGCCTTGGGTAGATTCATTTCCACTAATCCTTTTTATTGGTATTAGTTTAAGTTATTGATATGAAGTAGAGGAAATAAGGCTCCATCTTCATGGAAAAAAGGGTGGATCACATAGTAGTTAGTAGCTAGTTACATTACATCTAACTCACAGGAGAGTATTGTCTAAGACCTCACACTGGTCTTAAAAGTAGGTACATATTATTGTTAACTGTATAGACTTAGCACTGAACTGGCATCAAATTTTGTCACTGGTTAACTCCTCCAAGCAACAGGTCTTTATACCGAATACTTGGAGTTTATCTTGTGGTGTCAGTTAACCCTTTCAGGTACAACTTTCTTATAGAACACCATACAGAGACTACTGCAACAGCTAGTCAAGGTTCTTTCAACTGCATCTTCTACCACCTGTACCACCAAGAATTTGAGGTCTCCATGCCTGTTATTGAGGATGGGCATATTTTTGGAGCCTCATCTTCCAGGTAACACTTTAATTGTTCACCAGCATTTAAAGCTGTATATGATAGTTCTGCAACCCATTGACCTGATCTCTGGGTTGTGGGATCACTTAGCTCCATATTTATAAGATGTTGCATTCCCTGTTGGTCATGTATGCGGTGATATGTTGCAGCTTCACCAGGTTAGCACCTCATTTTTGGATGTCTGGTACAGTTCCTGCCAAGCTGTTCTACATTTCTCATTCAACCAGTGTGTTATGCTAATGGTAGAATAAGGCCAATGCTGAATGATCAGATTGTAGTATTGCCTAGTTCATCCTTAAACAAGTTAGACAACTCTGACCAGAATGTTATGAATGATTTTGCCCAGGTGTCCCACAATATGGAAGTGGTGAAATTGATATGAACACAAGCCAGTACCAATGCAAAACAGTCCCAACTTTATTAGGCAAAAAGCTACTGTAACCTTTAATACTAAACATACTACCTGTAATCCTACTTGACTCCTAAAGCTTACAATACTTCCTGAGTATCTTGTAGATTAATGCAGTTTCTGTCTCCCTGGCTCTGTCTCTAGGTTTGCGAAGCTGTTTTCTCTCTTTCTCAGCTGTCTCTGGATGGTCAGCTGGTCTCTGCTTTTTCCATATTGGTCTCCTTGGAAGACCTGCAGAAGATTCAAGAGAGTGCAGTCTGCTGCTGAACCCTGTTTCTATTGCTTTTTTGATAATTTCCTGGTGAAGCCACCAACCAGGGCTACTCGCACGCCAAACAGCATATGCAGCAAGTGATAGACAAAGCTAAGTGATCCCACAATCAACGGATCAGATGTAAGCTCTGCAGTCCTGCCATATTCAGTAGTGAATGGTGGTGGACAATTTAACTTCTCACTAGAGGAGGAGGCTCCACAGTTATCCCCATCCTCAATGATGGAAGACCCCAGCACATTAGTGCAAAAGTTAAGGCTGAAGCTTTTGCAGTAGTCTTCAGCCAGAAGTGCTGAGTGGATGATCCATCTTAGCATCCTCCAGTGATTTCCAGCATTACAGATGCCAGTATTTAGCCAATTCAATTCACTCCACGTGTTATCAAGAAATAGTTGGAGACACTGAATACTGCAAAGGCTATGGGCCCTGACAACTTTCCGGCAATAGTACTGAAGACTTGTGCTCCAGAACTTGCTACTCCCTTAGCCAAACTGTTCCAGTACTGTTACAACACTGGCATCTCCTCGACAATGTAGAAAATTGCCCAAGTACGTCCTGTGCACAAAAAACAGGACAAATCCAACCCAGCCAATTATCGCCCCATCTGTCTCCTCTCGATTAACAGTAAAGTGGAAGGTGTCATCCGCAGTGCTATCAAGCAGTACCTGCTCAGCAATAACCTGCTCAGTGATGTCCAGTTTGGGTTCTGCTAGGGCCACGCAGAGCCTGACCTCATTACAGCCTTGGTTCAAACATGGACTAAACAGCTGGATTCTATCGGTGAGGTGAGAGTGATAGCCCTTGACATTAAGGCCGCATTTGACCAAGTGTGGCATCAAGGACCCCTAGCAAAACTGGAAACAATGGCTATCAGGAGGCTAACTCTCTGGTGGTTGGAGTCATACCTGACAATTAGGAAAATTGTCATGCTTGTTGGAGGTCAATCATCTCAGCTCCAGGACATCTCTGCAGGAGTTCCTCAAGGTAGTGTCCCAGGCCCAACCATCTTCAGCTGCTTCATCAATGACCTTCTCTCCATCGTAGGGTCAGAAATGAGAATGTTCACCAATGATTGAACAGTGTTCGTCACCATTCGCGACTCCTCAGATACTGAAGTAGTCCATTTCCAAATGCAACAAGATCTGGACAATATCCAGGCTTGGGCTGACAATAGGCATGTAACATTCATGCCACACTAATGCCAGGCTATGACCATCACCAATAAAAGACAATCTAACCACCACCCCTTGACATTCAATGGTGTTACCATCACTGAAACCCCCACTATCAACATTCTGGGGGGTTACCATTAACCAGACAGTCAACTGGGCTCACCACATTAACAGGGTGGCTACAAGAGCAGGTCAGAAGCTGGGAATACTGCGGCGAGTAACTCACCTCATGACTCCTCAAAGCCTGACCACCATCTACAAGGCACAAGTCAGGAGTGTGATGGAATACTCCCCACTTGCCTGGATGAGTGCAGCTCCAACAGCACTTAAGAAGCTTGACATCATCCAGGACAAAGCAGCCCACTTGATTGACACTACATCCACAAGCATTCACTCCCTCCACCACCGAAACTCAGTGGGTACTATCTACAAGATGTGCTGCGGAAACTCACAAAGATCATCAGATAGCACCTTCCAAACCCACAACCACTTCCATCTAGAAAAGACAAATGCAGCATATATTTGGGAACACCACCACCTTCAAGTTCCCCTCCAAGCCACTCACCCTCCTGACTTGGAAATATGTTGGCTTTACTTCACTGTCACTGGGTCAAAATCCTGGGATTCCCTCCCCAATGGCATTTTGGGTCATCCTACAGCACATGGACTGTAGCAGTTCAAGAAGGCAGCTCACCACCACCTTCTCAAGGACGGCTAGGGATGGGCAAGAAATGTTTGGCCCAGCCAGTGATGCCCACATCCCACAAATGAATAAAAAAAAACTTCCTATTATTCTGGCCAATCTGGGAGATTCACTTAATTGTTTGAAACATTGTCAATCATTTGACTGGCTTGTTACTGTTAGTTTCTTTGTGCAGCAGGACCTGTTGCACTTCTGTCTGGGCCCTCTTTTGTTTGGTGCATAAGTTGTTGGCAGTATGTCTGTCCAGGATAACTGTTGCCTTGAACATTACGCCTATGTCATTAGCACTGTGTCTAGTATGTGGATTTTGTGACTTCAGAGCTTTACTTGGCCGATATACCCATCATCCCTTGCATTTTGGCCAAGTTAGCAATATATCTGTGTTTAAGCAGCCAAAAGGCTGCTACAGTAGTTTACATTGGCATACATGGTCAATTTCTGCGCCATAAATTCTATTGCAATGTTGGTTGCATCCCCACAAATAACAAAGTGACTCTTCTATTCTATGCCTCCTCCCGTGATCCTGTAACTATTCACTATCCAGCAAGAGGAATTTCCAGGTCCCAAGCAGTTAAAACAAAACGGTTGGGCAAAATAAATGACTAAAGTTGAGGAGACTGTATCAAAGCAACTCACAAATCCAAGGGCAGAGCCGTGTTATATCAGCATTTCCAATATCAAAACCTGATTACCTGCTATCCACCTTTATCACTTGAGTCATTGTTGTATGCATTTATATCCTGAACACAAGAGATGACACAAATTCAGTCACATACACACAGAAGCACGCAGAGGATTAGGTGACGGATCTGTGGCACATAATAATGGCTCAAGAGAGAAAACTGAACCCTCGAAGACAGCCAGAAGGGTAATGAAGGTGAGAACAAGCTTGTATTCCTGATCCACTTGATACAACATATGGTTAGAGCTGAAAGCACTAAACATGATTAGTTATTCACACCTACTCAAAACTGGCCAACAGATCACTACGCTGAAAATGCCAAAATATAACAAGCTGTTAGAGATCAAATCAGACTTCTTTCAAGTTTATAAGTAGGAGAAAACATTGAACCATTTTTAAAAATCTCCATTGTTTTCTAGCTTGCTATCTCTTTACCTTCAGCATGAGGTGCATGGAGTGGTCAATAATTTAATAATATCTGAATAGCAGCGTGGGCATTATGTTATGTAACGGACCCCATAAAAGTTTTACGACCTGCATCCAACACTAAGCACTCTGCAGATAGGGGTGTCCAAGTTTGGAGGAAAGCTAATGCAATTACTGTCAGCCCACACTTCTCAAAGTGAGCCCATACTTCCAAAAGGGAAGTTGCATTCTGTCAGCAACAAACCATTCACTGACTTGGAAGCACCTGTACTGAGACCTAGAGGAAATCTCAGTAAAGGCACAAGAAGCCAAGTGTTGTTTGACGTAATATTTCTGAAAGGTTGATGTTGGATGTTGCATGAAGTCCCACCCAATCTGATGACATCATACAGTCTTGGTGGGGAAAATCATGAGTCTAGCTTGAGATCCCAATGAATCATCTCTGGCTCCTGATAGTCTCAATAATTAAGTCTAACCAGCCAATGTAACTTGTACCTATTACTAACCAAGCAATAAATTACAGAGATAACAAGGTGTAGAGCTGGATGAACACAGCAGGCCAAGCAGCATCGGAGGAGCAGGAAGGCTGACGTTTTTGGCCTAGACCCAAAAGCAATAAAGTACATCTTGTGGCTACCACAAGAATTTCTTCTCATTATGGCTTTACCACTGTTAAATGAACAGACCATCTGGCCTGTATAAAAAGAAAAGCACCCTACCTCAATTGAAAGTTAATAATGATTAGTTCTCTAAACGCGCAACATGGTGATCAGCGGTGAGATCTTTGCTTAAATGCCTGAGGGTCATGATGGTGAAAACTATCCATTCGATCCAGAAGAATATATTTGCAGAAGCCAAGTGAGTTTAGCACATGAAGTTTAAGAACATGCCTGCTTTAAGAATACTTAGAGAGTCAACCAGCAGCAGGAGGAGGTAGAACAGATAAGTCATCAGTAGAACCCATGAAAGTAGGTACAGACCAATAACAATAATACAAAGGGAAAATTTCACTTCAGGGCTGCTAAGGGGTGCAGAAATGACAATGTGGGCTAGGAAAAAAGTTTAAAGAGATATCACACTTGTGAGATAAATAGTCCTTAAAGAAGGAAGGCCTTGAAGTGGTCGTCCTGATTTGTGGTTTGGCTGGCAAGGATAAAGTTAAAGACCCCAGCAGGCAAGGCAATAAAGCTTAAAATTAATGGTGGTGGGGTAGATAGAAGAAAAAGCAGCACTTACTTTTCACAGTGAATGCTGCTGTCATCATGAGTACACACCGTGAGGCATGGCTACGGTAGTATAGTGAAGAGCCAGAAAACTAATTTATTCTAAAGCCACGGCATTATCGGCATCACAGAGCAGATTCAAATTGACGAAGGAGAAATTTAAAAGATTTACAGGATGGAGACTAACAGCAGGCAGTAGTTAGAAGAATCGTAAAAGCTGTAACAAGATCAGCAGGTATATAATTTAAACCGAGGATTTGGCAGGAAGATTTACGAAGGCTGCAATCATAGACGTTTATTTGAAAAATCAGGGAAAGGGACATGAGGTAAGATTTAAGCTGTGAAAGGTGAGAAAGTGCCTGCTTTGCCTGTGATAAAGTAGGAAGCCTCTGTCCAGACACCAGGAGATGGGTGAGGGGCGTGTCAAGGCCTCATATGGACCATCTCAACTAATGGGCTAAACACAACATGCTGCAAATACTCAGCTGATCTCGCACCATCTGGGAGAGAAAGGAACGTCATCACTGCTTCAGGTAAGTTGAAAGTACTGTTTCTCTGCAAAGTTCTGCCTCTCAGTTTGATGCAATTAGTATAAACTGCATATTCTGTGGATAGCATCAAGTCCAATCAAATATTTCAAAAATATCCTAACTTTACTGCAGGAAATCGAAGCCATGAGCTGTGAGGGCATTCAGCAGATTAACAAAACGATTAAACATTTGAAACGTCAATCATTTGGGGCACCTTTACTGCCTTAGTAGTTGAGTTATCATAATATTGAAACTATCATATTGTAATATCAATATTAATTATTCACCCAAAAATGGCTTCTAATAAAACTACCTTCCGTGTAATTTCATTCATATTTTTTATTTGACAGCTTCCTGAAAAACTGGGATCTGAGTCAAGCATTGCAACTCTAAAGAGAAGATCAACCCTCATTCTTTGATAATGCTGTCTGAGTTCGTGCTGTGGAGAGCCAGACAGAGCACCACATTACCTCTTCAGAGTACTCAGCAATGCTGGGAGAATGGCAGCTGATGCCTGTATGGTACCCACCTGGATTTATAAGATATTTATGACCCATGAGGGTTGACTGACATTACATGATGAGATCCATTCACCTGGATATAAGGGAATCTTCCCAAGAGGAGCTTAGTTGTTAGTCCTAAGTTCTAAACATAGAGCTAAAGTAGAAATGTGCATTGCTCTTTCATTAGGCTGAGTGTCTCATAAGAGATATGGATGTACCCTATTACTGTTTGAGAGTCAGAGAATCCCTACTATGTGGAAGCAAGCCATTTAGCCCATACCAATGCTCCAAAGAGCGTCCTACCCCTCTACCCTTTCCTTGCATTTCCCATGGCTAACCCACCCAACCTACTCATCTTTGGACCATGGGAGGAAACCAGAGCACCCAGAGAAAACCCACGCAGACACTGGGAGAATGTACAACCTCCACACAGACAATTGCCCGAATCTGAAATCAGACTGGGGTCCCTGGCGCTGTAAAGCAGCAGTGCTAACCACTGAGCCACTGTATTACCCAAAGAAAGTTGATTTGATCTTCTTCCTAGGATACTGTGTGAGCAAACTTCTCCACATGGTATCTGTAGTCCAAACTACGGGACATGATGGCCTAGTGGTATTATCACCGCTGTGTTAACCCAGAGACCCAGCTAATGCTTTGGGGACCTGAGTCCGGATCCCCCCAGGGCAGATGGTGGAATTTGAATTCAATAAGTATCTGGAATTAGCAATCTAATGATGACTATGTCGATAGTTAGGAAAAAACCATCTGGTTCACTAATGTCCTTTTACGGAAGGAAACTGCCATCCTTACCTGGCCTGGCCTACATGTGACTTCTGACCCACAGCAATGTGGTTGACTCTGAACTGGCCTCTGGGCAGTTAGGGATGAGCAATAAATGCTGCCTGGCCAGCGACACCCTCATCCTGTGAATGAATAAAGAAACTAATGCAGCAAGACAGATGGTGATGGTAAATTTACCCAAGCCATGCCAAATTGATTCAAATTTTAAAAATGTGTGAGCAGCAACGGGCACCAATCTTGTTAAAAAAAAAAGGGTGGACCAGACTGTGCCAAACTGAAAGGATATCAAGTTTACAAAAACCAAACACACGGGGAAAAGGAATTCCAGTCAGAATCTGCAAACAGCTCTTTTAATTTTCAACAGCTTAAGAGCTTCAATGCATATAGCAGACAGCAGTAAACGTAGCAGGAACCAATGCAGCTTTAATATAAAACCTCAGATCAACTACAATCAGTAATAAGTGTTGAAAAATCTTGAGAAACCAACCGATAAGTCACCAAAGATGCATGGAAAAAAATCTGTGTTATAATCCTGGTGCACAGATGTCGATGCTGGGTGCAGGACAACTAATGTGAGTTAAATCCCTCAGAGGAAGGGTGAAAAGTGCTGCATTAAAAGGGAAGCTTCCAGGATGAGAAACTAAAAGATGCTTGAAAATGTATATTAATCAAACAAGCATTTTTATATTTGTGTTTTTAATCACAAAACAGGCATCAAAACAATCTTCTTTCGGAAAAGGATTCTCATTAAGAAAATTAGGAATATAGCAGTTTAAATTGAAGAGAAAGCCTGGGAGAGGAAAAGGCAGAGAAGAATTTATTAGAAATAACACTTGAAGGGAAATGAAATTGTTCAGCCAAAATTATTGCTATAATTCATGAGATAAGTCCTACACCATTTCTTTTCCTGTAAAACACACCAAAGGCTTGGACAAGAAGCCAAAAGACCATGAATTCTCCATGGAGCTAAAAAAAGAGCATGAACGTCATGGAGAGGAATTGGGAAAATGGTGCGTAAATGACAGGGTTTCCTCCATTATGCATAGAAAGCTAAAGTATATCATTTGTCCAGCCTGAAGCATTGCAATGAAATATAAAAGAAATCTTGCAGAAAAAATTGCAATAGTAATTCTAAAGCATTTGGAAGCCATTCAACTTTAACCACAATTAAGGAGAATTTTTGGAAAGGAAACAGGAAAGGGAGATTGAAATAAAAAGAAGCCTTCATAGAAGCAACAAAATTCTTTAGGATAAATTTAAAGAAGTAATTAAAGAAATAGTTATACTCTTTAGAAGACATGGGCTGAAGAAGATTCAACATTCAATAATTTGAAGCACTGAACAATAAAACCATTAACATGTAAAAGCAGTTATAAAATTCTTGCAAATACTTTCAAGTAAATCATGTAAATAAGTGAAACAGTAGTTAAATTTAACAACATTAGAGACTGATATTACACCTCCATGCAAATTTAAACTCACAAACCCTTCAGATAGGTAGTTATGCTGAACTGTTGAAAGAGATACTGAATTGCTTCAGATTTGACAATAAATTTAGAAAAGAACAAGGCAATGCATTTCTCCGCTTTGATCCAGTCCCAGATCTTACTTTAAAATTCAAAAACTGGAAGAGGAATCTATTGGCATCCTTTGATGTTGGAACACATTGTTCTAGGTGTGGAGTTAAATAAACACTAACAGAAGCAAAGTCCAGCATTACCATGCTTAAGTAAGAAAATGGGACATTTCCAGAGAATCTGCAAGGATCAAAAATGGCTGTTCAGTAACAGAATTAATAGTGTTAATGTCCACAAGTAGATTCACCCCTTTCAACAAGTGTCTTTGGAAGAAAACGCAGAAACCTGACCTACATTGGCACACAATCAATATGATAGATCACATTTGGAAGTTACAAAGCAATCTTTCTTAGGAGTAATAGGTCATTCATCTGAACTAAATCTGACATATTATACAGGTTAATGATCATATAACATCTAATTTCAAACTTGATACAGGGGAAAGAGCTACAGTATAAGTTGAAAGAAATCCATGGTTGAGGAGAATAGGAACTGCAACCTTCTGATAGAGAACTTCATGGTCCAGGCACAAAATCTCTCAAAAATCAAAGAATTGCTGAGAGCAGTCTTAAAATGCAGACTAATGCAATGTGGAACAAGTGTATCAGAGACCATCACACTTCTGAATTCTGAGCAGAAATCCATGCTTCATTCTAAAAAATTCTACAGGGTATTTGAAAACCTCAACCAGCTAAAAAGATCAATGTTCAATGTAGCCTTGCTCAGCAAGAAGGGAACCTGACACGTCTCAAAAGATTGCTTGCTGAACTTAAGAGAAAACATGTAACACACAAAATGAATCATGCCAGTGTGTATGATACCTCTTCGGGACTGAGAGATGCTACTATTTTCACATGTCTGGAGGAATCATTCAAGTGTTTTCCAATCACAGATAAATCTTCAAAAGCTGATCATTTGTTATCCTTGATATTACAGCCGCCGGGATATTAGTGATGAACATGTGTTACAGAAAATACAGCTGTTGAGAAGAAGCAGCTAGAACAGCACGGTCAGCTTTACTGTCTCTGATTGTACCCGATAAAATGATGACGTTGGCCAAAACAGTACAGATGAGAGAATAAAGATCATGTGTGGATATGCCTTGTTATGGCATCAAAAAGTTAAGATTAATTACTTCAGACATGCAATTCTCTTTTCTGACAAGATTTGAGGAAACTAAAGATCCTCCAAGGGAGACAAATGCTCAGCAGCAACATTGATTCCAGAGGATGTCCTCAGGAACTTGGAGTTGCACCAAAGTTTCAGTGTAGTAAGATACTGTACCTGAGTGTCTCAGTGAAGCAGCAGCCCCTAACTCATATATCCAAATACTTGGAGAGGGAGCAGGCGCAGTGATAAATTTGCATAACTTATTTCAAACAATAGTATGAAGGATTAAATGACTGGAATAATTCTTGGGGAGTGATGTTGTATAATGTAGTCAGGGACTGAAAGGGCTAACTGATATTACAAGTTAAGCTGAACCATCAGCGTATAAAGGCCTGTTCTTGGGAGGAGCTGACTGGTTTCTGAGTTAGTAGGAACTGCAGATGCTGGAGAATCTGAGATAACGAGGCGTAGAGCTGGATGAACACAGCAGGCCAAGCAGCGTCAGAGGAGCAGGAAGGCTAGGGTTTCGGGCCTAGACCCTTCATCAGAAATCTAGGCCCGAAACGTCAGCTTTCCTGCTCCTCTGACGCTGCTTGGCCTGCTGTGTTCATCCAGCTCTACACCTTGTTATCTCTTGGTTTCCGAGTTGTTGTTCTTAGTACTAACAGCACGTAGATAAAGTAGCACTTACTCTCACATTGAGCCTGATGCATCACAGATGCATCTCTTAGATGCAATGTAACTAGCCACTAAGTATTATGGACTAAAGCTGTTAATTGTTTTAAAGAATTGAGTCTATTTTCTGCCTAGAGAAAGTCATGTTAACATCCATCTGCACTTGACAATAGTAACCCAGACTAATCCCTGTGAAAAAGACTGGTGGCTGCAAATTTACCCAACATATCCCAGATCATGCCCAACTTTAAAACACACACAAGTAAACCAAGTAGATACCTGGGCACAGGTGAGGGATGGCAGGAGGTTGGCCACAGAATGGATGAGGGGATATGAGGAGATGCAATATTGACATGGGGGTAGTTCTCAAAAGATTCTTCCTTTCCAGATGCTGGCCCCTCATTTAGACACTGATTGCCTTGGAATGAGAGACACCTTACACTAGGACCCCACAAACAAACATATCATGGCCTGCTTGCACAGTGTCCCACATTAGCAAAGCCCCTGCCTGCCATTGAATGTACCTCTTCCAGTGGAATTAGATCTCTAGGTGGTTGTTAACTGGCCAAATAGATTATTCATTTTAAATACAATGCTTACAACAACAGGTCAGAGGCTGGGAATCCTGTGGCAAATAAGTTCATCAAGACACCTCCAAACCCAAAACCACTACCATCTAGAAGGACATGGGCAGCAGATACATGGAAATACCACCACCTGCAAGTTCCCCTCCAAGCCACTCACCATCCTGACTTGGAAATATATCGCCATTTCTTCACTGTTACTGGGTCAAAATCCTGAACTCCCTCCCTAAGGGTATTGGGGACTGCATGGACTGCAGCAGTTCAAGAAGGCAGCTCATCACCACCTTCTCAAGGGCAACTATGTACAGGCATTAAATGCTGGCCAGACAGCAATACCCACAACTCATGAGTGACTTTAAAAAAAAACTTGACTGTTGCACCAATATATCAGAGTATCCTGGGGACGGGGGAATAGTGAAGACTGAGCAAGTAGGAAGAATTAAACCTTGAGAAGGAGAGCAAAACAGCAAGGGAAGTGTTTGAAACCAGAATAATATGTTTGTAAACAAACTATCCAAAATAGTTGATTGGTTCCTGGATAATAAACAGTATTATCTTCAGCTCCTTGTACTAGATAAATATAGAGATAGTGATACATTAACAAAACATTTTACTTGAAAAGTTGCTTTTGGACATTCTCAGTAACAAAGTTATATGGTGCTATGGTAAACTCTTGCTGTCAATTGTAAGTACTTCAGAAATGTACCAAACATCAGCATTGCTCACCTCAGAAGGAGCTGATATTTCATGAAAAGCATATTGTCTTCTTTTAAAAGAACGTGTTGCTCTGACGAGCTCCTAGGATCTTTCAATGGATTGAAAAAGAATAGGAATGACAAACACTCTGCACACAATGTGATAGCTAAAGTACAGTGACAGGCAAAAAATGAATGCACGTTTAAAATTTCTGTATTGCGAGGCAATGTCCCACTTCAGTGGTGACTCTGAGTCGTGAAGACATTGCTGCTTTTTAGAACCTAAATGTGTAACATATTTTTACAGCTGCTGACTCAGAACAAGTGAATAAGTAAAATTGTGTGTTATTATATGTCTTTGGATTTCAGTCTTCCGGCAAACATGTAAATCTATTTGCACTGAGCACATTCTGAAATATGACTTGTGTTAGAATCCTATTTCTGAAGTTTCGGGTGTGACCCCAAGATTCTTCCCACTCACAGAGTGGAAGTCATTGCTCACCGTTTGATGGAGGGGTCAGAATTTAATCAGGCAGAGGATGGAGTGTGGACAGCCCACTGCCTTGCCTTGTCCCACCGCCCGCCTTCCAATGGATGGTTCAGACTCCCCACCCATGATTAATTGAGGCTTTTCAGCATTTTTTTACTTATACAGGGTATGTGGGCATCTCTGGCTGGTCGACATTTATTGCCCGTGACCACTGAATGGCTTGCTAGGCCATTTGAAAGGGCAGTCAGCAAAAACCTCATCACTGTGGGGTTGGAGTCACAAGTAGGCCAGACGAGGTCAAGGCGATAGTTTCCTTGCCGAAAGGACATTAGTGAACAAGGTGAGTTCTTCTGACAGTTGGCAATGGTTTCATGGTCATTAAACTCTTCATTCCA
Organism: Ginglymostoma cirratum; assembly: GCA_024137785.1. Taxonomy (NCBI): domain Eukaryota; kingdom Metazoa; phylum Chordata; class Chondrichthyes; order Orectolobiformes; family Ginglymostomatidae; genus Ginglymostoma; species Ginglymostoma cirratum. Next base: position 30,252,421 of record JAHRHZ010000087.1, read on the forward strand.
GATTTTTTTTTTAATTCAATTCAAATTCTACCGTCCGCCATGTTGGAATTTGAATCTAGATCTCCAGAACATTACCTGGGTCTCTGGATTAATAGCTCCATGAAAACACCCTTAAGTCATGTCAAAATGTTAACATTTTCTGAAGAAGCGTCCAGACCTGAAACCTCAGCCTTCCTGCTCCTCTGATGCTGCCTGGCCTGCTGTGTTTATCCAGCTCTACACCTTGTTATCTTAGACTCCAGCATCAGCAGTTCCCACTATCTCGAAATGTTAACTGTGTTTCGTTTTTCTCTCCACAGATGATGAGTTTCTCCAGCATGTCCTGTTTTTGTCTGTACATTTTATTGTTTTATCTTAGTCTGAGTTAATGGCAACTGGTTCTCACCTTCCCTGAAAGGAGTGTGACAAAAATCATTCTGCAGTTTCACTGAAATCCATATTTTACTGTGAGATGACTAGTACGTTTTTCCAACCTTTTACAGCAAAAAATGTGAATAGATACATGCAATACAGAATTACATGAAATGTACGTTACAGCAATAGGCTTTTTGGACAAATAGCCTGTATTGGTTTTAATGCCGCCTTTGAGTCTCCTCACATGTCATTCAGCTGCCCTTTATCAGCATATGATACTGTCACCCGGCCTCACTTAGTTTCTCCGTGAGTAACTTAGGATGAGCCTGCTGCATTTATCATCCAGACTTTGCTGAAAACCTTCTTTCCAAGGTCTGCTAGTTTTGATAAATAAGTCGCAATAATTGCTATTTGCCACCTATTTTTTAAAAAAATCCCAAATGGATGAGTAGCCAGCAATGCTAAGGTTATGCATTACATTAATGGCTGGGCAAGCAAAAATGCAAGCAAGTTTATTTTACAAAGCACACAAACGATGAAAACTGATAAAGAGTGGGAGGCCATTCCTGCCAATATCTGAATGCTTTTGCTGCAAGGAGTTGTATAACATAAAGGCTAGGCACCAATGCCTGGGTCTAAATGTTTATGTGTAGTTGCTAAATAACTAAACTTCAGCTGAGCACCCACAAGCAGTTTAAAGAGGCTGGAGATTTCATAGAACCCCTACAGTGTGGAAGCAAGCTATTTGGAACATTGATTCCATGCTGACCCTCTGAAGACCATTCCACCCATACCCTGCAACCTTGCTTTTCCCATGGCTAACCCTCTTAGTCGAAACATCCCTGGATACTATAGGCAATTTGGCATTGCCAATCTGCCTAACCTGCACATCTTTGGACTGTGGGAGGAAACCGAGCATCTGGAATTGAGCCTGAGTCCCTAGTGCTGTGAGGCAGCTGTGTTAACCACTGTGCCACCTGAGCAGTAATTGGCAAACAACATTGTCCTTTCACAAACACATGCTGACTCTACCTGGTTCTATTATGATTTTCTGAATGTTCTGTCTTAACTTGCTTTAATGATGGATTCTAGCCCTTTTCCCATGACAAACGTTAGGCTAACCAGTCTATCGTTCACTGCTTCCCTTCTCCTTCATTTCCTGTATAGTTCATAAGTTCATAAGAGATAAGAGCAGGAGTATGCCATTTGGCCCATCGAACCTGTTCCACCATTCAATAAGATCATGGCTGATCTATCTGTGGTCTCAGCTCCTCCCACCTGCATTATCCCCATAAGCCTTAATCCCCCTACCATGCAAAAATCTATCCAACTCTGTCTTAAATATATTTAATGAAGCTGCCTCTACTGTTTCCTTGGGCAGAGAATTCCATAGAGGTTTACATTTATGGTTTTCCAACCCACTGGGGGCTTCTACAATCTAGGGAGCTTTGGATGATGACCGCTAGTACTATCCACTATATATAATGTCACTTCCTTTAGATAACTAAGGTACAGGCCATCAGCTCCAGAAAACCTGTCATCCTTTCGTGCTATTCCTAGAACATTTTCCTCTAGTGATCCTGATTATTTTACATTCCTCTTGTTGTAAGTTGAAAGGGTGGGCAAATGCATCCTGACTAACCTTGACTAGTTTGAAACAGCCCTTTTTAACTCAGGTGTGTTACATGGTGAGATGAAAGGGTAAGAGCCAGTGGAAGGTCCAACACACCTTTATTCAACACTTTTTAAAGGAACAACAATATTTATCAGACTCTACTGTTTTTAATTAAACTGTATGCATCTCTTCACAGGTCTCTTCAAAAAACTGTCGTAAAAGTCTAAGCAAATAGTCTCAAATCTATGCCAGCTATCCAGTTCTGATGTGTTCCTGAGGATTCGATGCACCCTATCCACAACTCCCTACCTCTGTATTTGAACTGTTTGACTGAAAAGACTAGTAATATCGGTTTAACAAGGCAGGGGCAGGCTATTCCTCTGTCTTTGAGGACTGGCTGATGTTTCAGGATCTTCAGTCATTGATTTGGGCTGGTTCTGGTCTTCAGGTCGTCTCACTGAGGTGGTCTCTCTGAGCCTGGTCGGTCTGATGATGCTCACCAGATGGTACAAAGAGCTGGAGATACTGTGCAGCTCAGCTGCCAATCGGAAGTGCTCTCTGGCGACACTGTTGAAGAAGGTGCAAAAAGCAGAGTGAGCTGGGGATCCTGGTAGCGTCAAAGATTCTGTGGTCTGTGTCCTTTAATAGCATTGGGCAACAGCAGGAAGATCCAATGAGATGAGTATTTTCCACATTGGGAGGCCGCAAAACACGGTTTTGAATCTTCGGCTGTCGAGTGCTGTCCTTGTCGTGTGATGCCTCTGGCCTCTCACTGATCTGGGTACCACCAAGTCTGCATAACATTCTTCGAGAAAGCAGTTTCACTGGAGGTGCAAACAGGGGTTCGTTTTGAAAGAATGGAGCTGGTAATACCTGGCCATACATTTCCAGGCTGCCAGGAATTTGATTGTCCAAGGTCTGGCTGCGTGAATACTGTCTGTTCTGGCTCTGCAGTTTGCAAATTGCAGAGTCCAGCTGGATTTAAACTTGGATTCCACATTTTGTATTTTTATCTATGCTCATGAAAACAAAGTCAAAATTTGTGTAACAATCTTGTCGGTCATGGGTCACCTGACCACACCGTCTCCTGTTTACTTCAAGCTTTTCCACTTTTCTTAAGAGGCTTTCAGTGAATACTACCCTGAATACAGATACAATATAATAATTTAGTGTCTGCCATTTTCTTGTTTCCAATTAATAATTCCCTTCTAAGAGACCAATTGTTATGTTAGCTGCTCTCTTCCTTTTTATATGCTTGTAAAACGGCCGAGACGTCTTTGGTTTTAGTCATCCTTCACTGGTTGATCCAATATTTCCAATCTTCTAGGCTGTTGCTAATCCTTGTATAATTGTACATTTTTTTCTTTCGATTTCATAACATCCCTCACTTCCTTAGTTAGCTGCAGATGGTGGATCCTTCTTGAGGCATTTTTCTTTTCAAATCCACGGTATCTTTGTTGAAAGTTATCAAATATTTCCAGGTTGCTTTTTTGCTGCTCCCCTGTCTCCCAATGGATCAAATTCAAATTCTCGCCTTTATTCAAAAATTCCTCTGAAACCTTGACATCCCCTCCCCACCCCCCCACCATCAACATCTCCTCGGCTCTCCCTTATTGTCTTTCAGCTTTGATTCCCTGTGTATTGTATTATGTTCATTCAGCCATCAAGGTCTCCCAAAACCCCAGAATCTTTCTCATCCTATTCCTCTCTTCACTGCCCTTGGAAGCCTCCAATCTTTTGATCTAATGCTCCTGAATCCTATTCCATATTTTGCCTGTCTGTTTCTATATGATGGACATTGGAATGTTATTGTATGTTAAAAACCATGAAAAATTGTGCTGTTGACCATGCATTAGCCACTTTATGAGTTGAAAACACTTTAACCAAGCGCATGTCAGTGAGGCAGTCAAAGAGACACAATTTGCTTTGCAGTTCAACTCGATTTTATTGACAAAATAGCCCTTGCTAAAACATCATGTGAGCAGTTCCCAAATTCCCACAATATTTGCTCTCTATTTAGCTTTATCCGCCTGAGAAAGGATATTACCCGCAGTGCTCCACGTGTTTGAGCAGGGCCATCGGAACCTCCTTCCTCTTTGATGTACAGCTGGCTCTCTTCCACAAAGATGGGTCTCACAGGTAAGCACAGATCTTCTCGGTTCCACTCTCTCCTTCTAGATGGTTGGATCTCCACTGCTGGATCAGGTTGAGTTGTCGATGAGCATCTTTGCTTCGAGTCTTCACTGAGTCTTCACTGAGTGGTAGGTTTCCAGGTGTGTGTGTCCTTATCACCACCTAGTGCCAGACCTTCCAGAATATTCTGCGGCCTTTAGCCAATGGAATCATGAGCTGGTTTCAAATTGTCCAATGGGATCATGCAAACGCCCTTCACTGTTGCCATGCTGGGAGGTGTGAAGTACACATATTCAGGCAGTCAAGATGTCAGAAAGTCTGATCGACACTCTTCCAGTACACGACCCTCAGGCTGGTTGTAACTGGTCCTCCCTGAAACTTTGTAACCCCTTTGATCTTGGTTTCCACTTTTCTCTGTAGTCAAAGGCTGTTGGCTGCTGTTTAATTTAGTTTGTCCATTTTCTGAGAGGCCTGATTTCTCCAGCTATGGATCCATTTACAAAGTCCAATTTTGGCCCTGTCGTCATTTGGCCACAGTGTATTGGTTCTAAAAGAAACAAAGATAAAACACAGTTGACGTTGAATAGACAGAAGGTAGATGGAGATCTACAGATCGAATATCAGATCAAAGTGAAGATTAAAAGGCAGTGATACATGAGGGAGTTAGAGTACATCATTAGCTGAAATTCCCTTTGTCCTGTTTCACTTTTTTTTCAGATATGCCCAAATAAAATGCTGATTCTGATATTTTATTATTTGGTTGAATTTTTCACCTTCATTCTCATTCAGAGTTGCCTCTATATCAATCTGTGGGGAATGTGGTTATCTATTGAGATTACTATGTAGACTAAGAGACCAGGCACAACAGCAATACAAGATAAATTATTTGTGTAGAACACTATTTGTTGGTAGAGTGTGTATTTTTCAAACTTTTTATATAAGTTTGAGTGGTTATTTTTAAGAACATACACTATGTTTGAAAGTTATGGTAAGCGACATCAGAGAATGCATTCTATAAACCTTTATTTTAAAAGAAATAGCTTAAGACTTTGGTACATAATTGGAAAATCTATGCAGAAAGAAGAGTCTAGGAACTTCCTGGGAAGATTCGGCTCAAGAACTGAGGGGTTGTAGCCTTGTGTGAGGTTTGTAAAATTTAAGTTCTTTGTTTCATTTGCCCAGGGAATGTTTTGCACTCTCACTGAGGTTTCAGCATTATGAAAGGTTTTAAGAGGTAAATTTCCTCTGGTGTGTAAATATCTAACAAGGAGACGGACAGTCAAGACCACCGCCAGAACAACAGAATAATTTTGAGACAGATATTTTTTGCCCAACACTGGGGACTGCATCAACTGTAATGTCTGCATCAAAATGGTGTGTGTGTCACATTGAGACACTTATGATACAGCCCATGCCATATTGGGAGGGCATAAGCCCTGGTGTTATTTGTGCTTTGGCAAGATATCAACTAGGTGTCTCAGAAAGCTTCCAAAGGTGCTTTGTAGATCCTCTTCATACTCCAACAACTAGATGAAATGAAATGGTAAGAATCCCTTTAAGCACCACTTGAAATTAAAACTTACTTGCGGCTGTTCTTCGTGCATGTTTCAGTTTCTTGACTAAGATAGCATCCTGCACTACATACACGGATCTTCAGCTCAGGACTGAATTTTAACCATTTCAGAGTATCATTCACACTTTAACTTGCTGCCAAGGGTCAAGTCTGAACATAGAACATAGAACATAGAACATAGAACATTACAGCGCAGTACAGATACTTCAGCCCTCGATGTTGCGCTGACCTGTGAAACCAATCTGAAGCCCATCTAACCTACACTATTCCATTATCATCCATATGTTTATCCAACGACCATTTAAATGCTCTTAAAGTTGGCGAGTCTACAACTGCTGCAGGCAAGGCATTCCATGCTCTTCCTCCTCTCTGAGTAAAGAATCTACCTCTGACATTTGTCCGATATCTATCACCCCTCAATTTAAAGCTATGACCCCTTGTGTTAGCCGTCACCATCTGAGGAAAAAGGCTCTCACAGTCCACCCTATCTAATCCTCTGATCATCTTGTATGTCTCTATTAAGTCACCTCTTAACCTTCTTCTCTCTAATGAAAACAGCCTCAAGTCCCTCAGCCTTTCCTCATAAGACCTTCCCTCCATACCAGGCAACATCCTGGTAAATCTTCTCTGCACCCTTTCCAATGCTTCCACATCCTTCCTATAATGCGGCGACCAGAACTGTACGCAATACCCCAAGTGCGGCTGCACCAGAGTTTTGTACAGCTGCAACATGACCTCATGGCTCCGAAACTCAATCCCTCTACCAATAAAACCTAACACACCGTACGCCTTCTTAACAACCCTATCAACCTGGGTGGCAACTTTCAGGGATCTATGCACATGGACACCGAGATCTCGCTGCTCGTCCACACTACCAAGAATCTTACCATTAGCCCTATACTCTGTATTCCTGTTACCCCTTCCAAAGTGAATCACCTCACACTTTTCCGCATTAACCTCCATTTGCCACCTCTCCGCCCAGCTCTGCAGCTTATCTATGTCCCTCTGTAACCTGCAACATCCTTCCACACTATCCACAACTCCACCGACTTTAATGTCACCTGCAAATTTACTAACCCATCCTTCTATGCCCTCATCCAGGTCATTTATGAAAATGACAAACAGCAGTGGCCCCAAAACAGATCCTTGCGGTACACCACTAGGAACTGAACTCCAGGATGAACATTTCCCATTAACCACCACCCTCTGTCTTCTTACAGCTAGCCAATTTCTGATCCAAACTGCTAAATCACCCTCAATCCCATGTCTCTGAATTTTCTGCAGTAGCCTACCATGGGGAACCTTATCAAACGCTTTACTGAAATGAACCTTATCAAACGCTTGACTGAAATGTTTTGGCATGTTTTGATTGATGCATTGATTGTATGGAAGACAGTGGGCTGTAGGACTGAATTAATAACACAGAAATATTGGTTCTAAAAAACAGAGGCAAGTGGGAAGAGTGAAATTAAAAGGTTTCAGTGCTTTAGTGCCTGGTATGGAATACAGGCACATAGGTACAGTTGAGTTTAGATCATCCAATGGGACAATGCCAGCACCCTTCACTGTTACCATGCTGGTAAAGTGTAAAGTGCGCACACTTAGGCAGTCAAAATGCCAGAAACTCTGATTGACACTTCACCGATATGCAACCCTTGGAGCTAGTTGTAACTGGCTCCCTTTGAATCTTTATAATCTCTTTGACCTTGATTTCTATTGGTCTCTCTAACCAATTGCTGCTGGCTGCTGTTTACTGGCATGGTATGTCAGAATTGTGCTGACTTCCACGATGATGTCACCTAGGGAGCCCTGAAAGGATGACGTTGGAAGAGTTAGGGGTTTTAGCAAAGAGAGCATGAATTCTCAGATTGAATATTAGTGAATTTGCCTTCATTGCAGCCTGCATTACTTGATGGACTGCCGGGTCCAGTCGACTGGGGGATAAAAACATACATCACTAGTGTAGAGAAGAAGCAAGCTGCTGATGATGCAAAGAGCGTGTGGCTGGTAGCAAATGTTGGTAACAACACAAACACCTGCTCTGTTGTTATAAAAACACAACTACTACGTTAACGTACTTCAGGAAAGGGAACTTGTTATTGCAACCAGATCTGATCTAGACCAGAGTCCAATTTAACTTTGGAGTGGTTACAACTACCACTGCCATGTCCAGCAACTAGAGAAGTGTTACGAGCATTGTCCAGGTACAGCAGATAGTAGTTATATTACTGAATCCATAAGAGATCAGTTCAAATCCCAGTGCGGTGGCTTGAAAATTTAAATTTTGTTTAAGACATGTAAAAATAAAATGCTGGCACTAATAAAATGCTGGCATTAATACAAGTGGCCATGAAGCTGTCAAATTGTCATAGAAACCCAACTGCTTCACTGTTGGAAACATGTTTTCACTATCTGGCCCAGATAATGATTTCTGCCCTACAATGACGTGGATGAGTTTCTAACCTGTCCTCCACAGTGCTCTAGCAAGTCACAAAGGTGATCCCCAAGAAGGTCCTCAATCCCCTTGTCAGGGCAACTACAGATGGTTCATAAAGGTCAATCTTTCCTGCAACACTCATTTGCGGAACAAAAAGCACTTGGAGATAAAGATAATAAAGCCAGAGAATATAAAAAAAGATCCTCACACAGCACCTTCCAAACCCACAAACACTTCCATCCAGAAGGTCTAGGGCAGCAGATATATGGGAATGCCACCACCTCCAAGTTCCCCTCCAAGCCACTCACCATTCTGACTTGGAAATATATCGCCATTCCTTCACTGTCGCTGGGTCAAAATCCTGGAATTCCCTCCCTAATGGCATCGGGGTCAACCCACAGCAGGTGGACTGCAGCAGTTCAAGAAGGCAGCTCACCACCACCTTCTCAAGGGCAACTAGGGATGGGCAAGAAATGCTGGCCCTGCCAGTGACACCCACATCCCACAAATGAAAAAGACAAAACAAACTGTATAATAAAAATTTCAAACCGTGTAACCATATAAAAAGCAATGGAATAGAACTGAACAGAAAGCAATCTACTCTTAAAAATGTACACATATTAAACGGACAGTCCGAACAAATAAATAAATTCTATCTTTTTCAGAATCTGCTTCTGACTTTGGTATACAAGTCCTTTCAAGTGAGGCCATTCTGAGCAATGGCCTGTCATTGACTTAGGTGTCAATACAATGTGGAGCTGGAGGAAGACAGCAGGTCAGGCAGCATCAGAGAAGCAGGAAAGTTGACATTTTGGGTTTACACCCTTCATCAGGACTGAGAGGAGAGAGACTTAAAAGGGACCTCAGGAGCAACAGTTTCATGCAGAAGGTGGTGTGTGCATGGAATGGCCTGCCAGAGAAGGTGGTGGAGGCTGGCGTGATTACAATTGACTTAGATATCTGCCTCTTTCACAATTCAATTTCTAACTTTAAAGGGCATATAATATGATACATGTTTCTACATAGTACAATAACTTGTCCCCAAAACGCACCTGTTCTTTCTTGTTACGAAAAGTCGATCAAAATATTGGAATTGCCTTGTTGTAAAGTTCATGTCAAACTAAAATAGTAGCTTCTAGCTTATCATGAGTGAAACTGGGGAAGTGGAAGGAAGTCCAAGTCATTTCATGGAACTAAAACAGTAAATATCTGATTACAGTCAACACAAGTCTGCTTATTAGAAGTAATATAAAAGAGTTCTATAGGAAATATTTTAATCAACTTGAGAGAATGCAGAAAAGATTTACAGGGATGTTGCCAGGGTTGGACAGTTTGAGCTATAGGGAGAGGCTGAATAGACTGGGGCTGAGGGGTTACCTTATAAAGGTGCATAAAATCATGAGGGACGAGGATAGGGTGAATAGTCAAGGTCTTTTTCCAAGAGGAGGGGAGTCTAAAACTAGAGGGCATAGGTTTAAAGTGAGAGGGGAAAGATTTAAAAGGGACCTAAGGGCAACTAATTCATGCAGAATGTATGGTATGAGCTACCAGAGGAAGTGATGGAGGCTGGTCCAATTACAACATTTAAAAGGCATCTGGATGGGTACGTGAATAGGAATAGTTTAGAAGGATATGAACCAAATGCTGGCAAATGGGACTAGAGTGAATTAGGATATCTGGTCAGCATGGACGAGTTGGACCAAAGAGTCGGTTTCTGTCCTATACAACTATGAATGAAAACCCACATTTAGGAGGCTCTCCTTCTGCCTCCTTTCTTTAAACTAACGGGGGTGTTGACTTCAGTTGTACAGTTTCTTGTCTGCTAGAGGTCAGTCAAAATCATTGCGACACTTAAAACCCAAAAGAACTGCAGATGCTGTAAATCAGGAACGAAAGCAATGTCGCTGGAAAAGCTCAGCCAGTCTGGCAGCGTCTGTGATGGAGAAAACAGAGTTAAAGTTTCAGGCCCAGTGACCCTTCCCCAGAACTCCCAGCAGAATTGATAGTGGCTGGGAAAACGTCAGTTTATATGTAGAAAATAGGGAGGTAGATGGGTTAGGGAGTAAAATGGGGCCTAAAGAGAGAGAAAGACAGTTGGATAGACAAAGGAGTTGCTAACGATCTGGCTGGGAGGGTAAATAGTTGTTAATGGGGACTGTTAGTGACTAATGACAGGGGGTGTGTTATGGCAGGCTATGTGGTAACAAGGCCTGGTGTGTGGAGTGGGGGGCTGGGTCATGGGAGAGTTTAGGCCCTAAAATTATTGAACTCAATATTCAGTCCAGAGGGCTGTAGGGTCCCCTAGTGGAAAATGAGGTGTTGTTCCTCCGACTTGCATTGGGCTTCACTGGAACACTGCAGCAAGCCAGAGACAGAGATGTTGGCCAGGGAGCAGGGTGGTGTGTTGAAGTGGCAGGCAACAGGTAGTTCAGGGACTTTTTTGTGAGCAGAATGTAGATGTTCTGCGAAGCGGTCACCAAGTCTATGCTTTGTTTCCCCAATGTAGAGGAGACCACATTGTGAGCAGTGAATGCAGTAGACTAGTTTCTGGGAAGTGCGGGTGAAGTGTTGCTTCACCTGGAAGGTATGTTTGGGCCCTTGGATACTGGGGAGGGAGGAGGTAAATGGGCACGTGTTACACCTTCGCTGGTTACACAGCAAAGTGCCGTAGGGCTGTGGGTATGTCTTGGAGTTGAAGGAAGTGTGGACCAGTGTCTCCCGGAGGGAACGGTCCCTGCGGAAAGCGGACAAGGGCGGGGAGAGGAATATGTGTCTGGTGGTGGCGTCTTGCTGGAGGTGGCGGAAATGGCGTCTGATGATCTTCTGGATGTGGATGCTGGTGGGATGGTAGGTGAGGATAAGGGGAACCCTATTGCTGTTGTGGGAGGGACGAGAAGGGGTGAGGGCGGAAGTGTGGGAGATGGGTGGGACCTGATTGAGGGCCCTGTCAACAAAGCAGCTGCCTCCTCTTTACCATGGATGTGCAATCCCTTCACACGTCCATTCCCCACCTGGAGGGTTTTAGGGCTTTCAGCTTCTTCCTGGAGCAAAGACCTGAACCATCCCCACTCACCACCACCCTCCTCCGTTTGGCCAAGCTCGTCCTCACCCTCAACAGCTTCTCTTTCGACTCCTCTCATTTTCTTCGGGTAAGAGGGGTTGCCATGGGTACCTGCATGGGCCCTAGTTATGCCCGTCTCTTCGTGGAGTACGTGGAACATTCCTTGTTCCAGTCCTATTCCGGCCCTCACCCACAACTTTTTCTCCAATACATTGATGATATCATGGTGCTGCTTCCCTCTCTCATGTGGAATTGGAAAGCTTCATCAATTTCGCCTCCAATTTCCACCCTGCCCTCACTTTCACCTGGTCTATCTCTAACTCCTCCCTTCCCTTCCTCGACATTCCTGTTTCCAATTCTAGGGGTAGACTGGCCACTAATATCCATTATAAAATCACTGACTCCCATAGCTAGCTGGACTATACATCCTCACACCCCACTTCCTGTAAAGACTTCATCCCATTCTCTCCGTCATATATGTTCAGATGATGCCAACTTCGACAAGGGAGCCTCCGAAATGTCCACCTTCTTCCTCAACCGAGGATTCTCCAGCTCCTTTTTCTAAAGGGGCCTCAACCACGTCCCACCCATCTCCCGCACTTCTGCCCTCACCCCTTCTCTTCCCTCCTGCAACAACGATAGGGTTCCCCTTATCCTCACCTACCATCCCACCAGCATCCACATCCAGAAGATCATCAGACGCCATTTATGCCAGCTCCCAACAAGACACTGTCATCAGACACATATTCCACTCCCCTCCCTTGTCCACCTTCTGCAGGGATCGTTCCCTCTGGGACACTCCGGTCCACACTTCCTTCACCCCCACCATCTGCCCACAGCCCGACGGCACCTTCCCCTGTAATTGGCGAAGGTGCAACACCTGCCCATTTACCTCCTCCCTCCCCAGTATCCAAGGGCCCAAACATACCTTCCAGGTGAAGCAACACTTCACCCACTTCCCAGAATCTAGTCTACTCATTTGCTGCTCACAATGTGGTCTCCTCTACACTGGGGAAACGAAGCGTAGACTTGGCGACCGCTTCGCAGAACATCTATGTCCTGCTCGCAAAGAAAGACCCTGAACTACCTGCTGCCTGCTACTTCAATGCACCATCCTGTTCCCTGGCCAACATCTATGTCTCCGGCTTGCTGCGGTGTTCCAGTGAAGCCCAATGCAAGTCGGAGGAACAGCACCCCATTTTCCAGCTGGGGGACCCTACAGCCTTCCAGACTCAATATTGAGTTCAATAATTTTAGGGCCTAAACTCTCCCATGTCCCAGCCCCCTACCCCACACACCAGGCCTTGTTACCAGAGATAAAAGGTACTGCAGATGCTGGAGAATCCGAGATAACAAGGCGTGGGGCTGGATGAACACAGCAGGCCAAGCAGCATCATAGGAGCAGGAAAACTTGACGTTTCGGGCCTAGACCCTTCATCAGAAATCAAAAACATTTCTGATGAAGGGTCTAGGCCTTGTTACAACATAGCTTGCCATTACACACCCACTGTTGTTAGTCACTAACAAGTCCCCATTAACAACTATTCACCCTCCCAGCCTGATGGTTAACAACTCCTTTGTCTGTCCAATTGTCTTTCTCTCTCTTTGGGCCCCATCGTATCATTTATTCCCTACCGCACCCACCTCCCTATTTTCTGCATATAAACTGATGTTTTCCCAGCCACCATCAGATCTGAGGAAGGGTCATCAGACCCGAAACGTTAACTCTGTTTACTCCTCCACCGATGCTGCCGGACCTGCTGAGCTTTTCCAACTTTGTTTTTGTCATTGTGACACTTGCTTAGTACTTGGCACTTGTTAAGCCTTAGTTGTAGTCCTCCATACAATTCCTTAGTACACTATAGAAAGGGAGTGAATGCTTTGGAGAGAGTGCAGAGGAGATTCACAAGAACAGTTCCAGCAATGAGAGACGTCAGTTGCGGGATATATTGTAAAAGTTGAGACTTTTCTCCTTGGAGAGAAGAATACTGAGAGGAGACCTGATAGAAGTTTCTAAAGTCATCAGTGCCTGGATAGAATAGATAGGGAGAAACCATTTCTCACTTGCAAAAAGATCAAGAATGACAGCATTTAGATCTAAAGCAATTTTCAGAAAAAGCAAGGGTGATATTGATGTGAAGAAAATATTTAACATGCAGTGCACTGCCTGGAATTTATTTATAGGACCCCTACAGTGTGGGGACAGGCCCTTCAGCCCAGCAAGTCCACACTGACCGTCAGAGCATTCCACCCAGACCCATCCCCCTATAACCCACACATCCATAGACTCTATAGGCAATTCTGCATGGCCAATCCACTTAGCCTGCACATCTTGGGACTGTGGGAGGAAACAAGAGCACCCAGAGGAAACCTGCACAGACGCTGGGAGAATGTGCAAACACCACACATACAGTCACCCAAGAGTGGAATTGAACCTGGGCCCCTGCCACTGTGCCACCCTGTGTTGGAGATATGTTCAATTGAGGGATTCAAGACTGCATTGGTTAATTGTTTGGATGGAAATAATGTGCAAGGGAAATGGGGGAAAGCAGGAGATTGGCACTTGGTAATGATACTCATTGGAAGAGTTGATGTAGACATAATTGATCAAATAGCTTCTTTCTGCATTGTAAGATTTCTATGATCCTTCACCCTTCATCCTACTCATTTTGTACTGTGTGGATGGCAGTGGGAACAACTTTCCAAAAGTGACAGAGTCACATTTTTGAGACCAAACTTTTAGGTAAAATTATGTGATCAGGCTTTACACAAACAATACTTTGGCGAGAACTGTCCAACGGCAGATAATGATGCTGACACCGATTGCCGGCTACGGTTTTGAATTCACAAGAAAGATTCAATTGTGAAAAATACGCATTAGGCTGTTCCCTCCAATTCCAAGCACAAAACTAGCAAAAGGTTTATGAAAATTTGCCGAAAATCAGGGGTTGACTAATACTTGAGATAACCTATTACACGAGTTTATCACATAGGTATTCCATATACTTGGTATCTAAAGTAGCACAAGCCACATTAAATGGGAGTTGACCACATTCGGTGAACTGAATCAATTTGACCACTGTGAATACATTTTATTTTGGTTCCAAATCTTTGCAATTCCTTCTGTGCTTCTGGGAGGAAGTGTTCAGCCGAAGACCTCAAGTCGTGCTTCACTTTCTGACTGTTCATGCAACCATGTCCCTATAGGTTTTACAGGTGACTTGGCAGAAGGCCAGTCATTTAGACTTTGACAAATGTAGATTCAAATCACAAGCCAGTGACTCGAGACTCCTGGGAAGATTTCAATTCCGAAGATGAGACAGAATACAATACAAAGGTTCTCTGAACTCCAGGCTTGTTTTGTCTCTACACCGCAACATGCCAGGGTTTTAACATTGCTGAAAGCTCCACTTCCAACCTGCTGAGCGACAGAATGTATGCATCAAGCATTGAGTGGCACCATGGGTGGGAGATTCGCAATCACAGGAATATTTGGGACCTGCTGAGATTTTGAAATAGATGTACATGTGATTTGAATGTCAGAGCATAACAAAATCAAGCTATTTTTATACTTCGCCGTGTTTCAATGTAGTCTTTGGGAAATGTGCATTCGTAAGCCAATTACTACTTGACACTGATTTCCTGATAATTTGAGGAGATAGCAGGAACTGCAGATGCTGGAGAATTCTGAAATAACAAGGTGTAGAGCTGGATGGACACAACAGGCGAAGCAACATCAGAGGAGCAGGAAGGCTGACGTTTCGGGCCCAGACATTTCTGAAGAAGGGTCTAGGCCCGAAACGTCAGCTTTCCTGCTCCTCTGATGCTGCTTGGCCTGCTGTGCTCATCCAGCTCCACACTTTGTTATCTCCTGATAATTTGAACTTTGGTTTGGGAGTGATGTTCTGAATCATAGAGTCATAGAGAGGTACATCATGGAAACAGATCCATGCCAATTTTAAATTAATCTAATCCCATTTGCCAGCATTTGGCCAATATCCCTCTAAACCCTTCCTATTTGCATACCCATCCAGATGCCTTTTAAATGTTATAACCATACAAGACTCCACCACTTCTTTTGGCTACTCATTCCATACACACACAGCCCTCTGCATGAAAACATTGTGCCTTAGGTCCATTATAAATCCTTTCCCTCTCACTTTAAACCTATGCCCTCTAGTTTTGGACTCCCTACCCCGGGAGAAGACTTTGGTCATTCGCCTATCCATTGCCCTTCATGATTTTATAAACCTCTATAAGATCACCCCTCAGCCTTTGAAACTCCAGGGAAAATAGCCTCAGTCTATTCAGTCTCTCTCTATAGCTCAAACCCTCCAACCCTGGCAATATCTTTGTAAATCTTTTCTGAACCCTTTAAAGTTTTACAACATTGTTCCTATAGCAGGTGTTTAAGTGTGCTGGATTCTGGGTTTAACTTTTCGAGTGTGTGTAAACCCCCATGTATTGGTGAATTGCTCTGTGCCTTTGGGTTAATTATGTGTGTCTGTTCTCAGTTCTCTACGTGAGAATATTTAAGCCTGAGCAATGGTAAGATTTGGGGCAGAATCAGATGAGGAATCCAGCAAAGACTTGATGTCTGAACATCTCAATCAATCTTTTATGCTTTTCACAAGTGGCAAGGCGAGTTTTTCACAAGTGAGTTTATATCAGACCATTTAGAAAGCAGTGGCAGGATCAGACAGGGTCAGCATGGATTTATGAAGGGGAAAACATACTTGACAAATCTGTTGGAATTCTACGAAGATGTAACTAGTAGGTATGACAAGGAGGAGCCAGTGATGCCTTAAGAAAGCGTTTGACAAAGCCTTGCATAAGAGATTATTGTGTAAAATTAAAGTGTCTGGAATTGGGGGAAGTGTGTTGAGATGGATAGAAAATTGGTTGGCAGTGAGGAGACAAAGAATAGGAATTAATGGGCCCTTTTCAAACGGCAGGCAGTAACTAGTGGATTGCCACAGGGTTCAGTGCTGGGACCCCAGCTATTCACAATACATATGAATGATTTGGATGAGGGAACAAAGTGTAACATCTCAAAGTTTGGAGATGATACCAAGTTGGGTGGGAGAGTGGACTGTGACGAGGATGCAAAGATCTTTCTGCATGATTTGGACAGGTTGCATGAGTGGGCAAATCAACGGTAGATGCTGTAAAATTTGGATAAATGTGAGGTTATTCACTTTGGAAGCAAAAGCAAAATGGCAGATTACTATCTGAATGGCTGTAAATTAGGAGAGGGGAGTGTGCAGCAGGACTTGGATGTCCTTGTGCACCAGTGGCTGAAGGTTAAGCATGCAGGTGCAGCAGCTGGTAAAGAAGGGAAATGGTACATTGGCCTTAATTGCGAGAGGTTTTGAGTAGAGGAGCAGGGACGTGTTGTTGCAGTTATACTTGGTGAGGACACACCTAGAATATTGTGTGTATTTTGGTCTCCTTTTCTGAGGAAGGATGCTCTTGCTCTTGAGGGAGTGCAGCGAAGGTTTACCAGGCTGGTTCCGGGGATGACGGGGCTGATGTATGAAGTGAAATTGACTAGATTAGGATTGTTTTTGCTGGATGTCAGACAAGTGACGGGGGGATAGTCTCAGAGTCATAAAATTCTAACAGGACTAGACAGGGTAGATGCAGGGAGGATGTTCCCAATGGTGGGTGTGTCCAAAATGAGGTCACAGTCTGAGGGTTTGAGGTAGACTATTTAGGAGGAGATGAGGAGACATTTCTTCACCCTGAGCCTGTGGAATACATTACCACAGGAAGTAGTTGATGACAAAACATTGAATATACTCAAGAGGTGACTAGATACAGTACTTAGGATCAAACATTATGGGGAGAAAGCAGAATCGGGCTATTGATTTGGATGATCAGCCATGATTGTGAAGAATGGCAGAGCAAACTCAAAGGGCTGAATGGCCTCCTCCTGCTGCTATCTTTTAAGTTTCTATGTTTCTATGAGTTTGTGATTAAGGAGGATGATAGTTTTTTTTTCCCGTTCATATGATGACGACATCACTGGCTAAGCCAGCATTTATTGCCCATTCCTAATTGTTAAGAGGCAGCCACATTACTGTGCATCTGAAATCACATGTAGGCCAGACAAGGTAAAGATGGCAGTTAAAAACCAAGAGAACTGCAGATGCTGTAAATCAGAAACAAAAGCAGAATTTGTTGGAAAAGCTCAGCAGGTCTGGCAGCATTTGTGAATAAAAAGTCAGAGTTAACATTTCGGGTCCGGTGACTCTTCCTCAGAACTGATGGCAGACCCCTTCCCCAAAAGACATTAGTGAACCAGGTGGGTTTTTCCAACAATCAGCAACAGATTCACAGTCACCATTAGACCCTTAATTCCAGATTCTTTACTGAATTCGGATTCTACCATCAGCGCCTTGGCAGGATTCAAACCTGGGTCCCCAGAATTTCCTAGGCCCCCGAGACATTGCCTGGGTCTGTGGATTATCAGTCCTACAATATTACCTCAAGGCCATTGCCTCTCTGCTAAGGCTTGTTTAACATATTATTGGCGCAACACACATCATTAATACTCAGCTTCCCTCTTTCCAAATGAACTAGAAGTTGAGGTATCTCAATATGAAAGCCAGGTTGCAAACTTAGTCACTTTAGTTCACCACTAGCTGCAAGGAGACTCCATGTTGCACAAAACTGAACAGTATCTCAGGGCATGATCCAATGGACACCAGTTGTATAAGTCCCTTGCCCACAGACATTGACATCTGGCATTTGCCAACGCCTCAGGATCCTCACGGCACTCTCTGATCCACTGGGAGGAGGCTTGGGAAGCAAGATATGCACTGCAGGGTGCACCAGCAATTGGCATTGGAAAACTGCAGGAAGGGAACTACATGGAGGGCCAGGCCAACAGCTAATGGATTGGACCAGGCCAGATCTTAAGGCTGCTTGCGTGCTGTTTTACCACTCACTTGCAGCATACATGCTTTGCTGCGCCATGCCATATTTATTGGCACATTGGCATTTCAGTCAGAGTCAAGGGCTATTGGCACTGCCATATTAAAGTAGTCTTTTGCACAGACATATGGAGAAGTTACTCGTCAGTGAGCGTCTGTTCGGGCAGTGGGGAATATCTTGATGCACACCGAGGTGTGAGTTTAACATCCCCAGCAAGTGCCAGCTTCCATGCGGCAAAAACGGGGAATCAACCAACCAAATGGCCCCATCAGAATGTGGGTGGGAGTTACTCCCCGGTTCCACGAAGGAGTTGGAGGGGTGATCAAGTCCGTCGGTGGGTTACAGGTACCATTAGCCAGGAGCAGAGCCCAGGGGCTTGGCCATGGTCAGCAGTCAGTTTTGGACAGTCACAATTTGGAGATCTGTCCAACCACAGTCTGGGACTGGGGGGGGTGGTCTCTCAGTAATGGCAGCAACAATAGTCATGGGAATCACGTATCATCAGTTAGGGAACTACAAAGGCAGCGGGTCAGGGGTCTGCATGTCTTGTCAATGGGCTGCTCATCAAAAACAGTCAGAAGTCTTGGCGGGGTGGGTGGGGGGAGGTGGGGGGGCACATGATGACCTGATTCAGGTGGCTCTGAGATGGGAAAGGGCTCAGAATGCAGCAGACGATGCTTTTTGGATGTCATGTGTTGTTCACTCAACCAGTATGCTACTTGACCAAGTTGGTGCATAGTTTCTGAAGAAGGGTCTAGGCCCGAAACATCAGCCTCCCTGCTCCTCTGATGCTGCTTGGCCTGCTGTGTTCATCCAGCTCCACACCTTGTTATCTCTGGTGCGTATTTCTCCAAGCACGGCCACAATGGCCCGCTGAGGATATGGTCCCACAGTTTAGATTGAACTGGCATGGCATGAATATCTAGTGGGCATTGGGAACAGAGTAGTGGTGACTTAGAGAAGATTTTTACACACGATGTTGTTGAGGGCAAGTAAAGCCTGTGTGGCCTGGTGATGAAACAGCAACGAAGCTGAGAGAATGAGGTTACATGTAAGAGGGAGAGTCAACCATGCTGGCCATGTGTTGTGAGCAACATGGCTTTGTGGCTGTATACTGACAGTGAGGCAAAATGACAGATTGCTGCCCCCTGTCCAGTTGCACAGCAGCCATTCAAAGATGGCACAGGCACACAGGATGTTCCTTTTTAATATTCATTCATTGGACGTGGGCATCGCAGGCCGGGCCAGCATTTCATGCCCACCCCTATTTGCCACTTGAGAAGGTGGTGGTGAGCTGCCTTCTTGAACTGTTGCAGTCCACCTGTGGATTGACCCACAATGTCCTTAGGGAGGGTATTCCAAGATTTTGACCCAGATACAGTGAAGAAATGATGATATATTTCCAAGTCAGGATGGTGAGTGGCTTCAGGGGATCTTGAAGGTGGTTGTGTTCCCACTATACCTGCTGCCCTTGTCATTCCAGATAGAAATGGTCATTGGTTTGGAAGGTGCTGTCTGAGGATCTCTGATGAATGTCTGTAGTGCACACTGCTGCTACTGAGCTTCAGTAGTGGAGGGAGTGGATGCTTGTGGATATGGTGCCAATTAAGTGGGCTGCTTTGATCTGGATGGTGTCAAGCTTCTTGAGTGTTATTAGGGCTGCCTCATTTAGGCAAGTGGGGAGTATTCCATCACACTCCTGACTTGCGTCTTGTCAGTGTGGACATTGTGGACAGGCTTTGGGGAGTCAGGAACTGAGTTACTCACCACAGTATTCCTAGTCCCCGACCTGCTCTTGTAGCCACTGTGTTTATGTGTTGAGACCAGTTGAGTATCTGGTCAATGGTAACCCCCAGGATGTTGATAATGAGGATTTAAGTAATGGTAGCACCATTGAATGTCAAAGAGTCATGGCTAGATTGTTTCTTATTGGAGATGGTCATAGCCTGGCATTTTGTGGTACAAATATTACTTGCCACTTGTCAGCCCAAGCCTGGATATTGTCCAGACCTTGTTGCATTTGAGCATGGGACTGTTTCAGTATCTGAAGAGCCACGAATGGTGCTGAACATTGTGTAACATTTGGTGAAAATCCCCACTTCTGACCTTGTGATGGAGGGAAGGTCATTGATGAAGCAGCTGAAGATGGTTGGGCCTGGGACACTACCCTGAGGAACTCCTGCAGAGATGTCCTGGAGCTGTGATGACTAACTTCCAACAACCATGAACATCTTCCTACGTGCCAAGTATGACTTCAACCGGGGAGAGTTTGTCCCCACTAGCAATTAATTCCAGTTTTGCTGGGTTTTCTGATGCCATACTCGGTCAATGCGCCTTGGTGCCAAGAGCTGTCAATCTCACCTCACCTCTTGAATTCAGAGCCTTTGTCCATGTTTGAACCAAGGCTATCATGAGGTCAGGAGCTGAGTGGCCCTGGTGGAACACAAACTGGGTGTTGCTGAGCAGTTTATTGCTGAACAGATGGTGCTTGCCAGCATTGTTGATAAAATTGTCTATCACTATCTCTCCGTGGGCATCTGCTGATTGACAAGTTGTTCTGAAAATGGCCTGTGTAAATGTCGGGATGGAATAGGACAAGTGGGCTGAGGTAGTGAGTTAATGAGGTACAGATGAGGAGCTAACAGTGAGAAATTTCATTGGGTCTTGTAGCAAGAATCTCTCCAAGAAAACTGATGTAACGCATATTTAGCTGAATCTAATTCAGCACAGAAAGACTGAATTGAAAATATGTTGCTGTAAGCATGGGAGCAAACATTATACGGCTTCACAAATAAAGCCTCCTGCAGTCAAAGAAACAGATGTGAAATGTTTGTATGGCTACAAGACATAAAGCACAACACCTTCGAGGGGAGCACTTTGATCAAATTATATTTAAATCAGGCAGAAAAAAAGAAAGTGACAGAGGAGAGCAACAGAGAGTGGACAGCAGCTGCAGAGATTAGAGAACAGCAGAGAGGACAGCAGCAAGGAGAAGAACAGCAGAGAGGAGAGCAGGAGTGGGGAGAGCAGTAGAGAGGATAGAGCTGTAAAGAGGGGAACAGTAGAGAAGAGAGCAGAAGAGAGGGGAGAGGTAGACAGGACACAGCAGGAGAGAGGAGAGACCAGTAGAGAGGGGAGCAAAAGAGTAGAGGGGGGAACAGTAGAGAGGGGAACAGTAGAGAGGGGAACAGTAGAGAGGACAGCAGTAGAGAGGAGAGCAGTAGAGGGAAGAGCTGTAGACAGGCGAGCTGTAGAAAGGAGAGAACAAAAGAGAGGGGAGCAGTAGAGAGGGGAACGGTAGAGATGGGGGAGAAGCAGAGAGGAGAGAGCATTAGAGAGGAGAGAGGAGCAGACCGTGAAGTAGCATAACAAGGTGAAATAGCAGAGAGGGAGGGGATTTCTTTCAGTACCCTAGTCTTGTCAACACCAATCCCATTTATTCACTGCCGTTTTATCTCCAACCATCTTCCAATCAGTTATATCTTCCCACCTTGCCTCTGTTGATAATATAATGACATAATACAGTCTCAAACACTCCTGCTAATACCCTTGTGCAACAACATGTCCTATTGTTCCTGCTGCTCAGGTGCAGTCCAGCGTATGGCTCAGGGTCAAGAAAGGAAGCTCAGGCTCCTTCTCTAACCGTTGGAATGGTCTTGGCTGATGATCTCTGGGTGCTGGGGGCTGAGGGTCCAGCAGACACCACTCTTCTTGCAACTGTGCAGGGATAGGGACCAGTCCAACTGAGCGGGTGAACAGCCTGCTTCCTGAGAAAGATTTGCTTCTTCTCACCACAAAACATCTGTGCTGTCCTTTCTGCCTCTGCCTGGGTTCTCTGTGTGGCTGCAATCATTCCCCAATCACTTTAATTGACCAGACCCTCGGTTTGTAGCTCCCTTTGTATTTGCGGCTTTTCTTAACATCCTTCGGCCAGTTGATCTCTTTCTTACTGTTTTTTCCTGTTGGTGCTGATTCCAGGTGAAGGGTTTCCTTGCGACACGGATCAGTATTTCTTGTTGTCCAACACAATTACAACTTATCCCTTTACTATCGATGCACATCTTTGAAGGTCCTTTTCAAACTTTCTGAACAATGATTACATATTCAACAGATCTTTTACAGAAATTACAAAGCTTTTTATTAACCTGGGTAAACAGTTATGAAAATGTTTAAACAGTGTTCCACTAGGAGAAACCCATCTACCTCTAGTGGATGACAGGAGAAATCGTGCGACTAGCCAAGAAGAAAAGGGAAGCGTACATAAGGTCCAGGCAGCTAAGAACAGAATGGTCCTTGGAGGAATATCGGGAGAGTAGGACCCATCTTAAACAAGGAATCAAGCGGGCTAAAAGGGGTCATGAAATAACTTTAGCCAACAGAATTAAGGAGAATCCCAAGGCCTTTTATTCATATATAAGAAGCAGGAGGGTAACTAGAGAAAGGGTTGGTCCACTAAAGGATAAGGAGGGAAGGTTTTGTGTCGAACCTGAGAAAATGGGTGAGATTCTCAATGATTACTTTGCATCAGTGTTCACTGAGGAGAGGGACATGATGAACGTTGAGATTAGAGATAGAAGTTTGTTTACTCTGTATCACGTTGACATAAGGAGGGAAGATGTGTTGGGTAGGCTAAAGGATATTAAGGTGGACAAATCTCCAGGACCGGATGAGATCTATCCCAAGATGCTGAGGGAGGCGAGAGAGGAAATAGCTAGGGCCCTGACAGATATCTTTGTAGCATCCTTAAACACAGGTGAAGTGCCGGAGGACTGGAGTGTTGCTAATGTTGTCCCCCTGTACAAGAAGGGTAGTAGGGATATTCCAGGTAACTACAGACCAGTAAGCCTGATGTCAGTGGTGGGAAAGTTGCTGGAGAAGGTACTGAGGGATAGAATCTATTTATATTTGGAAAAGAATGGGCTTATCAGTGATAGGCAACATGGTTTTGTGCAGGGGAGATCATGCCTTACTAACTTAATAGAGTTCTTTGAGGAAGTGACCAAGTTGATAGATGAAGGAAGGGCTGTAGATGTCATCTACATGGACTTTAGTAAGGCGTTTGATAAGGTTCCCCATCGTAAACTAATGGAGAAAGTGAAGTCACATGGTGTGCAGGGTGTTCTAGCTAGGTGGATAAAGAACTGGTTGAGCAACAGGAGACAGAGAGTAGTCGTTGAAGGGAGTTTCTTGAAATGGAGAAAGGTGACCAGTGGTGTTCCACAGGGATCAGTGCTGGGGCCACTGTTGTTTGTGATATACATAAATGATCTGGAAGAGGGCATAAGTGGTCTGATCAGTAAGTTTGCAGATGACACAAAGATTGGGGGAGTAGCAGAAAGCATAGGGGATTGTCAAAGAATACAGGAGAATATAGATAGACTGGAGAGTTGGGCGGAGAAGTGGCAGATGGAGTCCAATCCGGGCAAGTGTGAGGTGATGCATTTTGGGAGGTCTAATTCTAGAGTGAACTATACTGTAAACGGAAGAGCCTTGGGAAAAGTTGATGAGCAGAGAGATCTGGGAGTTCAGGTCCATTGTACCCTGAAGGTGGCTGCACAGGTGGATAGAGTGGTCAAGAAGGCAGATGGTATGCTTGCCTTCATCGGATGGGGTATTGAGTATAAGAGCTGGCAGGTCATGTTAAAATTGTACAAGACTTTGGTTCGGCCGCATTTAGAATACTGTGTACAGTTCTGGTCGCCACATTACCAAAAGGATGTGGAAGCTTTG
Organism: Ginglymostoma cirratum; assembly: GCA_024137785.1. Taxonomy (NCBI): domain Eukaryota; kingdom Metazoa; phylum Chordata; class Chondrichthyes; order Orectolobiformes; family Ginglymostomatidae; genus Ginglymostoma; species Ginglymostoma cirratum. The sequence goes on from JAHRHZ010000087.1 coordinate 30,276,263, forward strand.
GAGAGGGTACAGAGAAGGTTTACGAGGATGTTGCCTGGTATGGAAGGTGCTAGCTATGAAGAGAGGTTGAGTAGGTTAGGATTGTTTTCATTAGAAAAAAGGAGATTGAGGGGGGACCTGATTGAGGTCTTCAAAATCATGAAGGGTATAGACAGGGTTGATAGAGATAAGCTTTTTCCCAGGGTGAGGGATTCAATAATGAGGGGTCACGCATTCAAGGTGAGAGGAGAAAAGTTTAAGGGGGATACACAGGGAAAGTACTTTACACAGAGGGTGGTAGGTGCCTGGAACGCGTTGCCAGCAGAGGTAGTAGAGGCAGGCACGGTAGATTCATTTAAGGTGCGTCTGGACAGATGCATGAGTAGGTGGGGAGCAGAGGGAGACAGATCCTTAGGAATTGGGCGATAGGTTTAGACAGTGGATTTGGATCGGCACAGGCTTGGAGGGCCGAAGGGCCTGTTCCTGGGCTGTAAGTTTTCTTTGTTCTTTGTTCTATTTTGGATGCAATAATGTGCGTGTGTCTATGCTGGTGTCTCGTAAGCATGAGGCTAGTGACAGTGCACTGACAGAGGGATCTGTCCTTACCTGGTCTGGTCTACCTGTGACTCCAGACCCACACTAATTCATAACCATCATCTGAAATGGTCTAGATAGACAATCGTTTCAAGGGCAAGTAGGGATGGGCAACAGATGACAGCAATGACAGAATAACAAAAATGACTTACTGACCTCCTTTCCCATCTGTAACCAGGTTATTCTTTGTAACAGTGGTAACTTTCCTCTTCCATTGTTTATGATACAAGGCCGATACTTTATAGCCCCAAGCATTACAACAAGCAAGGCAATGCTTAAGTGGGATGCAGTCATAGATGTCACAGAATCTCTACAGTGTGGATGCAGGTCATTCACTCCATCGAGTCCACACTGACCCTTGGAAGAGCATCCCTCACAGACCCACACCCCTACCCTATCTCTGTAACACCCATGGCTAACCCACCTAGCCAGCAGATCCCTGGACACTACGGGTAATTCAGCATGGCCAATCTGCCCTAACCTGAACATCTTTGGACCGTGGGAGGAAAGCAGAGCAAACCCACACAGACATTCCATTTAGGAAAGATCTTATATTCAAAAGAAGGATGGTCCACGAGCAGCAAAAGACAAACAGCCATTTGATTACATTCAGAAAATATGCACACCTTTTGATTTGATTTGATCTATTATTGTCACATCTACCTAGGTCCAATTTTGTGTGTAGTACAGGCAGATCACAACATACAAAGATCATAGGGTGATAGAACAGAGCGAGGAATACAAAGTTATGGCTGTAAAGAAGGTTCACAAAAGCAAGATCAACATTAGATTTGAAATTTGAGAGGGCTATTCAAAAGTCTATTAACAACAGGGAAGAAACTGTTCTTGAGCCTGTCGGCATGTGTATTTAAGCGTTCGTGTCTTCTGCCTGACGGAAGAGGTTGGAAGAGATTATAACCAGCGTGGGACAGGTCTTCAATGTTGTTGGCTGTCTTTCCAAGGCAGCGAGAAGCGTCGATGGAGTCAATGGATGGAAAGTTGGCTTGCCTGATTGTCTGGGCTGGTGTTCATAACTTCCTGTAGTTTCTTGTAGACCTGCGCAGGGCAGTTGCTGTATCAAGCCAAGATGCACCCAGATAGAATGCTTTCTGTGGTGCATCTATAAAGCTTGTAGAAAATCCTTATGGCCATGCCAAATTTCCCTATCTTTCCACAGAAGAGGCGTTATTGTGCCTTCTCGACCGTCGCATCAACATGGGCTTTCCAGGGACAGATTGTTGTTGCTAGGAACAGAGCAATGCAATTGACTGAAGTAGTCTATTGTCCTGCATACTGCCATGAATAGGAAACTATCAGACAACTGCACATGACACTTTCACATCCATTAAAATTGTTCACAGGATGTCTTTCATGACACATGTCTTCCTTTTGTGGGTCATGCTTGAAGTGTTGATGGGGATAAATGAAGCAGAAAGGTAACGGAGAAAACAAATACTGAACACACAATCACATTGAATGTTTCTGCACTGTAAATTCTACATAACGCTTTTCATATTGCTGGCTGTAGGGAGTCTCTGCACACATTGCAGAAAACTTTATGAGTAGGTGTTCAGAGAGCTTGCATAAACACGGTGTATTATGCTCACACAGAATGTCATCAATCGTACAGTGTCCAGCTCGAGCAGTGCCACATATAGCAGCACTGCACCAAGCAGGGTTGGAGGGTTTGAGCTATAGGGAGAAGCCGAATAGGCTTGGGCAATTTTTCCCTGGAACATCAGTGGCTGAGCAATGCCCTTAGAGAGATTTATAAAATCATGAGGAGTATGGATAGGGTGAATAGCCAAAGTCTTTTTTCCCAAAGTAGGGGAGTCTAAAACTAGAGGCCATAGGTTACTAGAGGCCATAGGTTCAAGGTGAGAGGGGAAGATTTAAAAGGCACCTAAGGGGCAGCTTTTTCACACAGAGTGTGCTGCGTGTATGGAATGAGCTGCCAGAGAAAGTGGTGGAGGCAGGTACAATCACAACATTTAAAAGGCATTTGGATGGGTACATGAATAGAAAGGTTTAGAGGAATATGGGCCAAATGCTAGCAAATAAGAGCAGATTAACTTAGGATATCCGGTCGACATGGACAAGTCGGAGCGAAGGATCTATTTCCATGCTATACAACTCAATGTAAAAAGCTAAATAAATTTCACACAGGATTTACACTACTTCTGAAGTCTCTATCCCTTTACGCTCATCCTGTTTAACAAGCCTCTGAAAACACTATGTTTCTTCAATTCTGGTCTCATGAACATTTCTCTCATCTCCGCACCGGCACAGCTCTCCATTGCTGCAAGCTTCCAACGTTGTAGGGGCTAGAAATTGTTCCTTAAAACTCAAGACCTCACTCCTCTCCCTTTAGACACTCGATAAAACCCACCTTGCTGACATAAGCTGGTGAATATCTCATGAGGCGCAGAGGGACGAGAGAAAGCTCCTGTGGAGATTTGGGATATTTTGCCACATTAAACTGACTATATAAATGCAAAATGTTGCGCTGCAGACCCACTGATGCACTTTTGGCATAAAACAAAAAGATCAGTAATTGCTATGTTACTGTGCCTTGGAGTATTGGTTGCGGCTTGATTATATGTTCCCTTCTCATCTTCATCTCATAATGGTATCCTACAACAGGTTTTCATCCAAATTCAAGATAACACCCACGTTCGGGGTGAGCATGGTAAATAAGGTTGGTGAACCACAAGTCATCACCTGGGACTATTACTAAAGAGGCAATAAGATATCTAACTCTAACAAAGGGGGAAGGGAATGTCAATGTCCCCAGCTAAAAGTTAGTCAGGAAAGATAGAGAAGGCACCAAAGGAGGTGTTGGCAGGTGACGCATTGATTTAATGTAAAGCCTGGGATTTAACACAGAAGAATAAGTGAGGGATACGTCTAGCTTCATCAGCCCTGAATGCCATGAAAGGAATTCACGGTCCTCTAATAATTGCCATCTGAAAATCATGGCTTCTGCCGCCATGTAATAGAAATAGAGATATCGAAATATGGAAAAGAGGAGCAGGAGTAGGCCATTCGGCCCTTTGAGCCTGTTCTATCATTCAACATGATCATGGCTAGTCATCGGATCAAGAGCATGATCCCGCTTTTCCCTCTCATCCTTTGATCCTTTAGCCTCAAGTTTTAATAACATGTAATACTTTTGGCCAGATGACCCACCTTCATAGTTTCCAGCCAATTAGAAGGCTAGCAAAACTTCACTCTCAATGGCAAGATCGATGGTCACAACTGGATATGCAGTCAGAGGACACAGGGAGAGCTAACACAGGTTGTCAGACTGGGCACCGGAAGATCCAGAGGAGGATGAACAGCGAGTACTCTTGGAGCGGCAGAATGTTACCTCATTATCCACATCCTCCTGCCACATTTTCCTGCAGTGCCTGGCACCTATCCTCAGGTCCATCTCCAATTCCTCCTCCAGACCAAAGAATCACAGAATTATCATTGGAGACAAATAGGCCATTCAGCCCTTGTACCTGCATCAGTTTGACTACCCAGTGCCAACATCCTCCCTGCACATGATTTCCATCCAAATTATCATCCAATGGTCCCATGAATGCCTCAATTGAACCCGCCTCTACCAGATTTCCAGGCGGTGCATTCCAGACCCTAACTACTTGCCTTGTGATAAAGTTTATTTCTCACATTTCCTTTGTTTCGTTTGGGATGACGAGTGACCCAAAACAAAAATCTTCCCTCTGGTGATTCATATAGACCATCCAAACAGGAGGCTGAAATTTTCAAAGAATTTTTGAAATAAATATACTTGAGTGTTAGTGAAATCACTCCAGGAGACTTCAGGAGGTTCTACTCTTGGGCAACGACCACAGAGTTTGTGAGTATCCCTTTAAACACCACTTAAAATTGACATTACTCCCAATCATTACAGGACGGCATTGGTTGAATAACTAGCCAGGAAAATACTGTGCAGTCTCATTTATGGGGACCAGCAGGCATGTTAGATGCCAATCAGCTGCTAATGAGACTCTCGACAATCATTTCTAATATCAGTTTCAACCAAATATGGTACATTTTACTAAGCACAAATTAACCCTGAGTTTCTGTGTACTGCCTCAACTTGGCTATCATTATACCTTTTCACAGTCAAACATATTCAATTAACATCGTCCCATTTAAGCCATAGGGTTGAAATAACAGAGCCAGTGGAATGGCCAGGCCGTACGGTAGATTATTTAAGTACTGCTTATATCTTAAACAGATACTAAATTTCATAAGTGCCTAGTTGTCACTCATTTTAATTTTCTCACCCCAATATCTTACTAGACGGAGTACCAGGAGAATTCAGCATAGCTGTGGCCAGGTGGCGTGGGCAGCATAGGAACCAAAGCTACATCAGAGGAGCAGGAAAGTTGATGTTTTGAATTTCTGAAGAAGGGTCCTGACCTGAAACATCAGCTTTCCTGCTCCTCTGATGCTGTGCGGCCTGCTGTGTCCCTCCAGCTCCACACTGTGTTATCTCAGACTCCAGCATCAGCAGTTCTTCTGTTTTATTGGCTGGTATGCCTTAATAACACAGCAGCATTGCAGGAGGCACTGAATCATCAGTTAAAGCTGCTGTCCCTTATTTTATTTGCAACAACAACAACTAATTTTTATATAGCACCACCTGTAACATGATGAAATATTTCAATATGTTTCACAGGAGCATAGTTCTAACTAAAAGTATGGCACTGAACCACATTCAGAGATATTAGTCTAATGAATAAAAACATGTTCCATAGTTATTAAGGAGTGTCTTAAAGGAAGAGAACAAAATGAACACATTTTGGAAGGGAATTACAGAGTTTAGAATTGAGGCAGCTGAAGGTATGGTAAACAAATGGGTAGCCATTAAAATCAATCACATGTGGTAAGTATTTGATCATCACAGAAATCTCAGCAATGCAGTGTATTGGAAGGCATTACAGAGATAGGCCGGGGTAAGGCCATGGAGAGATTTGGAAACAAGAATGAGATTTGTAAAAATGTTGCTTGACCACGAGCCAACATATATCAGTGAATCTTTCATTGCTCAGAATTCCAGGGATTCACCAGCGTCTGAGTGAAAAAATAAATCCTCCTCAGCTTTGTCTTAAATGGCATAGCCATCATTTTGAGATTATGTCTGCTGGTTCCAGACTCACATACAATGGGAAACACCCTTTTTACATCTACCATGTTACATTCTGTGAGAACATTGTAGAATTTCAATGAGTTCATTGCTCATTGTTCAAAGCTCAAGGGGGTATGGACTCAATCTCTCCTCACAAAACAATCCCATCATCTCAGGGACTAGTCTGGTGAACCCCCAGTGAACTCCTCGTACTGTGAAAATATCCTTGCCTAGCTAAGCAGACAAAAAAACTGTACATAATATGGAGCCTACCTAACTTGTACTTCTCTGGACTGTGGGAGGAAACTGGAGCATCCAGAGGAAACCCATGCAGACACAGAGAGAGTGTACAAATGCCACACAAACAGTCACCTGAGGGTGGAGTTGAACCTGGGTCCCTGGCTATGTGAGGCAGCACTGCTAACCCACTAGGCCATCATGTCACCCTTAATATGCATACCAGGAAGGGAAATTGGGTGCACAGCATTTTCATGGAAGTAGAATCGGGGTTGGGTCTTGAGGAGAACATGAGTTCAGAGACAGCATGAGGAGGGTTAGGACAAAAACTTTTGAAAAAAGTTAAGATCACGCAGGCCTCATGCAGTGAAGAACTTTATAATATCATAGAACTATAGAATCGTAGAATAGGATCGAATCACAGGTAGAGATCATTCAATCTGTGTTCTGTAAGAACAGCGCTGCTGGCTTCACACCCACAGTTCCCCTAACCTTTTATGTCCCAATAATTATCCTTTTCAATCCGCCACCATTGTGATCTCGGATGGTGCATCCACAATTGTTGCATAGAAAAAAAGTTTCTCCCCATGTTACCTCTGTTTCCATTGCAAATCATCACCTTAATTTGTTGTCCTTTTGGGTAAATTTGACCCAGTGGATTACTGCAACAGAAGGACATGGCGGAGACAGCTGATCTGATGGTCTCGATCTCAACACCGAAGAAACCCATGAGTACCTTGCATTTATGCTATTGCTGGCCAGAAATTTTGCTTGTTTCTGATCTGCCTACTGTCTTCATTCGATTTTCCTTCTTGGGGGTCTGACCCCACTACTCTCCCCCTCACCCCTAATTTCACTTCTGCTCTTGCCTTACTCTGCAGGATTCAAGATTGGTATCCAACAAGCTGGCTCTTTGTATGTAACCTGTTTACCAGCTGTCAATGTTGTCAGCGAATCAGCAACTCACTTTGCCAAATGTCTCACATGATGCAGACGAGAAATGGAAAAGCAGCCAACTCAAGGGAGGAGCTTGAATGGTTTTAACCTTTACTGCGCAGCTCATGTAGGTCTCAGCACTGCTGCCTATTCATCTACAAAACAAGTAGTAATAATACACTTAAAACCCCTGGGAACTGCAGTCCACGCTTTTTGAATATAATGATACCAGCAAGCACTCTCAATCTCTGAGTGCATCTGAATCTTTGTAAGTGCACAGTTTCTGGCCTAGGTGCACAGCATTAGCTGCAGTAACTAGCTCTGTTCACAATTTTAAAAATGTTTCTTGGAGAACCATTGGTACTTCTGTCTCAATCTGCCCAGCCCTCAAACTCCAAAAAAAGCCTCCCTCACACCGCACCTCCTTTCTACCACTCTCTGTCTTGTTAAGATGTGGCTTAAAACCTAAACCTTTTGACCAAGCATTTAATCATCTGGCTTATGATGTCCTCATGTGCTGCGGTGATAAATCCTGTCTGATTACATTCCTCTAAAGTGCCTTAGATCATTTCAGTACATCAAATGCTGTGTATTCAGTTAGTGAACACCATACATTGCTTCTTGATGAAGGAACAAAAAAATGATAGAGTCAAAGAGTCTTACAGCACAGAAGAGGCCCTTCAGCCCATCAAGATGATAGCACAGATGATGACAAAGTGCTGCATTGGGAAGTTATGTCATCTCATTACAAACTAATTGCTTGCCACGCGCATCCTGGCCAGTATGCCAATAATGCTAAACCTCGGCATATTTCCCTCAAGTCGCATAAATTGCATTAGAAGCTGCCTTTGTTCCATTTCCCTATACACTCGCTCAACATTAATACTGAATAGTTTGATGTTAACATTGGGCACATGTACTACATCATACTACAGAGACATAGTGACTAGCAACAGAGCTGATCCTTTCCAATCTCCATCGTTGTTGTACCACCAGCTGTTAGGAGTCACAATATCTATCCCATCTGACTCATTTGATATAAGACTTCTAACAGCTATCAGAGTGAGAGAACACCATGCCCATCCCATCTGTCTACCTCATTATTTCCCAATTTGTGAACTGGCGCAACTTGGACTGTTTTGAATGCAGTCTCGAGTGGATAGATGTACCGGACACCAATGGAAAATAAATAAAATAATAAAATGCCATCCTTTCACCTGTGGGACTGCAGCTCAATTCTAGCCAAAACAAATAGGATGGAAGTTACTCCGTGTGACAGATGTTGGTGAAATGTGTTTGGATAATCCCACCAGATCTGTTGCACAGTGCAGAGTACAGTCAACAACCTGGCAGTAATTTTTATTAATTTGTTATTCACATTCAGATAGATCATTAAAATGGCTGCTGTGGGAGTTAAAAACAAGTCCAGTGACACAGTAGATGACACAGACAGATAACAAACATTAGTAACTTTTTTTTGAAATGGGTTGCAAGCTTTCCAAAATTTCAAAATGCAGAGAATGGGCCGTCATGAGATTTAAATGGAGACTGAGTGGACTATGCTAAATTTGAATGATTTCATAAGGGGTTAGGAAGGCAAAGCTACTGAGAATTGAGTTTAACATCTGTTAAAGCATCACTTTTGAGATTTGGAGTAGTTACACTCTGATGAAGCAGCCTTGGAAGTAAAGAATATTGTAACAGAGTATAATGAAAGTTTATTTCCTACACTGGATTGGGAGATGAATGCTATTGCCATGTTTTGATTTAAACTTTATTGTCACATGTACTCAAGTAGGGAAGTACCAGGAGTACTGTGAAAAGTATACAGCGTCGCTGGGCATGGCGCCATCTTAGGTACAAAAGTACCTGGGTACAAAACACAGATACAAGTTGTAACATAGAGAAACAAAGCTGAAAGTAAAGCATTACTGTTGTTCCTACTATAAGTGGAAAAAACGAGAAATGAAGTTGAAAGTTAACATTACAGTCCTCGCTAGTATTAAGTGGAAAAAATAAGGACAGTGGTAAAATGTGTGAAGTGGCTCTGTATAAAACATGATTAATGCCTCAAAAGAAATATAGAAATGTTTTTGAAAAATTCAATAGTATTAGTTTTATTAGTGAGAAGGAACAACGCTGTAGCAAGAAGATTTTTAAATAATGTCTAGGATTACAAGGTATTGCCGAATATTGAATATCATAATTGGGTAAACCAACAGTATTAGGAAAGTGGGTGAGCTGTAGGTTGAAGCTCATTGAAGATGCTATGTGGGGCCAGCATCAGGAAGGAGAGAAGATAGGCAACAGGCAGATGAAGCAGCAAAGTCAAGATCTAAGAGCAACCAGAGCAAAGAAAACAAAAAAGGAAGAACTCACATTTTAGGCATAAATTATCTGTTCATCACACAGTTCTTAAAGTCAAGAGGCTCACTGGACTATCTTTGCACTTTAGTCACGATGAAGGCAAATGAGGCAGCAAGTTACACGGAGGAAAAGTTCACAGAGAGCAAGTAAATTAATAAATAGATCGTGGAATAGCTTTACCAAACATATTATTGAGAATCAAGCCATCTCCCTTGACCTTCAATGGCAATACCATTGCTGATTACCCTGCTGTCAACAGGCTGGGAGTTAGACCTTGTCCAGAAACTGAACAGAACCAGACTATACTGTGACTACAAGAGCGGATCAGAATCCTGCCGCAAGCAATTCACATCCTTACTCCCCAAAGCCTGCTCACCATCTCCAAGGCATGAGTCATGAGGGTGTTGAGATGCTTTCCATTGGCTTGGATAAGTGCAGCTCCATCAACAATCAAGAAGCTCCACATCATCCAGTACAAAGCAGTCTGTTTGACAGGCACCCGTGCACCATTTGAAACTCTGAATCCCTCCAGCACTGGGGCACAATGGCATTAGTGTGTACATGCTCACCGCACTTCCTCCAACAGCATCTTGCAAATCCAAGCACTGACAGATAAAGTTATGGGTCTGATAAAATATATTCTTCTGCATTTTTTCAAACAAAGCAGAGGTGATTAAGTATACATGTCAATCAATAGTTAAACAAAGAAACATGAGGGGAATTCTTAGAATACTTCCCACAAGTCTGCCAGAAGCATGTTTATGCTGCAGGCTGTTTGCTGCAGGGGTTTCTTTGGAAAGTTTTTCAATCAATGGACTTTAGGTTGAATGGATCCAAAAATGTGCTTGATAAGTATCTCTTTTTTGTTAAGCCACAATGTGTAACATTATGGCCTACCTAATACCTCTTGTACATAAAGTCATAAATATCATGATTACTTTTATTGTAAGTGATGTTAATTTCTAAATGGGACTCGAAGCTAATACCTGAACCCTCTCAACAATAATTATACATCAAAGATTCCATTTAATTTCAGACACTGCAGGTTGCCTGCACTCTAATTATTCTGTCAGAATATTTCACAATGTTTCTGATCACTTTGTTGCAAACTGAGTTGCTGCTGGCAGAACCATTTAGTTTTTGTTTGACCTTCATAGCAAACCTCTCAATGCAAGTGCTTGTTGAGCCGCAAATGTGTCACAGTCCCTGACTGGTTTGACCAGGAAAGCCATTTATCAATGTCGGCATTTAAAGGTCTGATATGTGAATCTATGGTCACTTGTGCTTTGGTGCAGCAGATTTTTCCTCTTAATCTAAATCTCAGGAACAACTATTATAGAAAAGAGAGCTCCATTTGCCTGAGAAAAAAAGCAATTCGCTTTGCCAAATAACTCACGATGGGACTGCTCCATTCCTCCAAGAAGTCCCTTGGTACATTATTGCTGACTGGTTAGATAGATCCTGGAATGCTCTGCAGCTTTTCCCCAATTACATACAAAAGATGTCTCGCCAAAGTTAAAATTCATGATAGAAATGTCTTTACTGAGTCATTGCAGCTTGATTCCTTTTTGTTGATCCTGCGAATGTTTGCGCCAAGGATCTTTGGAAGTGAACTTTCAGATTTTGTTCAATAAAAAGTACAGAGGAAAGAGTGTTTACTTTGCCATGTGTTATCAAGCCAGTAATCTGGTTTGAATGGTTTCCATGTGTTTTTCTAAAACAATGGCTATGCTAGGGGGAGGCGATGGCCTAGTGGGATTATCGCTGAGCTGTTAATCCAGAGATCCAGATAACAGTCTGGAGACCTAGGTTCAAATCTTGTCAAGGCAGATGGTGGAATTCGAATTCAATAAATATCTGGAATTAAGAATCTAATGATAACTGTGAATCAATTGACAGGGTGGGGAGAGGAAACCCATCTGGTTCACTAATGCCCTTTAGGGAAGGAAACTGTCATCCTTACCTGGTTTGGCCTACATGTGACTCCAGATCCACAGCAATATGATTGACACTTATCATTCCTCAGGGCAATTAGGGATGGGCAACAAAAGCTGTCTAGCCAGTGATGCCCTCATCCTGTTAACGAATAAAGGAAAAAAATCCTCTGTTCTACTTCCTTCACAGATTCTGCCAAACATGAAGATTGAGCATTTTGATTCTGACAGGCGCTTTTGAAATTGCTAACTGGCTAAACTCCCCTGAGGACAGAATTCTCACAGGGTCGTTGAGTCGTTGAAACACCCTTCATGCCAACCATAATCCCAAACTAAACTAGTCCCACCTGCCTGAGTTTAGCCCATATCCCTCCAAGTCTTTCCTATTCATATACTTATTCAAATGTCATTTAAATGTTGTAACTGTACCGGCATCCACCACTTCCTCTGGAAGTTTATTCCACATACAAACACTCTCTCTGTAAAAAAAAAAATTGCCCCTCATGTCTTTTTAAAATCTTTATCCTCTCACCTTAAAAATATGCTCTCTAGTCTTGAAATCCCCAACCTGGAGAAAAGACACCTACCATTCACCTTATCTATATCCCTAATGACTTTATAAACCCCAATAAGGTCACCCTCAAACTCCTATGCTCCGGTGAAAAAAGTCCCAGCCTATCCAGCCTCTCCTTATAACTCAAACCTTTCATTCCTGGCAACATCCTTTTAAATCTTTTCTGAAACCTCTCCAGCTTGATAATACCTTTTCTATAACAGGGTGACCAGAACTGGATGCAGTACTCCATAAGAGGCCTCACCAACATCCTGTACAACCTCAGCATGACTTCCTAATTCCTCCCCTCCCCAGGAGAGGCAAGAGAGATGATAAGAAAAAAACGATACAGTGATTTGACTCTGGAGAGAAACTTGTAGCTAAGTGCTGGGTGAGAAGGGTTATGAGCAACTCTCTCAACTCACCAGCTGTTTGGGCCATCAAATGGTCAACTGATGGCCCTTTAAGGGCTTTAACTCATGCACTTCCCCCAGTCACCTGCCTCCCCAGCAGGCAAGAAGGGTGGCTAGTGTCTCCATGCTGAGATTGGGTAGGTTCCAATTGCCCCAACCTGAGGCCATCAAAGGCATGAGGGATGCAAAGGTGTGGCTTCTGAAAACCAATATTCTACCCTTGACTCCGACCCGCTGATTCCCTGTGAACTGAGCATTCAAGAAGAAGAAAGAAGTTATTATCTCTTAACTGCTGGGCTTTCTCTGAGTAGGACTGGTAGTCCCTAGGATCCTGACTAGCAGGCAGCTTCTGGTGACTGGACTTTTCAATGTCGAAGCCTGATATGGGGAGGCATTTGGCAATGTGCTTCTATCTAATAGCTCCTAAAGAAATGCTTAAGGAACTGATAAAAGCACACTGTTGTTAATTATCTCACCTGTGGGGTGTCATGTTAGTCCCTATCTAACACATTACACCCTTTCTTTAAAATGGCAAAATCTCAACCTGAGTCTGCATGAATTACCATCTCTGCCATATCTAATGGTTATTGTATAAAGTAATGGCTCTGAAAGGATAATCTTTAAGATTATATTAAGTGCCACTAATTTATATAATGACATAATGACTTGAGTGGAGAAAGCCAGAACATCTCAAGATCTTAAAGGGGACAGACCTGTTACTCTATGTTTCCCAATAATACAAGTGATAATGTCTACCTTATCAATTGTTTATTCATTCCTGGGATGTGGCCATTGCTCAACGGGAATCTTTATGAACTGCTGCAGCCCATGTGCTGTAGGTTAACCCACATGCCTTTAGGGAGGGAATTCCAAGATCTTGACCCAGCAACACTGAAGGAATAGCGATATATTTCCAAGTCAAGATGGCGAGTGGCTTGGAGGGGAACTTGCGGGGGTTGGTGTTCCCATGTATCTGTTGCCATTATCCTTCTCGAGGGAAGTGGTCGTGTGTTAGAAAGGTGCTGTCTGAGGATCTTTCGTTAATTTCTGCAAAGTATCTTGTAGATGGTACACTCTGCTGCGACTGAACATCAGTGGCAAATGGAGTGGATGTTTGTGGATGTAGTGCCAAAGAAGTGGGCTCCTTTGTCCTGGATGATGTCAAGCCTCTTGAGTATTGTTGGAGCTGCACCCATTCAGGCAAATATTCCATCATACTGCTGTCTTGTGCCTTGTATATGGTAGACAGGGTTTGGGGAGACAGGAGGGTGATTTACTCATTGCAGTATTCCTCCAACCTGTTTGTGAAGCAGTTGTATTAATATGGCTAGATATGTTCAGGTTCGGGTCAATAGTAACCCTAAGGTTGTCGGTAGTGGGGACTCCAGTCATGGCAATGCCATTGAATGTTAAGGGATGATGGTTAGATTGTTTCTTGTTGGAGATGGTCACTGCATGGCCTTGGATTTGGATGTTACTTACCACTGTTATGTTGCCCACTGTTATAACCAAGCCTGTTATATTGTCCAGAGCTTGATGCATGTGAACATGGAGTGCTTCAGTGTCTGAAGAGTTGCGAATGGTGCTGAACATTGTACAGTCATCGGCGAACATCCCCATTTCTGACCTTATGATGGAGGGAAGGTCATTGATGAAATGGCTGAAGATGGATGGATGGGCCTAGGACACTACCCTGAGGAACTCCTGCAGAGATGTCCTGGAGCTGAGATGACTGACTCCCAACAAACACCTCTATTGTCCTATGTACCACGTATGACTCCATGCGATTGAGAATCTGAGGTGAGGAATGAAAGGATTAGAAAAGTGAGCTAGAATTTTAATTGTACCACATATGACTCCAACCAGCAGAGAGTTTGCCCCCTGATACCCATTGAATCCAGTTTTGCTAGAACATGCTGATGCCATGATTGACAAGGCCAGTTGCTGTTACTGCATCCCTGGAATTCAGATCTTTTGTCCATGTTTGAACCAAGGCTGTAATAAGATCAGGAGCTGAGTGGCCCTGGCAGAACCCAAACTGGGCATCACTGAACAGGTTATTGCTGAGTAAGTGCTGCTTGTTAGCACTGTGGATGGCACTTTTCCATCACTTTACTGATGATTGAGTGTAGACTGATGAAGCGGCATTTGAATGCATTAAAGTTGGCCTGCTTTATATATACAGAACATACCTGGCAAATATCCTACATTGTCCAGTAGATGCCAATATTGTAGCTATATTGGAACATCTTGGCTAGGGCTGAAATGTTGTCAGGGCTCGTAGCCTTTGCAATATCCAGTGTTTCCAATTGTTTCTTGATATTGCGTGGAGTGAATCAAATTGGCTGAAGGATGGTATCTGTAATGCTGGGGGCCACTGGAGGAGGCAAACATGGATCATTGACTCAGCCCTTCTGGCTCAAGATTGCTGCGAATGCTTCAGCCTTATCTTTTGCACTGATGTGCTGGGCTCTTCCATCATTGAGGATGGGAATATTTGTGAAGCTTCCTCCTCCAGTGAGTTGTTTAATTGTCCACCACATTCGTGACTGGATGTGGCAGGACTGCGGAGATTACATCTAATTGCTGTCATGCAATAAACTACATTTTGTTTAAGACAACTGCTTCTTCTGATTATTCTAGCTAGTGCTTTCTACTGCCACTTTCGGCCCAGTAGACTCTCACCCTAGTCAGAAAGTAAGCATGGTGTCAGCTACCCTCCCATCTACCTGTTGTCAGTGGTTGCTACCGCATGGTCAAGTTACGTGCTAGGTAATGGTATGATTTGGAAATTGTTTCTGCACTACAAAGTGAATTCCAATGAACATGGAAGAAAACTCAAGATACAGCTTTTAAGAGCGACTTGGTCAGTTAGCAGCAGCCAAACCCAGGGTAAGTGTTTACAAGGTAGAATCTTCAGTCAAGGGGGGAGGAGAAAAAGCATCTCAGACTTAGTTAAAGAATCAGAGAGGTGAATGTGAGCTAGAAGCCGCAGGGAGTTGGGGAACTATCCACTCTGGGGCAGTTACAGATTATATCAGAGGTCAGCTGGAAAGTCCCAAGTCAACGTTCGGCCAATAAAATCAGAGATTTGAAGGGAGATAGGGTGGAGTAAAATTTAATTGCGTATGTCAATGCATTAATGGGAAAGAAGCTTGAGTGGAGATGCTGTCTAATGTGAAGGTTCTACGAAGGCAATTGCTGAAGACTGGTTTAAACCATAACCTGATACATAACCTGATGATGTCATAAGGATTTGGATCTCAAAAATAAAGAGACGCTACCCTCAATCTCCCAATATTTTCACTAACAGTGTACATCTTACTAATGTTATTTAGAACCCATTGCCATCATACAATAAACTGCATGTTGTTAAATGCATGAACCCCTACTTAGAAGAACACCAACTGGATTTCCTTGATCACTGTTGGCCAAGTAGGTCCCATAGACCAAGTCAGAACATAAGGATGGTGGCAGCAATCCACTTAACCACTTAATTGACATTCCACGACAAGAGTGACTAATCTGTTTTAGGGGTGCCAGCAAATGCTTTTGTTTTCAGAATAATGCACAGATTTCTGATTTTTGCATTCTAGCTCACTTGTATAATTCTTTCATTCCTCACCTCAGATTTTCAACAGCATGTGACTGTGTAACAGAGTTACATAACCATCTCTTACCTATGTACTCTCCTTATCCTACAACATAAACTCAGGATAATCTGAAGATTGATAGGCCGGCTAAAACAAATATACTGTTGATTCCTAAAAACATACCCTGTCAGTGGTGCAGCTTCTAAAGAAGCAAACCTCCAGTTTCTTCATTTTGCCAATAATCACTTATGTTCTCTTGGACAAGACATTTGCCCATCCTTAACCAGTCTGGATTAAATGTGACTCCAGAACCACACAAATGTGACTGCCTCTGAACTACCCTCTGAAATGACCTGAAGAGCCAATCATTTCAAGGGCATTTAGGGATGAGCAACAAATACCAAGAAACTACAGAAAGAAAACCTCATCTCTCTAAATTGGTACGTCATAAAGTTGACTATGCTGGTATTGTATTTTGTTGCCATGAAAATGTGGGAGAATTTGGACAAATACTTTAGATATTTAAGAGGAAGGAACTCAATGAGATAAGTCTCGAACAGCAGTTATGATCATATTTGGTAAAAGAAGCCATCTTAGATTTCTTGCCACTTTCCACATTAAACAATGGCTCAATTTTGAAATTCTCTTCATGGTCTCACCTCCTTATCTGCCCTATTAATTACTCCATCCTCACAACCCCCCCAAGTATCTGCTAATCCTAGCCTCTCGAACATCCCGATTTTCATTGCTCCACCCTATTGGCTGATTAATCAGATCCAGCATGGACTTGTAAGGACCAAGCATATATAGGTCTGAACAAAAAGGCATATTTTTGAGAAGGCAACAAATATTATTAATAGGGATTTCCAGAAGGCCCTTGATTCGATTCTATATGAGACTGTTAACAAAAATGAGAGCACGTGGAACTTGAGTAACCTATGCTCGGATGTCTATTGAAATTTGGCTGGTACAGTGGCTCAATGTTTAGTAATGTTACCTCACAGTGCCAGGAACCCAGGTTCAATTCCAGACGTGGGTGACTGTGTAGAGTTTGCGCATTCTCCCGGTGTCTGCATGGGGTTTCCTCTGGGCGCACTATGTGAGTGTCCTCACATAGTCCAAAGATGTGCAGGATAGGTGGATTGGCTGTGGGAAATGGAAGGTTACAGGCATAGGGTGGGTTTGGGTGGGAAACTCTTTGGAGGGTCAGTGTGGATTCAATGGGCTGAATGGCCTGCTTCCACACTCGAGGAGTTCTATGATTCGACTAACATGAATTAGGGAACGAGGTAGGACTGAGAAAGTAGTGATAATGCACTCAAAATTCATTCTTAACTCTGGGCAAAGGTTTTTTTTTAATATTTCCTAGAATATTTAATCCCCTGTTAGGATAACTGCCTCTACTTCAAGCATTTCAACCACACAGCTCCTCGCATTCAAAGAACGCATACCCCTATATGTTTAGATTTTTTGCTTTGAATTTAATTTGTTATTTTGTCCTTGTTTCTCACCATTTTACAAACTTTGCATTGAAAGCCTTATTTAAAGCTTTAGCCTGCCACCCAACTTCAAATCTGAACAAAAAATTCTACAATTGCATGAGTGATTATTATAGTCAGAAGCCTTTAAGACAAAAGCTATCCTTGTGGTGATGCTTTCCTGCAATTTTATCTTATTCAGTGGCAAAACAGTGAGAAGGTGTTTGTTGAGGTTACTGAGCTGCACTTGGCTATGAAGGAAGTTTCTCCTAAAATAAAATCCCTCTATCCTCATAAAAACATGCAATCATATGAAATGGGAACAGGAGTGGGCCATTCAGTTCTGTGAGGCTGCTCCATCAGTCAATAAAATCATGGCTCATCAGACTTTAGCTGAGTCTCTACGTTCAAGCCCATTCTCCTAACCCTTGACTCTCACATCAATAAAATGAATTTCTCTAACTCAGGCTTAAATATATTCAATACACAATTCACCAGAGAAGATAAATCCAAATGCTAATGACAATCCGAGAGAAAAATTTCTGCCTTAAATGGGAATAAATCCTTATTTTTAAACTGTGACGCTTATTCTAGGTTTCCCATGTAACCCTACATTTCTACCCGCCAATCCATCTAACCTGCACAACGATGGCCTGTGGGAGGGAACCCACACAGACGCGGGGAAAACGTGCAAACCCCATACAAACAGTCACCTGAGGGTGGAATCGAACCCAGATTGAATCTTATTTTGTCTAAGTCCGAGTGTTGTTGAGCTGGTTGAAAGATTATTCACCACATTTGGAGTGTTACTGAGTTGTCTTGCCGTATCTTACCTAATTCATCTCATTAATTACTCACCACTCCTCTATGACATGTTTCACATCTGGTTTCCATCCCATCTTGCCATGCCCGCCTGCAGAGTCCTCCTCTTCCTCCTCCCTGGAAGAATGCTCACCACCCAGGGCACTTCCTCGCTTCCTGCGCCAGTTTTGCAGGGCACAGACCGATAGGATCATGTGACACCCTCTGACTGGACTTTTCTGGAGATCTACCAAACAGTGGAACCACATCTTCAGCAGCCCCGGCATCTGTTCCCTCATAGCCTGGTTGAAGCATAGAAAATGTTGTACCTTTGCTCTGCATCAGTCAGGAGTGAGGTGGGTGTAATGCTGTCATGAGCCTTGGTCACAGTTTGTAGCCCTTGTACCCCAGTTACCAGCCTTGTAGGGCACACGGACCCTCACGCACACCCAGTGCAACAGCTGCCAGGGTAGCGGGCACATACGTACAGGAGGTGCTGATGGTCATCTCAGATTCCCTGAACATTAATGGATTGGAACCACTTCCTATTGGTGAATTCCGCGGTGTTGTGATATGGCCCTCACCGTGCCATGTGCAGTGAGTCATCCCGGGCATGGATAACAGGGTACTTGTCTGCATTGGTCATCCACATTCCATCTCAGCATGTGCTGTCACATGATGAAGATCCTGAGGCCAAGTGAGTCTTCATAATGTGTCAGTGAAAAGGGAGCGCCTGCAGTGCGATACCACCTTCCAAACTCTACACATCAAATCCTGAAAGTCACAATGTATGGCACACAGACAATCATAATATGTCATGTGACGTGGACCTGGGTGGCTCACACAGAACCCCTGGAAGTTGAGGAAATAGCTGTTTCCCTTCATCCAGAAATGGCCTTTTGCACTGTCATTGCTCCTAACTTCAACGTTATTGAGATATCGAAATTCAAGTTGCTATCACCAATGACAGGCAACAAATCTCCTTTGACCAGCAAACTCTTTCAGCAAGCATAACAAATGGGCAAAGCAATGATTTCAAATTCAATATAGCTGCACTTCGCAAGCAGCAGCTTAATGTCATTGTTTCTACAACATTCTGGTATCTAGCAAATATGGATCCTGCACTTTCACCCATTCAAATGACACTCTACCCACACTGAGCATTGTTCCAGCCATTCTTTAGTAGCAGCTTGCATTTACAGAGTGACGATCAGAAATGCATCTTGTAGTGGACACCATCACCTTCGAGCCCTACATGATCACCAAGTATGTTCTCCCCTGAGCCTTCACTTCTCCTATTACTTCACACAGTGCACAAATCACAGCCCATTTCCACCAATCTCCCCCAGCGTGGAGAGCCACTGCAGTGTCCTGTTCTCACTGCCCCCTGAAACCAAGCATTACTTCTTTCTCCATTCTGTGAGTTGAGTGTCTGTCCTTGTGCACAAAGTTGCCAATGCAGTTAACAGGGTTGATATTTCGAGTCCAGTATAACTCTTCTTCAGAACTCTGAACTGCATCTTGAAGAAGAGTCAGAGGAGATTCTAAACGTTAACTCTGTTTCCCTCTCCACAGATGCCGCCAGACCTGCTGAGTTTCTCCAGCATTCTCTGTGTTTGTTTCAGACTTACAGCATCCGTAGTGTCTTGCGTTTATTTAAAATCGTACGCACTTGTTCAATATTCTTTCCTAATTGCTGAATTTAGTACTCAACATACTTCAGGAGAAGTACAGAGAAATAGAAGCTGTGACGGAAAAGGGGAATAATCAGAGAAATGTGGTTCCATTAGACTCATGCCAGCCCAATGGGGCAGTGTTGTGAGGTGGAGTCATTAGACAAGTGTAGAGTGGATAGCCCTTGTCATTGAGCAGTTCAGTGTGGTGACAGAAGATTGTTGGAACAGCAGATGGGGTGGAAAGGAGGAATCTTACTGTTACCGGGATAACAAGCATTCACTTCCATGATGAGCTGAGCATGGTTGCCTGAAAATTGAGGCCATTTCAAAGCCACACGAGGGTAGTTGATGACGTCCTGGCATCCTGGCGCTATCCTTGCAAAGTCACATGTCCTCTCTGCTGTCTTCTCTCTCTAATCAGAGTGAGCAGACACATCTCCTGGTAGAAAGAGCCCATTATCACCTTGTTAATACAGCAGTGGAGGGTGTTAGATTTCCGTCTGACATAAAGAAATTCAGTATGATCATCACCTTCATGGCCACTCTCAGCTCCGACCTCGCCCTGTTCCAAGGCTACAAGGTTGCCCCCAAGACATCACACCTCCTTCATGAATCATCAACAATGGAAAGACAGCTCCTGGCTCTGGTGGAGGTAAGAGAACCACTACTGGAAGATGCTGAGAGAGCTTCCCCCTCTCCTCTCCACCTTTATTTGAGTAGTTCGTTTTACTTACAATCTCTGCTCCAACTCAATCTTACACAGCAGCCGAAGAGAAATAGCTACTTTAAACTAGGGCCAAGCGGTGTACCCAGAACCCGTGTAGTCACAGTTATCACCTCCGGATGCAGCAGCAATCTTTGCAGAGTTTGACAATTGTAACCAATTCACAGCATTTCCATAACCTTGAGCAGAACCAATAGAAAGCAATCAGTGACTAGTCTGCAGGTTGACGATGATGTCTTTGAAGGGTTCCCAGTCAGCTTTGTCAAGACATTGACAATAGCAGAAAGGTCCAGAATGGCAGATTATACATAAAATCAATGTTATCAATGTCACAATCTGCCTGTTTTGCTTATTTCTTGCTCACACTCGAACCTTCTTCATCAGGGTAGCAGTCAGTGTGGACTGTACCAGAAGTATGGGTGAGCAGTACAGATAGCATCTTGGTGCTAAATGGGTACCTAAAGCTATAATCTCCTTTAATGCACTGGTGTACCATAATCTACCAGTCTGTCTTTTGACATTTTATATTGACTCTCTACCTCCAGCATAAAATTCTAAATTTCCACTCCACCTTGTGTGAGAGACTTCTTCTTGAATTCTCTAAACAAAAGTATGTACTGTCATTGATTGAGATAACAAGGTGTAGAGCTGGATGAACACAGCAGGCCAAGCAGCATCAGAGGAGCAGGAAGGCTAACGTTTCGGGCCTGGACCCTTCTTCAGAAAATCTGATTGATTTATTGTCACTCGTACCAAAATACAGTGAAAAGCTTTGTTTAGGAACGGTACTGGCATAGCATAGTAAGCAAAAGGATGTACAGATCAAAAAGACTTAGACAGAGGCATACAGGTTAGATTTCACAGGGCGTGTGCTAGGCGAGATTAATGTTAGCAAGATCAGTGTTATTTGAGGCTAGAGAGTCCATTCAACCATCTGATAATAGCCAGGAAGAAGTTGTTCCTGAACCTGCTTTTGCGTGTGTTCAGGCTTCTGTACCTTCTGCCTGATGTAAAAGGTTGTAGGAGATCATTACCGGGGTGTGATGGGTCTTTGATGATGTTGGCCACTTTTCCATGGCAGCGAGCCATGTAAATAGACCCCATGAATGGAAGGTTGGCTTCCGTGATGGTCTTGGCTGTGCACACGACCTTCTGCAGTTTCTTACAGTCCTGAGCAGAGCAGTTGCCATACCAGGCCATTGTGCACCCAGACAGTGTGCTGTCAATGGTGCATCTGTAGAAGTGGTGAGGGACCTTATGGACTTGCCAAATTTCCTGAGCCACCTGAGGAAGAAGAGGCTTTGCTGTGCCTTCTTGACTGTCACATCCATGTGGGAAGTACAGGACAGGTCGTCAGATATTGTCACTCTGAGGAACTTGATGCTCTTCACTCTCTCAACCTCGGTTCCGTTGATGTAGATGGGGGCGTGTTCTCCTCCTTTCTTTCTGAATTCGATGATCAGTTCTTTAGTTTTGCTGACTTTGAGAGACAGATTGTTTAATTGCACCATGTCACCAAGCCCTCTACCTCCCTTCTGTATTTTGACTCATCGCTGTTAGATATCCGTCCCACTATGGTGATGTCATCAGCAACCTTGCAGATGAAGTTCATTCGGAATTTGGCAACACATTCGTAGTTGTAAAGGGAGTAAAGTAGGGGGCTGCGAACACATCCCTTGGGGGGGCTCCAGTGTTGAGTGCTATTGTGGAGGGGGTGCAGTTACCTATCCTCACTGATTGCGGTCTATGGGTCAGAAAGCTGAGGATCCAGTTGCAGGGGGCGGAGCCGAGACCAAGGTCATACAGTTTTGAGATCAGTCTGGAGGGGAGAATGGTGTTGAAGGCCGAGCTGTCGTCAATGAGCGGGAGTCTGATGTAGGTGTCTTTGTTGTCCGGGTGTTCCAGGGATGAGTGCAGGGACAGGGATACGGCATCCTCTGTGGACTTGTTAAGTCGGTAGGCAAATTGTATGGGATCAAGATGGACTGGGAGACTGGAGTTGATGTGGGCTATGGCCAGCCTCTCAAAGCACTTCATGATTATTGAGGTCAGAGCCACTGGATGGTAGTCATTAAGGCACAGCGCATGTGTATCCTTAGGTACAGGGATAGTGGTGGTCTTGAAGCAGGTGGGGACTTTGGCTTATAGGAGGGAGAGGTTGAAGATGTAGGTAAATACCTCCACCAGTTGGTCCACAAAGGATCGGAGTGTGGGGCTCATTTAGATCATTGGTAGCTTTGGTTGGGTTGTCTCCCGGGAAGACCGATCTGACATGTAAAGTGATGAAGGGCGCTGGTGTGTCCAGGGCTGTCAGGGTGGGCTTCACCGTGCCGCAGGTATTCTGCTCAAACTGAGCATAGAAAGCAGAATATCCTTCACCAAAAGTAGAGGAAGATCCCAAACCCACCCTGAGCGGGGATTAAACCCTATGCTATTAATGCATATTTAATCCGCATTACCCACCCAGCATCGACACCTACCATCAACAAAGGAGTCCATGATGTGGAAACATGTATGTTATGCTCCTGAATAATGATGGTTGAGGATCCAATTTTCATTCCATTACATGGATGTGAATCCCATGGCTGATCAGAGTTTTCCATGGAGGCTGGAAGCTATATGGATTTACAAGTTGATACTCAACCATGTGAACACACCTTTTCTTCTGCCATCAAGCCATGGAGCTTGTTGGCTCAGAGACAGGGACACTACCACTGTGCCACACAACCTCCTTCTTCCCCGCTGTTATTAGATTTCTGAATGGACCTCTCAAATTTCAAATCCTTATGTTGATCTTGCTTTTGCGTGCCTTCTTTGCAGCCATAACTTTGTACTGCTCACTCTGTTCAATCGCCATATCATCTTTTCATGTTATGATCTGCCTGTAGAACACGCACAACAAAACTTTTCACTGTACTTAGGTACATGTGCCAAATCAGTCAAATCAAATCACCATTGAGCAGACTCACTTCAATCATAAGAGTAAGCATCACTTACGTTCAACATTCCCATCAAAAGGAAATAATTTCTCTTCATTCATCCAACACTTAATGAATTGAAAGAGTCTGATAACACTGATCATTTGATATTGAATTCAACTACATGCTCACCTCTGAATTTTTAATTAATACATACGCACTGAATAAAGTCAATTTTTTACCAAATTTTAAAAGAAGTATGCTTCATTTAACAGTTTTTTCCTCCTCAATTTATTTCTTTTTTGAACTTTTTTAAGTGCTTGTAATTGGTTTTAATCATTCTTTATCTCAACTTATTTTAGAGACTTCACTGATACTTTGCATGCTCCTGGGGGTCAGCAAACACAGCCAAATGAATTCTCAGTATGCAATGTATTTTTGATGTGCAGATTTGTGGTACAGGATCAATGTTGATACAAAGAAAGGAATTATGTCGTGTCTAGTCAATGCGAATCTTGGAAGTTAGTGAGACCAAACTGTCTGTGCAGTCAGCTGATGTGGATGTACAGCAGTATTCAGTAAGAATGATTGGGAAATTGGTCAGCAGACTGCTAAGTGGAAAGATTAAACCCAGTTTATCCGACAACTGTAGTTTTATTAATCCTCTTCAGCTCATTTTACCTCAGGAGGTCCAATTACTTCTCAGCTTACTGTGATGTGTAATTTCAGGCTTTTCAGAATGTTTATAATTGATCTGCCTGCACATCGCTACTCTCTGAGTCCAGACACCAGCTATAGTGAATGCATTTCTACATTTTTTCCTAGTTTCTTCTTCTTTGGAGTAACTTTTGTCCTGGGATTGAAATTGCCGGTGTTCTGTACTAGGAACCCAGAATGAAGCATTCCCAGGTGTGCTTTGTCTGTACTGCTTCCATTGTGTGCCTCTCCAAGAATAAAGAATCATACAGTACAGGAAAAGCCCTTCACCCTTCAAGTCTGTACTACCAAAGCTACAGTTATTCTAAATGAGTCCCACTTTCCAGCACTAGGCCCACAGCCCTGAATATTATGACATTTCAAGTGCTTACCCAAGTATGTTTTAAACTCTGTGAGTTTACCCGACTTGACTAACCTCAGGCAGTACATTCCAGAGCCCCACCACTCTCCGGTGAAAACATTTTTCTTCAAATCCCCTTTAAACTTCCTGTCTTTCACCTTAAAATTATGCCACCCTTAATATTGTCCCTTCAACTAACGAGGACAGCTGTTTTTTATTTGTCCTGTCCATGCCCCTCATAATCTTCTACACCTCTATCAGATCTCCCGTCAAACTTCACTACCACTAGAGAAAACAGCCTGAGCTTATCCAGCCTCTCCTTCAGAGCCAAACTGCTCAATCTGAGGCAACATCCTGGTGAATCTCCTCTGTACCCCCTCCAGTGCAATCACATCCCTCCTGTAGTGTGGTGACTAGAACTGTACACACTACTCCAGCTGTGACCTGACCAAAGCCCAGCACAGCTCCAACATAACCTCCCTACTCTTATAATCTGTACCATTAATGATAAAGGCAAGTGTCCTCTATGCCTTCCTAATTACCCTATAAACTTGCCCTGTCACCTTCAGAGAGCTGTGGGACAAACACCCCAATATCCCTCTGTTCATCTGAGCTTCCTCAACTATCATCAGGTGAACACAGGAATACAGGTTGTTTTTTGGAAGGCCTTAAAAATGGATCCTTTTCTCTGTTATAGAGAACAATAAGAGAGGGATAAAGCTTTAGAAGATAACGGAAAGGTATGCAGGAGTACGCATCAAAATATCATGCTGGCCTGCATCAAGCAAACATGAACTGAGGCACCTCTTGGAGAACAAAGGGGGACTGGCAAGATTTCGTATCAATTGAGGGTCAGTAACATATAGAAAGAGTTATTCGATTTCAAAGGTGAAACACAGTGCTAATTGCACAATGTACCATTCAGATTTAGCAATAATTTTGTCCAAATTGCTGAATACCATTATTAGATCTTGCCTAGAGGTATTATATTAGAAACTTCCATGATTTGCACTTAAATGCTCATTCGATGCAGTTTTCATGGAATGGTATAACGATATGTTTCACAAAGAGCCTGCTAACTTTTCAACGAGCAATTTCCACGGCACTAATGGAAAGCTAGACAAGATGGCACTGTTTAAAGCTTTTACTGTAACAAACTAATTGAAATGAACAAAAATCAAACATTTATTAACAAACAAAGAATATTTCAAACGTAATGGCAAATTTAATTTTGAGCAGCCATTACAATAAAGATTATTAGTGATAGGCGGCATGGTTTTGCGCAGGGAAGGTCATGTCTTACCAACTTGATAGAATTCTCTGAGGAAGTGACAACGATGATAGATGAGGGAAGGGCTGTAGATGTCATATACATGGACTTCAGTAAGGTGTTTGATAAGGTTGCCCATGGTAGGCTGATGGAGAAAGTGACGTCATATGGGGTCCAGAGTGTACTAGCTAGATGGATAGAGAACTGGCTGGGCAACAGGAGACAGAGGGTTGTAGGGGAAGGGAGGTTCTCAAAATGGAGAACTGTGACTAGCGGTGTTCCACAGGGATCCGTGTTGGGACCACTGTTGTTTGTGACATCCATAAATGATCTGGAGGAAGGTATAGGTGGTCTGATTAGCAAGTTTGCAGATGACACTAAGATTGGTGGAGTAGCAGATAGTGAAGGGAACTGTTGTAGAATGCAGCAGAATATAGATACATTGGAGAGTCGGGTGGAGAAATGGCAGATGGAGTTCAATCCAGGCAAATGCGAGGTGATGCATTTTCGAAGATCCAATTCAAGAGCGAGCTATACGTTAAATGGAAAAGCCCTGGGGAAAATTGATGCACAGACAGATCTGGGTGTTCAGGTCCATTGTACCCTGAAGGTGGCAACGCCGGTCGATAGAATGGTCAAGCAGGCATGCGACATGCTTTCATTCATCGGACGGAGTATTGAGTACAAGAGTTGGCAGGTCATGTTACAGCTGTACTGGACTTTGGTTCGACCACATTTGGAATACTGCGTACAGTTCTGGTCACCACATTACCAAAAGGATGTGGATGCTCTGAAGAGGGTGCAGAGGAGGTTCACCAGGATGTTGCCTGGTATGGAGGGCACTAGCTATGAAGAGAGGTTGAGTAGATTAGGATTATTTCCATTAGAAAGATGGAGGTTGAGGGGGGAGCTGATTAAGGTCTACAATATCATGAAAAGAATAGACAGGGTGGATAGCGAGAAGCTTTGCCCCAGAGTGGGGGACTCAACTACTAGGGTTCACAATTTCAAGGTGAGCGGGGAAAAGTTTAAGGGAGATAAGAGTGGAATGTTCTTTATGCAGAGGGTGGTGGGTGCCTGGAACGCATTGCCAGCAGAGGTGGTAGAGGCAGGCATGATAGCATCATTTAAGATGTATCTAGACAGATACATGAATGGGTAGGGAGCAGAGGGATACAGATCCTTGGAAAGTAGGTGACAGGTTTAGATAGAGGATCTGGATCGGCGCAGGCTTGGAGGGCCAAAGGGCCTGTTCCTGTGCTGTAATTTTCTTTGTACGTTGTTCTTTGTTCTTTATACACTTCAGAGTTCACATGACTTTTATAAGACTATTATGAATTCCAGGTGTAATGTAACAAGCTATTAAACACTTTTATGAGCCTACTCTGTTACTCAAGATTGAGCCTATCTTCTGCCGAAGACATTGAGTGGGTATCATTCCCTACATTACTTTGTACCATTAAGGAAGATTTATGGTGGTGAATCTATCCACAGGACTCTAGATGGTTCTGGTGAACATAACATGCCATGCTGACTAAGGGGCAGATTTCACCGTGTGTACCAGCTTCCAAACTGCCATCACTACAGCTTCCCTTATTCAGAAGGAATTTTGTGCTGTGTCCATGAACACTTTGAGCTGATTCAGATTCTTCAAAACTCATCTGAATCGACACAAAGAAGATTTCTAAAAGTTTGCATTAGATGTAAGTGCACACCTAGTCCAACTAAAAAGAAAAAATATCTACAGCATTTTCATCAAAACTCAAAAGCTTTTTCCATTCATCCTCGAAAAATAGTATAATTAGCCATTTCAATAGCATAATTACAGGCTTAGCTAATTGTATGTTAGCTTACTGTATGTCACTTTCCATCAAAGTCACAGGTGATCATTTAGGACAGCATTGCAGTTTCTTTTTAAGATAATGCTCATATTTTTAATAATAAAGTGAAATTAACTTCTGCCAAACTGAAAGCTATCAATCTTTTGAAAGAATAAAGTATACACTTCAGATCAATAGGGATCCAGGAAAGCAGGAGTGGGAAACTGGAAGTGAAGAGTACTTTGGCGTGAGACAAGGAAAGGGCAAGAGGCAGATGGGGCCAAATGTGGAGAGACAAACCAAGAACCCTGGGAATTATTTCCCTATTCAGTTTAGAAAATCTAGAACCAACTCATCACCTTGGCCAACCTGATTTGTACATTTCAGGTTCAACTTCCAGCATGGTTCAACACAAGCTCACTGAGTCAACTTCCTATGTCACACACACACACACATACAGTCTGCATCCAAATGCCCTGGTAATAAAACTCCTTCAAGCGTTCATTTTCATTTGCTAGTCATTCCCATGTAAAAAAGCCTGAGGTTTACTGGGTGACTAAAGCAAGGGGAGTTTCACATACTTCTTAGAAGTGAAAGCAGTTCAGAAAACATTCATTTTATAAACTCTGAAGGCAATTATTATGAATATCAGAACTTACTTTTGAATAGAAAATAGTTTTTATAAGTTGGTAATTGTGGTCATTGGCTATCCTTTCCTTTGAGGATAAAGTTTACCCAGGGTCTCAGGTTTCTACTGCTTCTCCATGGAATTAAGCAGACTATTTGAAGCAATGATCTATAT
The DNA here is from genome assembly GCA_024137785.1 of Ginglymostoma cirratum. Taxonomy (NCBI): domain Eukaryota; kingdom Metazoa; phylum Chordata; class Chondrichthyes; order Orectolobiformes; family Ginglymostomatidae; genus Ginglymostoma; species Ginglymostoma cirratum. The sequence continues at coordinate 30,304,558 of JAHRHZ010000087.1, forward strand.
ATACAAAGGATGATGCATGAGGCAGTTGGATTTGGAATACAGGATTTGCTTGCTTTCTGTGTTAATACTCTGTCTTCACATTAAGGCATTTGGACTCAAAGCACGGTACATCTTGATGGATGATTTGTCATCATTTTTAACGATCAGAAAGATCTTCCTGGTCATTAAGATCAATGCTGCTACACTTCAAGGAGAGCTTCGGGGAACATTCTCGAAGAGTTTTCTTTGTCCCTTCTTGGAATGCTAGCCTATTCAGAGGTGAGAAATCGAACCTGGCAGGCGATATGTTTTTTAGCCATTTGGACATAGTGCAGCCCATGACATGCTCATTTTAGAGGAATTTTGACTGAAACATCACAGAGATTCAAAAGAACTCCAGTGTCTGTTCAACAGTCCTCCCAATGAATCTGGAAGCATTGCTGATAGGAATTTTCTAGCAATAGTTGACACATATAATACAAATGTTCATTCTTTATCCAGCAGCAGATCAAAGTTTGCTAAGACAGGTCAACCAAAGTGAATATTTTCAAGTTTAAATCAACTGCATTCATTCTTAATGGATGGTAAGAAACCACATATTTCCTTTTCTTTGGAAATATGGATTGAAGTTAAGGTTTAACTGCCAGAGCTGAAAAAAAAACAGAGAGGCTTTGCAACTTGAAAACCAGGTGCTGTGTATTGTTGAGCTGTGCGATATATTATTGATTTTTGACACTATGAGAAGGGAATTTTGAAACGGAGTGGCACAAGAGCCTTTAGAGTTAAGGAAATTCTGCCTGAAACCAGCTCTCTAGTTGGCTGAGCTTCAGAGTGCTAAATAGCTGTCGATGCCTGCAGCAACAGAGAAGAATCAGCTTCCACAGCCCAGAGACAATCATCATCCATTGTGGCAACTCTCTCTCCACCTGGGAAAAAAACAGAAGACCTATAAAGCCTTAAAGAAAAAATTCTAACGAAAGACTCTGAACAAAAAACTCTATCTGGATTTCAGCAAGGTGTTTGTCAAGGTTCTGCATGGTTAGCAAGGATTGATCAGATGGAATCCAAGGGACTCTAGTCAATTGAATACCAAATTGGCCTGAAGGTGGGAGACAAAGGGTGGTGGTGGAGGGTTGCTTTTCAGACTGGAAGCCTGTGACCAGTGGTGTACCACAAGGATTGGTGCTGGGTCCACTTTTGTCATTTATATAAATGATTTGCTTGTGAATATAGGAGGGATGATTAGTAAGTTTGCAGATGACACCAAACAGTGGAAGATTATCACAGAGTATAACAAGAGCTTGATCAGATGGGCCAATGGGCTTAGGAGTGACAGATGGAGTTTAAATAAGATAAATGTAAGGCGTTGTATTTTGGTGAGGCAAACCAGGGCAGGAATTAAAGATTTAATGGTAGTGTCCTGGGCACTAATGCCAAACAAAGAGACCTAGGGGTGCAGGTGCATAGTTCCTTGAAAGTGGATTCACAGTAGACAGAGTGGTGGAGAAGGTGTTTGGCACACTTCCATTCATTAGTCAGTGAATTGAGTACAGGAGTTGGGACGTCATGTTGTGGCTGTATAGGGTGTTGGTTAGACCACTTTAGAACACTACATTCAATTCTGGGTTCCCTGCTATAGGAAAGGTGTTGTTAAACTTGAAAGGGTTCAGAAAAGATTTACAAGAATGTTGCTGGGATCGGAGGGTTTGAGCTATAGGTAGATGCTGAATAGGCTGGGGCTATTTTCCCTGGAGCACCAGGAGCTGAATGACCTTATAGAGGTTCATAAAATCATGAGGGGCATGGATAGGATGAATTGCTAAGCCCTTTTCCGAGGGTAGGGGAGTCCAAAACTAGAGGGTGTAGGTTTAAGGTGAGAGGGAAATGATTTAAAAGGGATCTGAGGTGCAACTTTTTCACGCAGAGGATGGTGTATGTGTGGATTAAACTGCCAGAAGAAGTGGAGGAGGCTGGTACAACTACAATATTTAAAAGGCATCTGGATGGGTACATGAATAGGAAGGGTTTAGAGGGATATGGGCCATATGCTGGCAAATGGGACTAGAACAGTTGGGATATTTGGTCAGTATAGACAAGTTGGACTGAAGGACCTGTTTCCATGTTGTACAGCTCCATGACTCAATGATTCAATGATTCTATGACTTAGATCCTTCTGATTAATCATCCAATTGAAGAGTTCTGGCAGAAGGTACTGAACCTGAAACATTAACTCTGCTTTCTCTTCACAAATGCTGCCAGACCTGCTGAGTTTCTCCAGCAATTTCCGATTTTGTTTCAGATATCCAGCATTGACAGTTTGATGTTTTATTTTATATTATCAAATTGAAGAATGACTGTTGCCTTATGGACAACTGTGTCATCAGTACAAAATTCAAAGGAATTGTGAGAAAATATCTTTCCACTTTATGTTCGAGACTTTTGACCTTTACTGACTCTGTAGATATTCTTTTTCCACACATTGGATATGTGTTAAACTGATTGTCTTATGAAGGTGTTCATGAATGAGTGTGAGTGTATTTGAGGTGTCTGATGGGATATAGTCGAAGTTGCTTCTTAGCAGATCAGAAATCCCTTCCTTTCTCTGCCCTTGTTAAAGTTAGGTACGCTACAACGGACGGTCTTTTTACAGTTATTGACCATACCTTACCAGAACTGCTTTTGTTCCAAGTAGCAGTCAGTCAGTCAGATTGGTCATTTTGTTTGTCTCAGTGGGATTTTATACATTTATACATTTGAGAAGGCCTGTGGAACGATCATCAACTCATTCTTCCCAATTAATTCATGTCATGATGTCTTACCACTCAACACTCCATCGATATAATTCATTTTCAAGGACCCCATATCGGAACTGAAGAAGCAGATCACTGTTATATTGTATTATTTGAAAGGTGTTATCTCCTTGTGACAAACATGGGCATGACATCTATGTGACATTGGTGATGCAGCTACTTGTCATCAATCATGTTATGGTCACCATATTGTGAATGTGTACCGGCCTTCAAGTGGTGCTATCTGGAAATGGTGTGGCCTGTCAACACTGCCATTCCAGCCACTAACGTGGGAGACTTCAACAGCCATCACAGTGACTGAGATTACCAAGTACCAGGCAGAGATGGTGAATACCTCTTGGAATGAGTGTCCAGAGAAGACCTTGCCCTGACACATGAACCTCACCAATAAGGAATGCTCCATTCAGTCAGATAGAGTCAGAAATACTCACCTGATCTAGCTGGGTCAGTTTCTTGATGGATTGCCCCTAACCCCCAGCATGTACAGTGCCTAGTTCTGGACTACATCCCTCACTGGACATTGTTTTTTTCACAATGGCTTTTGACTTCCAGTCATCAACAGTATATGGAAGATGCAATGCAACCTCCACAAAGCCAAAATGTAACAAAAGCTTAGACCTCATCATTGCTGTTCGTGTTACACACATAAAAGAATTATATAGGTGTCTTTGTTGGGCTACTTGCAGAGCTGCTTGCACAGTGATCGCTCATGATTAGCAACCTATTTACATCATCTGCCTTGATGCAGGAATTGCAGCACACCTAAATAATTTTCTGATGACTCCAATATGCCAAATCACTCCACTGAGGCTCATCCCAGTCAGACATGCCGCCACCAAAGAATTTGCTGTAATTCACCTTGGCATCTGTCACCCTGAATAAAGTCTCCAGTCATCTGTAATAGCAGCAATAAGATGTATCACCTGAAAACGAAACCTCAGTGAGGTCACAGAAAACACAGCAGTACAGATCCCTTTGAGATGACAGAGCTGGGGAAAGCAATGAAGGGCCTCAAATGGGGCAAATCAATGGGATACGGTGACATTGCACCAGAATTCCTGAAACAGATCACCCCCATGCATGTGCCAGGCTAATTGAATTCAATACCAACACAAACATTCTTCCAAAGACATGTCGTACTACAATATCGTTGTCATTCCAAAGTTTGGAAAAGCTCAGGGATTGGCTGGTTTCACTGTTTTCTGTGTGCTTTGAAATCTTTGAGTGCCTTACCATGAGGTTTATCTCCAGAAATAGAGGCCATCTTTAATGTGGACTAAGCTGGTTCGGTACGGGATGTACCACATGATCAATTTCTGGTGCTCACCTCCTACATCAGGGTCTGAATGACAGTGCTGTGATAAAGTGCTGTTACATCTCCCAGCTGCCTACTGCACAGTGTGGCACACTGACCTGTTCCTAAAGCTGTTGGGATAGTCGTTGAAACGCTCCTCCACTGTGGAAAAATCAGAGCCCACCTTGGACAAGGAGGAAATGCATGGGAAAGATTGGCCAAGGGACTGCCACAGGGCACATGCTAGCTCCAAACCTGTTCGACATCTCCACACATGACCAGTTAATAACCACATCTCACCACTTCGTCTGTGCTAATGACATCAAATGTGCTACCAAGCCTCTGTTCTTTTTCACTTGGACCAGATTCTGAGAAAGGATATATACAAAGTTACTGGGATGACTACAACAGATGACACCTCACATTGAAGCTCTAAACCCATACACCACGTGACCGAGCTACACAAAGCCAGAGCCAAAAAGGATTGCATATCAACAGTAACGATGAGAGTCTAAAGCATGATCCTAACTCAATATATTTATGAGTGACTTCTGTTCTCCAGGAACATATGAAGAATAAAGAAGGAAAGGGAATGACCTGAAATTATCTACAAAGCAAACTTGCTGGATTTACATGGAATGCTGCTGCCACAAAACTTCAGATTTCAATACTGTATAAAGTATATTTTGATTTTATTCATTCATAGGATATGGGCATCGTTGGCTGGCCAACATTTATTCTCTGTCCATGGTTGCCCTTGAGAAGGTGTCGAGCTAAATTTGTGAACTGTTGCATTCCACCTGCTGTAGGTTGACTCACAGTGCCCTTGAGTAGGGAATTCCAGGATTTGGAACCAGTAACACTGAAGAAGCTGTGATATATTCCCAAATCAGGATGGTGAGTGTCTCAAAGGGAATCTTGAAGGTGATGGTGTTCCCATGTATTGCTGCCCTTGTCCTTCTGGAAGGAAGTGGGTTTGGAAGATGCTGACTGAGGATCTTTGTTGAATTTTTACAGTGCATCTTGTAGATAGTACCCACTGCTGCTACTCGGTAGTGGAGGGAGTGGATGCTCGTGGATGTGGTGCCAGTCAAGAGGGCTGCTTCGTCCTGTCAAGCTTCTTGAGTGTTGTTGGGATTGCACCCAGCCAGGCAAGTGGAGAGTCTTCGATCACATCCCTGATTTGTTACTTGTAGATGGTGGACAGGCTTTGGGGATTCAGGAGGTGAGTTACTCACCACAGTATTCCCAGCCTGTGACGTAGTCTGGTAGCCACTGTGTTTATGTGATGAGTCCAGTTGAGTTTCTGGTCAATGATAACTCCCAGGACGTTGATAGTGAGGGAGTCAGTGATGGTAACATCATTGAATGTCAAAGGGTGGTTAGATTGTCTCTTATTGGTGATGGTAAGTGCGTGATCCTTGGTTGGAGGTGGCTGTGGTGGTATAGATAGATATGAGGCAGCAGAAAAGCATGGTGTTGCAAACCTTGGCAAAGCAGAGAAGGCCATTATCCTTCTTATGGCACTGTTGCCCTATCCTTATCACCCTGGATGGCACTGACCCAGCTGGCAATCTCAGTTCAGGCTGGCACGCTGTGTGATGGCATGGCCTCCCCTGCAGGTCCTCCAGGAGGTGGGGTTCTCTCCCCTCGACCACCTCATTCATAAAAGCCTCGAGATCTCTTTTGGAGAATAATGATGCTAGCTTTCTATTGGAATTTGGTTCCTCGTTAAAAGTGTGTCATATTAGTATTCTATTTTTAATATGTCCTGTGCAGCTTGAGGCCTCACTTGATGTGTTACAGCAACAAATAGCCTTCTACAAGCATAAACAAAAGATTTATCAAGACCCACACTATCCTGTTATGAATGCAGCTTTCAGGAAATTAATTTTTTTTTGTTCTTAGAAGGAATGAAGACTAACCCTCAAATGGAGATGAGCTAGAAGACATTGGTTATATCCTGGCATCATGAGCTGTTGCCCAGGGTCGTTGGCCAAGAGGGTTTTGTTAGGTGATTGACACAGAATGCCAGCCTCCAAAACAAGGTACAACAACAGGAGTAGGTGGAGAGAGGAGGAGAGATAAGTTCTAAGGGAACGGGCTACTATCATCTTGAGAGAAGACAAGGAGATCCTCATCATCAGATAAGGGAAGAACAAAGGTTGTTATCATCAAAGACTGTACGACATCAGGGACGAACAGTGCACCACTTCAAAGTGATTTAATTATGTTCATAATTTAGATGAGGGAACTAAAGGTAATATTTCAATGCAGATGACACAAAGCTAGTTGGAAGGGTGAGCTGTGAGGACAATGCAGAGATGTTACCATGTGATTTGGGTAGCATCAGAGTCAGCAAATGCATGATAAATGCAGTTTAATTTGGATGAATATGAGGTTATCCAAAATATAGGAAAACAAGTTATTATTTTAATGGCTGTAAACTGAGAGAGGAGAGTCTTTGATGAACCTGGGTGTCCTCGTGTACCAGTCGGTGAAAGGAAGTGTGCAGATGGTAAAGAAGGTAAGCAATATGTTGGCCTATCTAGAGAGAGGATTCAAGTACAGGAGCAGGGATGGCTTGGTACAACTGTCCCGGGCTTTATACAGGTCACACCCGGAATACTGTGTGCAGTTATGATTCCCCTATATAAGGGAACATATTCTTGCTATCGGGGGAGTGCAGGAAATGTTTACCAAATTGATTCCTGAGCTGGCATGACTGATGTATAAGTGATTGAGTCAGTTGGGATTGTATTCACAGGAGTTTACAAGAATGAGGGGAAGTCTCACAGGAACCTATAAAGTTGTAAAAGGACTAGACAGGGTAGATGCTGGAAGGATGTACCTGATATTGAGGAAATCCAGAACTTGGGGGGGTCATAGCTTAAGAAGAAGGGGTGAACATTTTAGAACTGAAATGAGGAGAAATTCCTTCACCCAGAGAGTGGTAAGACTTTGGAATTCACTACCACAGAAAGTGTCTGAGGCTAAAACATGTATTTTCAAGAGGGAGGTAGCTATAGCTTTTGTGGCTAAAAAGAGTAAAGGATATAGGGGAAAGGCAGAGATAATAGGTACTGCAGATGCTGGAGAATCCGAGATAACAAGGTGTGGAGCTGGATGAACACAGCAGGCCAAGCAGCATCATAGGAGCAGGAAAGCTTGACGTTTCAGGCCTAGACCCTTCATCAGAAAAAAAGGCAGGATTTGAGTATCGAGCTTGATGATCAGCCACAATCATAGTGAATGGCAAATCAGGCTCGTGGGGTCGAATGGCCTGTTTCTATCTCCTATGTGAAAGCACTGCCCTGCTCTTCCCTTCTACAGAGTGGCTTTGGGATTGCTGAAGCACTTTCATCTATCACATCATATAAGACAATTGCTACAAGTTGTCGACTGCCTGGTTTAGATAACTGTGATCATTGAACACCCCCCAACCCCAAATCAACATCTACGCCTTCTCTCCCGATGCCTAACACAGAGGGTATTGAAAGATGGTGCTGTCTCAAGGGGTGCTGATCTTATGGAGGACCCTCAATGAGCAGGGAGTTGTTCCATGAATAGTGTGTAGCAAGATAGATCGAAGGTAGGACATGATTCTTACTGCAAGAGCTCAAATGACAATTAAAGCAGTTTATAATACAAGATAACAAGGTGTGGAGCTGGATGAACACAGCAGGCCAAGCAGCATCAGAGGAGCAGGAAGGCTAATGTTTCGGGCCTAGACCCTTCTTCAGAAATGGGGGAGGGGAAGGGGGTTCTGAAATAAATAGGAGAAAGAGGGAGGCTGATAGAAGATGGATAGAGGAGAAGATAGGTGGAGAGGAGACAGACAAGTCAAAGAGACAGGGATGGAGCCAGTAAAGGTGAGTGTAGGTGGGGAGGTAGGGAGGAGATAGGTCAGTCGAGAGAGGACGGACAGGTCAAGGGGGCGGGATGAGGTTAGTAGGTAGGAAATGGGGGTGGTGCTTGAGGTGGGAAGAGGGGATAGGTGGGAGGAAGAACAGGTTAGGGAGGCGGGGACAAGCTGGGCTGGTTTTGGGATGCGGTTGGGGGAGGGGAGATTTTGAAGCTTGTGAAATCCACATTGATACCATTGGGCTGCAGGGTTCCCAGGCTGAATATGAGTTGCTATTCCTGCAGCCTTTGGGTGGCATCATTGTGACACTGCAGGAGGCCCAGGATGGACATGTCGTCTGAGGAATGGGAGGGAGATAATACAATGCCAGAAAATCCACCCGGCCTCCAAGCTTGCACTCAGCCACAAAGTGGTAAGGTCCCCCCTAACCCCCCCTCCCAAGGATTCCATTTAGCCATAATATTTACAATATGGTAATCAGCAGTGCAGATTTCACCAGATAGTGCTAGCCCGGAGAGATCTCTGGATCTACAAAAGTCACAGGCGTCTGAGGAGAAGAAATAGAGAAAAAAAAATGCTGTCAGAAAGCAGAGGGTATCAAAGTACTCAACAGATTAAAAACACACAGAGCCTCTCCGTTAGCTGCTGTAAAAGCAGCAGGTAGCAGGAAAGCGGGTGAGGGATCCATAGCTGCTCTAATTCAACTTGTAAATACTTGCAAACAGAGAAGTTACTGGAAAAGATCAGCAGATCTGGCAACATCTGTGGAGAGAAGTCAGAGTTAACATCTTAGGTCGAGTTACCCTTCCTCAGAACAAATTCTGCAAAAGCTGCGATTTCTGCTTTTATTTCTGAATTACAGCATCCGCAGTCCTTTCAGTTTTTGCTTTCGTTTCTGTTTTCGGACTGAGTGATTGAATTTTATTGTCACAGGTACTGAAATACAGTGAAAAGCTTTGTTTACAAGTGGTATAGGCATATTGCAGCAAGCAAAGGATGTACACTTCAAAAAGACTTTTTAGAATTAGAATCCCTACAGTGTGGAAACAGGCCCTTTGGCCCAACAAGTCCACACTGACCCTTGGAGCATCTGACCCAGACTCATCCCCCTATAACCCACACATCCCTGAACACTATGGGCAATTTAGCATGGGCAATCCACCTAGCCTGCACATCTTTGGACTGTAGGAGGAAATGAGAGCACCTGGAGGAAACCCACACAGACATGGGGAGAATGTGCAAACTCTGCACAGACAATCATGTGGGGCTGGAATTGAACCTGGGTCCCTGGTGCTGTGAGGCTGCAGTGCTAACCACTGAGCCACCGTACTGCCCCAAAGAGGCATATAGGTTACGTTGCAGGTTACATTATTTGAGGTTAGAGTCCATTCAACAGTCTGATAATGGCCAGAAAGAAACTGTTCCTGAGCCTGCTTGTGCATGTGTTCAGGCTTCTGTACCTTCTGCCTGACAGAAGAAGTTATAGGAGATCATTACCGGGGTGTGATGGGTCTTTGATCATGTTAGCTGCCTCTCCACAGCAGCGAGCCGTGTAAATGGAGTCCATAGATGGAAGAGATAAAATTGTATCAGAGATAAAAGGTACTGCAGATGCTGGAGAATCCGAGATAACAAGCATGGGGCTGGATGAACACAGCAGGTCAAGCAGCATCATAGGAGCAGGAAAACTTGACGTTTCGGGCCTAAACCCTTCATCAGAAATTTCTGATGACGGGTTTAGGCCCGAAACGTCAAGTTTTCCTGCTCCTATGATGCTGCTTGACCTGCTGTGTTCATCCAGCCCCATGCTTGTTATCTCCATAGATGGAAGGTTGGCTTCCGTGATGGTCTGGGCTGTGAACACCACCTTCTGTAGTTTCTTACAGTCCTGTGAAGAGCAGTTGCCATACCAGGCTGTTACGCACCCAGACAGTGTGCTTTCAATGGTGCATCTGTAAAAGTTGGTGAGGGACCTTATGGACATGCCAAATTGCCTGAGGAAGAAAAGGCGTTGTTGTGCCTTCTTAACTGTTGCGTTTATGAGGGACGTCTAGGACAGAAATGCTGAAGCCAGCTAGACACAGTAGAAAATATTGAAAACGTTGGTGACGAGTAAACACAGCCTTACTAAAGCCAAAAAGAGAAAATTCCAGATCAGAAACACAGGATGAAGCAGCCAATATTGGACACATGGAATAAGTGCAATCTTTTTGAGGAAGGGCGAAAAGTTTTACATTTAAGAGAAAATTCTATGGTGAGAAGCTAAATCACTTTACTTATTATTTTACTATATTAGCCAAATTAACAATGTTATAATTGTTAAAATGATCATAGAAAGCTGCAGGAAAAAGTCTTTTTGAAAAAAGGACATTTGTTCAGAAAATCATTGAACCGGCTATATAATTAACCCAATAAGCTTGGAGAAAGAGAAGGCAGAAGAAGGGTTTATTGAAAATCAGTTTTGAAGGGGAAAACAAACTATTATTGTGTAATTGAAGACATTATTTAAGTGAAGACAGCATTGCAATGTTCTTTCCTCAATGTACTACAGCATGAATATCTTGGAGAATTGACTATTGTGTTAAAAGTGTGCAAAAATCATGAAGGAGAAAGGGGAAAGAGTGTTCAATAACACTCCATCATGAGAGAAATTATAAAATGCTGTATTTCTTCAATTTAAAACAGTTAAACAACATTTTAATGCTTGAATTTTTTTTGTTGGTAGAATTAAAAGGATAACTCTGAATCATTTAGAAATGTTTGAACTTCAGACAAAAAGCAAAAACAATTTTAAAAGCAAAATAAGTTGATAGAATTTTAAAAATCTTCTTTGAAACAACAATGTTTCTTAATTGCAAAACTTGATTAGCAATTCAACTTCATTATCCACTAATTAAATAACAGTGAAATTAACTAAAAGTTAAAGTAAAATTTCCCAATAAAGTTGCTGTAAACTACACTCTTAACTAGTTAACCAGATGTTTTTACTTGTGCGAACAATGTACCTCGCATGTCCCGCAAAAAAGTGATACCTGATGAGAAGGATCACAGAGCAACGTGCCCTGATAAGCTAAAAGGGCCATTTTTGTGAACCTGTGAACAGAGACCGTTGAACTGCATCCCCAATCTTTCCCTCCACCCATAACACCCATGTTTTGCCTGTCTGTGTCTGTCTCAATGTGTGTGTAAAGTCGAATTTATAGAGAGGTTTGAATTTTAACTATTAGAGGTATGTTGATGGCTCATAATTGTTTATCTGCAATTAGAATCTATTTAATAGCAAACAAAAGTTCCGTTCTTGCTAAGTACAGGATACCGGATCATTCTTTCTGTCCACTGGGGTCTGAGAGGCAGGTAAATTGGTGAATTCTTATTCTATTTAAAATCTTTAACTATTGTGATAAATTTGGGAATTGTGGGGCTTGACTTCCAGAGTGTTACCCCCGTGAGACTTAACACAATTTTTCAAAATAGAATTGTTTCATGATTACAGAAGCCGAGAGAAGAAAAAGTAAGTGAATACATTGATTCTGTTGTTTAGTCGCTATGTTTGAAAATGACGGAGTTTAAGACACAGATAGTTCTGATGATATTGCAAGGACATTTAACAATTACATTAAGCACCACTTGCATAACAGCAAGATTTAACAAATGAAAACAATTTCCAAGATAACCTGTTGACAACTTTATTAATAATCTTTCAGCATTGTCAGGATTGTACAATTTTGCTAATTTTCAATGAGAGTAAATTCAAGGCAGAATTGCATCAGAATTTATGATTTCTTTTTACAATGCAAACAGAATCTCACATCATAAATAGCTAATCAGATAGCAGTAGAACTGAAAGCTGAATGCAACACAAGAGGTTACAAGAACAGAAAGCCGATCTAGTTCAAGAAATTAATTACTCAATTCAAAGCACCATCTGATCAATCAATACAAAACATATTTCAATCATTTGATGTGAGATCTCTCTGTTTGAGATGTGAAGATAAAAAAACTGCAAATCCTTTAATTTACTCATCGGACGTGGGCATTTCTGGCTGGGTCAGCATTTGTTGCCCATCACTAGTTGCCCTTGAGAAGGTGGTGGAGAGCTACCTTCTTAACTGCTGCTGTCTATGAGCTGTAGGTGGACCCACAATGTCCTTAGGGACGGAATTCCAGGATTTTGACCCAGAAACAGTGAAGGAACAGCCATATGTTTTGTATCAGGATGGTGAGTGGCCTGAAAGGGAACTTGTAGGTCATGCCATTCCTATGTATCTGCTGCCCTTGTCCTCCTAGATGTAAGTAGTTGGGGGTTTGGAAGGTGCTGTCTGAGGATCTTTGGTGAATTTCTGCAGTACATCTTGTCGATAGTACACACTGCTGCTACTGAGTGTCGGAGGTGGAGGGAGTGAGTGTTTGCGAATGTGGTACCAATCAAGTGGGCTGCTTTGTCCTGGATGGTGTCAAACTTCTTCAGTGTTGTTGGATTTGTACTCATCAAGCAAGTGGGGAGTACCACATCACAATCCTGACCTGTGCCTTGTAAATGTTGGACAGGCTTTGGGGAGTCAAGTGGTGAGTTATTCACTGCAAGGTATCTAACCATTAACCTGCTGTTGTAGCCATTGTATTTACATGGTTGAGTGAGCGATATGCCGGGCCATGAGGTTACAGATTGTGCTGGATTCTACTGCTGTTGATGGCCCACAGCACCTCATGCATACTCAGTCTTGAGTTGCTAGATCTGTGCGAAGTCTGTCCCATTTAGTACGATGATAGTGCCACACAACAAGATGAAAGTTATTCTCAATATGAAGGCAGGACTTGGTCTCCACAAGGACTCCACAAGTGTGGTGGGTGCTTTTACTAATACTGTCATGAACAGAGGCAACTACAGGTGGCAGTTTGGTGAAGTCAAGGTCATGTATGTTTTTTCCCTCTTGTTGGTTCCTTCACCACCTGCCGCAGACACAGCCTAGAAATTATGTCCTTTAGGACCCGATCAGCTCAATAATTAGTGCTGCTGTCAAGCCACTCTCTCAGTATTGGACATTGAATCCCTCACCCAAAGTACACTTTGCACCTTTGCCAGTCTCAGTGATTCCTCCAAGTGTTGTTCAACTTTGAGGAGTACTGGTACATCAGTGGATGGAGGTCAGTATGTGGTAATCAATGGGAGGTTTCCTTGCCCATGTTTATCCTGAAGCCGAGAAACTGTCAATGTTGAGGATACCCATGGCATCTCCCTCCCAACGGTATCCCACTGTGCCACCACCTCTGCTGGGTCTGTCCCTCCAGTGGAACAAGACATATCCAGGGATGGCGATGGTAGTGTCTCGGACATTGTCTGTTAGGTATGTTTCCATGAATATGACTGTGTCAGGTTGTCAGTTGACTCGTCTGTGAGACAACTCTCCCAATTTTGACTCTAGCCCCCAGGTGTTAGTAAGTAAGACTTTTCAGAGTCAACAGGGTTGATTCTGCTGTTTTATGGTGACTAGGTCGATGCCATCCAGTTTCATTTCTTCGTTGAGGCTTTGTAGACACCAGCACAACTGAGTGGCTTATTAGGCCAATCCAGGAGGCAATTGTAAGTCATCCACATTGCTGTGGGTATGGAGTCACATGCAGGCCAGACCAGGTGAGGATGGCAGTTTCCTTCCCTGAAGGAAAGACATTAGTGAACCAGAGATAGTAGGAACTGCAGATGCTGGAAAATCTGAAATAACAAGGTGTAGAGCTGGATGAACACAGCAGGCCAAGCAGCATCAGAGGAGCAGGAA
>JAHRHZ010000087.1:30328279-30354364 GCA_024137785.1 Ginglymostoma cirratum
TCTCCAGCATCTGCAGTACCTTTTATCTCTGATACATTTCTTTCAGAAATTGTAACAAATAGGACATGAGTGACACTCCTTTACTTCTTCCCCACTGAAGCAGTGGTAATAATTAAAAATAAACTTCTGAAATATGTGCTCATGGAAATCAGATCTATGCTGCAGAAATAGTGAATTAGCGAGGGGTTAATTTCACTAGCTTGACAAATGTGGCCAGTTAATTAATGATCTCACTTGCACAAGGCTGGAGACCCATTTCCAGGCAGAAGTATAATTAGTGAATTTTAGTCATGTTATGAACCGAAGTGTTATATTTGCAATGTATCACACTCTTGAGAGGTATTGCACTTTGCATTAATTACACTTGGGGTTTCACTGAAGGTCAGAACTTGGTGAGTACAGAGAAAAAGGCGCAAGGACCAAGATAACTCCCAAAAATACCCAAAGGATGGAAGGGGAAGCTGTACCCATTCTTTCAATCCTAATTGTACATCAATTATTTTGAAGTAGCTAGAATCCAAAGGAACTAACCAGCAGCAAGGGTCAGACCTGTAGGAAATAATGAAACAAGTTTAGATGAAACTCATCTATTTTTCATTTATTTTGTATTTCCTCTTCGTATTTTTGTCTTTTATTGTCCTCCTTTCCTGAATTGGGGTACAGATGTTAACAAACCTCCAGGACCCTCCTTTACCACCAATACCTTACCTAACCTAGATTCCAAGGTAATTATTTTCAGTGGTTCATAAAGTAAAGGCTTACACACCATTTGCCTGCGTAGGACATCACCAGAAACGCTGACTGGTTGGCAGTAGAAAGGTTAGTTGGGGTGGTGATGATCCAGTGGTATTATCGCTGGACTGGTAATCCAGAGATCCAGTTAACGTTCTGGAAACCTGGGCTCGAATCTTGTCAATGGCAGATGGTGGAATTTGAACTCAATAAAAAAATCTGAAAATAAGAGTCTAATAATAACCATGAAACCATTGTCCATTGGTAAGGGAAAACCTGTCTGGTTCTCTAATGCCTTTTGGGGAAGGAAACTGTCATCCTTCCCTGGTCTGGCCTACATTGTGACTCCAGACCCACTACCCTCTGGGCAATTATGAAGGGCAGTAAATGCTGGCCTATCCAGTGATGCCCATATCCGTGGATGAATTTTTTTTAAAATTCACTCACAAGGGGGCCCACATTTTCAGCATGACAGGGACAGTCTCTTCTGTGCCAAAAAATAAACGACTTGAAATCACAATTTCTGTCCCACCATGAGATGGGAGTGGGCTCAGACTGGGTTTTGCACAGATATATTTTACAGAGGCAGCTGCCTCCAGTAAAAGGTGGGGTGGAGGTGGATTTGGCATCCCTGGAACATGGAACCCAGTG
The DNA here is from genome assembly GCA_024137785.1 of Ginglymostoma cirratum. Lineage (NCBI taxonomy): Eukaryota > Metazoa > Chordata > Chondrichthyes > Orectolobiformes > Ginglymostomatidae > Ginglymostoma > Ginglymostoma cirratum. The sequence goes on from JAHRHZ010000087.1 coordinate 30,329,663, forward strand.
CGTGCAAATTAAACTTGGGAAGAGCAAGTCTAGACTTTGAGGACTAGCTTGGACAGCCTAGTAAATAACACTATGAATATGATCGTGGGTTATCTTTGGTGATGGGCAGCTGGGGTCAGGTCATGTACCCTTGCAGGATTTGGGACTTTTAATGGTAGAGAAGATTGGTCACTGAAACTTAACAAAACCTCCTGGCACTACAAAGCTGTCAAGTACCAAATGTACCTAGAACTGTGAAGAAGCGTGAAACTTGTCAAGGGCTTGGGTTGAGGGGTTATTGGGCTGGAGAAATCTGTCGTATTTCATTTTTTTAATTAGACACCATGAGAACTCTGAAACAGATTTTCCAAATTGGAACCTGATAGTCCTCTCCACCAATCCTGGGTCACCCAGCCCAAATTCCAATCAAATCTCACTCATCACCAACATCTGATCAAGTCCTAAATCCCAGGCCTTCTGGCACATTCTCACTAACTTCACAAACTTCTATATCCATGTCATTTTGTGCCTGCCCTGAAAAAGAACTCTCTTCGAAGGCACATTAAAGGCCCTTTTGAATTTCCAACAATCTAGCCCACAGCTTCCCATTCATCACACCATCTCTGCAACCCCCAATGCACTAAATTACAACCTCCCCACTTCTTTTGATGTTCTTCTCCCCATCAAAATTATTCTTCCCTCCCTTGCCCTGGTCACTCTCCTGGTACAGGTCTCGCATTTGCTCCTATAAGGAATGCAGAGTTGAACTTTTGTAATAGACTTAACCCGATTTAGCCATCCATTTCCAAAACTGAATGGAACAAGAATGGCAGTATCGGGTTCTGTCTCTGGTCTTGTCTGCCATTCTGGGATACAAAGATAATCTCTGGCCTCTGTTATTCAGTTTTATTAAGCTTGTCTCCCCTGCCTCTTCTCCCTCATTATCAAAAATAACTGTAAGTATCCCTTGCCATTAAGCTTGAGACAAGCTAATCAACTGCCTATCTCTCTCTTCTCTTACACTAGCCCACCTGTCCACACTCTCTCCTTGCTGTTTTCTTCAACTCAGGTATTTTTATCCTATGCCATTTCCTACTTTCTCTAGATTATAGTCATGGCTCCAGCTCCTGTTCTCCCCTGTCCCTATCTCTACTAAAATTAGTCACCACACAATTATCTTCCGAATCTCCATGTTGGTTCATTTCACTAAACATCGGCTCCCCTCCAGTTCTCTTCCATTCCACTTCAACTTTGTCAATATTGTCCCTGTCCTCTAAACCTAACCCTTGACCCTTCTATCCTTGGAAACAACTGTCCTATTCTCCTCCCTAAAGTCTTTGAACATCTTTTTTCCTCACAAATCCTGGCCATGTCACCCAGTTCCATGTTGACCATTTTTAATTGGGTTAGCAGTGTTATGAACTCAGACCAGACCACCAACTCTATGTTATAACACAGGAGAGATCGCCAAATTATGTTCAAATCCAATTAATGGCCTATATTTTCAAAGCAGATTGAAGGTGTATTCCAGGGGACTGCATAAGAAAATAAAGCCACAAGACTCTATGGTTTTCACCCAACTCAATACTTTACTATATATTTTAGAACATTAAAATGATCTACAATACGCAAACAGCTTGTTTCTAATACCCAGAATTAACATTAATGTACTGTGATTGGGCATCCAATAGCATAGATTAAATGGAATCAAGACTGAGCCCATAGATTGCTTAGATACTCTCAGACATTAAAGACATTGTGGCTCATCAAATCTCAGTTAAATTTTCCCAGGGATTACAATCTTCCACTTTTGCCAATCGGGCCTTGGAAATTGTCACTGAAGAGTTATTCTGTTATGGACTTCCTCAATGCCTGCTCCTGCAGTGTCCCACTCCACTTGCATTCCGAATATTACATTCCTGTACTTATTCACTGTGACAATTTGTGACAGCTAGCTTCACCAAGCCAAAACCAGCTGCTCTGGCTCCCTGAGCTCTAATCTTGCTCTGTTGCATCAAGTAAATATTGCTTGTGCCTTTCTAATGCACACTGTCACAGTTGTACTGAGGCATTCATGCTCACAGGCTTCTTCCAAGTTCCCTGCAACTTTCATCAAAACAAAACCAGTGACTGTCCCTCTTACTCAGCTCCCCAGAACTTATTCTGTGTTCTGGCTCTGATTCCTGGAACATTTTCCTGTGTATATTCTAAAATCACAGAGCCTTCCAAATGCCCTTGACTCCATGTCTGTTAAAAATCTACACTCCTAACATGGAATCTGCTCCTGTCTCTATCTCCTTCTCCTCCTCTGATCCCAGAATTGCTATTCAATCATCCCTGAACGATTCTGAGTGATCTGTTGAAAACCTTGGAATAAGCCTCATTCCTTTTTTCAGGATAATGCTGCCGCAAAGGTCAAAGAACAATACAGCACAGGAACAGGCCCTTCATCCCTTCAAGCCTGCACTGACACATTTTGCCCTTCTACTAAAACTGTCTTCACTCATTGAATCTGTATCCCTTTATTCCTTTCCTTTTCATATATTTGCCCAAGTCCTTCTTGAATGCTGCCATTGTGTCTGCTTCCAACACCTCGTCAAGGCACTCACCACCCTTTGTGTGAAAAACTTACCTTGTACATCTCTTTTAAACATCTCCCCTCATGCTTTGAACCTGTGTCCCTTAGTAATTGATCCCTCCACCTGGAAAAAATACCTCATACTTTCCACTCTATCCATGCCATTCACAATCTTATAAATTTCAATCAGGTTGCCCCTCAACCTCCTGTATTTCAGTGAAAACAAATCCACTCTGTCCAACTTTTCTTCATAGCTAAACTCCACTCCCATACCAGGCATCCTCCTGGTAAAACTTTCCTGTACCCTCTCTAAAGTATCCGTTTGCTTCTGGTAGTCTGGTGACCAGAACTGTATGCAATATTCCAAGTGTGGCCGAGTTCTATAAAGCTCTAAAAGTTCTATAAAGCTGCAGCATAACTTGTCTATCCTTATACTCAACCCCTTTCCAATGAAGGCAAGCATGCCATAGGCCTTTTTTACTGTCTTATCTACCTGCACTGCTTCCTTCAGTGATCTGTGTACCCGTACACCCAGATCCTTCTGCATATCAATACACCTAAGTGTTCAGCCGTTCACGGTATAATTTCCACCTGCACTTGACCTTCCAAAATGCATCACCTCACATTTGTCTGGATTAAACTCCACTTGCCATTTTTCTGCCCAGGCCTACAACTGATCTATATCCTGCTGTATCCTCTGACAATCCCCCTCACTATCCACAATCTTTGTATCATCCGCGAACTTATTAATTTCCTCCAAATCATTTACGTAGATCATGAACAGCAAATGTCCGAGCATCGCTCCCTAAGGAACACCACTAGTCACAGCCCTCCATTTCAAAAAGCATCCTTCCACTGCTACCCTTTGTCTTCTTTAACTAAGCCAGTTCTGTACCCATCTTGCCAGCTCATCCCTGATACTATGTGATTTCGCGAACAAAAACAGAAGTTGCTGGAAAAGCTCAATAGGCCTGGCAACATCTGTGAATAAACAATCAGAGTTAATGTTTCAGGTCCGGGGACCTTTTACCTTTTCGTACCCGGCTGCCATGAGGGACCTTGTCGAAGGCTTTACTGAAGCCCATGTAGACAACATCAACCATTTTTCCCTCATTAATCATCTTCATTACCTCCTCAAAAAACTTGGTCAAGTTAGTGATGCACGACCTCCCTCGCACAATGCCATGCCATCTATCACTAAGAAGTCCATTTGCTTCCAAATTAATATAGACCTTGTCCCCGAAAATCTTTTCCAATAATTTATCTACTACTGAAGTGAGGCTAACAGGCCTGTAATTTCCAGGATTTCCCTGTTACCCTTCTTAAACAATGGGACAATATTGGCTATTCTCCCGTCCTCTAGGACCTCACCTGTGGCCAAAGAGGATTTCAGTTGCTCCCTGTGACCCTGAATGTCATAATGACACCATTTTCACAGAATGCTGACCTTCAGCAAAAAGAATGCTTACAGAAAGAAGGATTCATCACAGCATGGAGACTATAATAAACTATTCTTCCTCATCTTCCTCAGCCTGTCAGAAGACTTCTATTCTGTTGAGCACCCATCGCCCTTCAACAACTTTCCTCTGCTATCTATGCCTGCTCCTGCAGTGTCCCACTCCACTTGCATTCCGAATATTACATTCCTGTACTTATTCACTGTGACAATTTGTGACAGCTAGCTTCACCAAGCCAAAACCAGCTGCTCTGGCTCCCTGAGCTCTAATCTTGCTCTGTTGCATCAAGTAAATATTGCTTGTGCCTTTCTAATGCACACTGTCACAGTTGTAAGAGGGACAGTCACTGGTTTTGTTTTGATGAAAGTTGCAGGGAACTTGGAAGAAGCCTGTGAGCATGAATGCCTCAGAACAGTTCTTGTCTAATCCCATTACATTCTAATTAAAGCATAAATATTAGTGGTGTTTCTCATTGCTGCCAGATTTGCTGTGAGTTTTGAGAAGTTTCTATTTCATTTCAGATTTCCAACATCTGCTCAGTCTTGCATTTCCATTTCCATCTAGGCACATGGAGTCAAAGAATAGAATTAATATTTGAGGTGGATGCTTTAGGAAACTGCAGCAGGGAAAAGTCATATGGACAATGAAATCAGAGAAAGTAAGAACTGCTGATGCCGGAGTTAAAGATAATATCATGTGAAGCTGGAGGAACACTGCAGGCCAGGCAGCATCAGAGGAGCAGAAAAGCTGATACTTCGGGTCGGGACCCTTCTTCAGATTTTCTGAAGAAGGGTCCCGACCCAAAACATCAGTTTTCCTGCTCCTCTGACGCTGCCTGGCCTGCTGTGCTCCTCCAACTCCACATTGTGTTATTATGGACAATGAAATGGCTGTATCTGGTCATGCCTATTAGGACCATGGCGAATTAGAATGTCAGAATAATTGCCTTTGAATTGTGCCATTCGACACTTTACTGAGCAGGCAGCTTAATAAGCCTGATGAAAGACAGTTCTATCAGCAATCAGAATCTAGGGTGTTGCACTGAGATGACAGCCCAGATTACATACTCCAAGCCTTACACCCACAAATTTGTTACTCAGAGACTATGAATCAAACCAAACTGACATTAAGGGTTCCCCACTGGAGAGAAACACAGGGCTCAATTTTGAGCTGTAGCTGTGGGTGCTGAGTGGGCAGTTAGAAACTGAAGCTTTCTAACAATGAACAATGAAGTGGAATCAAGAGTAACATTTCAGAATTTGCTGATATCACCAACTTGGGTCACACATTGCACTCGGTGAGGGTGGAATACCCATCAGTACATCTCTCCTGCTACTCCAGAAACATTATCTTCTGCAAGGGCTCCCAAGCCTCAGCATCTGGAATCCAACTGAGCAGAAATTGTAGCATCTTCTGGGCTCCCAGGGACTCTCCCTGCAGTCTCTTATTCTGCCATCTGATCTTACTCAGTTTTGCTGTGTGAGACTTCAGGTGAATCCCAATATCTTCAGTCCCCCCACAGGAGGTGTGAGTGTCTGAACTAGCATCTGGTCTGTCTGACTCACATGATACTGTACCCTCAGAGTATATAATCACCAATGAAGAGTGATTGTTCCCCTCCAACACCATCTCCTGAGGGAGACTCAATGGCCCTGAAGTGGATTAAAGATGTGAATGAGAACTGTCAAGGTAAGAATGTCAAGGTCACTATGCACATCATTTGATGATGAGATCAACAAGAGTAAATGTTGTAAGTGTTATGTGGCTGTGAAATATTTAGTTCTGTCACGAGTTGTCTGCTAGATGCTTCCCCCCCGCCCCCCCATTTTCATCTCTGATAGCCAGGGACACCAATACTTTGCTTATCTCCCATACCCCTTCCTCTTCATCCTCACAGTCAGTGAGGGGGCAGCTGGAAGACCACTGCCCATTCCCTGCCCCTCCCTGGTATTCTCTCCACCCTCTAGAGAAGGAAGGAAGACACCCGTGAGTACACTGAAGAGACCTTTGCCTGTAATCTTCTACTCAAAAGGCTCACACCATAATTCTCTGGAGTTTACATTGGAAAGTTTACATTTGTATGGCAAGAGCCATGGTAGCTCTACAAGACATCAGAAAGTCCCAGTTTTGAGAGGGGTCTATTAAAGGATGCCTGGTGAAGTTACTCATCAGATAGCTGGCACGGGTTCTTTTTTCAGACTAAGTCTTTGATACACTTTGGATTTCTAAACTTTGGTTTAATACAACAAAAAAATTAAAATCATTCAGACGAAGTGCTTTGGCAATAATAATACATGGTTCTTCCCTCAAATTAGTGAACAATGTTTGGTAAATCCCTCTTCTACCAAAAACAGTGCCTTTTAAATACTCTTCAGCAAAATCACCCCATTTTTCAAGACCAGATGAGTCACAATATCAAAACTTACTGCCCTGGTGCTTTGAGTGTCACAAAGGTAGCAGTTTGAACACTCTTGAATAATCATTTAGTTTTTTTACTTATTGCCAACTTTCAAAGTGAAAGCTGAGATGAAAGTTGGTCACAGTGAGGTCAGCAAGTTTCACCTTCAAACTTGTGATTTTGCATCACGTTATGTTTTGGTTTTTGATTGGCTGGTAATTTATCTGAAATCCTTTGAGTAATGGCCAGAGAATTCAGAAGTCCTGGTCTCATCTGATCATGCAAGATGAAGCGAAAACCACAGAGCCACCAAGCTGAAGAAAAATAAACAAGTGACGAAGAGAAAAGAAGATTGTAAAAACAAATATTGCATGTCTGGAGCATCCAAGACTTTGCAAGAACATTGTAGAGCACCTCAGGTCATAGGAATAACCTTGGAGAAGAAGGCACTGATTAGTTAGACTACAATCACATGGAGATAGAGCAAGAACAGTTAACTGTCCATTTTAACTAATATTACCTATCAGCACCCTCTTCTCATGGTGTATAAAATGGTGTCTTTTCTTTTTCATCTGTTTCTTGCATCCGAATTCTGATATATGCAAAACAAAAAGCTCCAACATCTAGACTCCTTTTACCAGTGTTTAACTTCTGTACTACCAAACATCTATTTAGTTACAGTTGAAAGTAGCCAAATACACCAGCAAATAGCTGACATGGAGCAAGCAATGAAACAAACTTACATTTATATCATGCCTTTAATGGAATATTGTGCTTCATGAACATTGGCAAACAAAAAGCTAAAGACGATGAAAAGAATGATGAGTGATGAAAAGTTCAGTCAGTGTGGAAGGAATAAGGAGCATTTTAAAGGGGCAGCCTAAGGGAAGGAGTTCCCAAGCTTAGGACCTAAACAGTTGACAATAGAAACAAAACACTGGAGAGAAAGAGTGAGGAATGTGGCAATGCAACGGTCAAGAAAGCACAACAATGTCTCTACTTCCTCAGGAGGCTAAGGTAATTCAGCATGTCCACAAGGAAACTTACCAACTTTTAGAGATGCAACATAGAAAATATTCCATCTGGATGCATTGCCGCATGGCTTGGCAACTGCTGTTCCTAAAACTGCAAGAAACCATAGAGAATTGTGGACATAGTCCAATCCATCACACAAACCAGCCTTCCATCCATTGATTCCATCTATACTTCCCACTGCCTCAGGGTAGTAACCAACATAATCAAAGACCCCACCCACCCCAGTTATACCTCCTTCCTTCAGGCAGAAGATATAAAAGATTGTATACGTGCACGAATAGAGTCAAGGACAGCTTCTTCTCTGTTGTTAGTAGACTTTGGGATGGACCTCTGAAATTTTAAATTTAATGTTGATCTCATTCTGTGTGCACCTTCTCTGCAGCTGAATTCTTCACTCTGTTCTATTACCTTAGTGTGCTTTGTATGGTATGATCTGCCTGCAAAGCATGCAAAACAGAACTTTTCACTGTGTCTTGGTACATGTGACAGCAATAAATCAATCCAGCAATCAAGACAAAACTAGAAAAGCTGAGGACGAAAGAGGAGAAAGAAAGAAACAGAAAAAGATTGAAGAAGGAAGACAATGAGGCTAGCAACATAAGCAGGGGAAAGTTGAACAGAAGCATTTGGAGGGAAACCACAGTGAAAGAGGAATAGTGGATGAATAAGGAGAAAGAACAAAGGGAAAGTGGGAATGCAGCAAAGAAAGGAACAGGAGGAGAAGAAAGGAGAGAGAAATTAGTAAAACAAGAGCAAGGAATGGTGCGAGTTTAACACAAGATATGTTACCTACCTTTTGTCTTCACTGATGCTGCTGAGCCTGCTATGTTTCTGAACGCATTCTGCCACAGGACAATCGCTAGCTGGCATTTTGCTGCAGAAATAAAGGTTTCTTCATGTAAGCAGGTTTTCTAAATCACTTCTGTTAATTCAAATTTATAAATTAAGCACACTCTCAGCTGATACTAGGATCTTAAATTATAAATCAACCAGGTTTCAACATGACCTTTGAAGACAAATTTCCATTTGAAGTCATCGCTTATCAGGTATTTTAGGAATGGATCCATTGTCACTGGCAAGGATTGCTGAAATAAGCATAATTGAGGCTCATCATTTTCATAGACAATCATCATTTATTAAAGAAACATGAAAAGATTCATTTAAATTGGAAACATTTCATCTTATCTTGAAGTTTTGCGGTGGCGTCCCTTAGTTAACCTTGGCAGAACCCAGACCATTAGTTTTATGTGCCATTGTAAATGAAGGTTCTTGATTTTTCTTTGTTGAATCATTTTACTTCTTTAATTTTCTTGGTGCTGTTACCTGTGCAGAACCAGGATATAGCAGATCTACTCAATTAACTATTTGCAGAGATTTACACAGTGTAGCAACAAAAAGAAAACTATTGCCAAGTGCTCTACAGATGCCAAAATTCAGATAGAATATGCAAGTGCAGCAATATGCCAGCAAAACAGTCAATGGTAGGGCCCTGGGGACTGTTATAGAACAAAGAGATCTGGGGGTACAGGTTCATAGCTCATGAAAGTGGTGTCACAGGTAGACAGGGTGGTGAAGAAGACTTTCAGCATGCTTGATTTCATCGGTCAGACTATCGATTATAGGAGTTGGGACGTCTTATTACTGCTATACGAGACGTTGGTAAGGCCACATTTAGAGTATAGTGTGCAGTTCTGGTTGCCCTACTATAGAAAGGATATGATTAAACTAGAAAGAGTGCAGAAAAGATTTACTAGGATGTTACCTGGACAGGAAGGTTTGCATTATTAGGAGAGGCTGGATAGACTGGGGCTTTTTTCCCTGGACCGTAGGAGTCTAAGGGATGACGTCATAGACATCTATAAAATCATGAGAGGCATAGATAAGGTAGATAGCCAAAAGCTTTTCCCCATGGTAGAGGATTCTAAAACTAGACAGCATAGGTATAAGGTGAGAGGGGAGAAATACAGAAGGGAATAAAGGGACAATTTTTTTCACACAGAGGTTGGTGAGCGTCTGGAATGGGCTGCCAGAAGTAGTGACGAAGATGAATACAATTTTATCATTTGAGAAACATTTGGACAGGTGCATGGATGGGATAGGTATGGAGAGATTGACCAGCTGTGCCTCAGGCCTACCCAATAAAACACACCAAGGTTTCGTGGAAGCTCGTAACACTACAATGTAGCAGTTATGTTACCGGGACAGTGACTCAAACCCTGGTCCAATAACCCTGACAACACTGTTGTTTAAAACTCACCAGTTCAGTTTAAAATTGAAATAAGATTTGCTTTCGTCAAAATTTAACTGACTCATCGATGGGCTCTTAGAAAGTAAGGTTGCTACTTATGTTCAGGCTTGTCTGTCCATGACGCTATAGTATCGCTTACTCTGACTTGAAGGAGCAAACTGCTCAGTTGTACCGAAGCACAAGAGATTGGGTGACATGGTGGCTCTGTGGTTAGCACTGCTACCTCACAGCTCTAGGGACCTGATTCAATCCTAGCCTCAGGTGACCATCTGTGTAGAGTTTGCACATTCGCCCTTTGTCTGTGCGCAGGTACTCCAATTTCCAAAGATGTGTATCCTAGGTGGATTAGCCATGGGAAATGTGTGGGTACAGAAATGGAGTAGGTATGAGTGAGATGTTCTTCGGAAGGGTGGTGTGGACTTGATGGGCTCAATGGCCTGCTTCCACACTGTAGGGATTCTATGAAATGGAGAATAGTGCCGTATTTGTGAACAATGCCCATGTTTTCTGTACATAAGAGGCAAGTCTCAGAGAGCTGAGATGTGTGCATTTGAAGACAAAACTGTTTGAAGGTTGAGTGGGACAAAACCATGAATTGGTATGGGTTAGTTTAATCTCTATTTTTCCTTCATAAGTAGCTTCCTAAATGACCTAAACTAACCTTTCAGTTTAATCTTCACAGGAAATGTATGCAATGATTGGACAAGTCAACAAAAGGAGTCAATAGATGTGAAGCTGGAAAAGCATATCATGGTCAGACAGCATCCGAGGAACAGGAAAGTCAATGTTCCAGGCCAAAACCCTCAACAGAAGGAACTACGTTACAAAAAGTAAATTTGGTAAGATTCCCGATTTTTCTGTAGTATTGTTTTGATAAATAGATGGTCAAATATATTACCATAATTCCATTGCTTATTAAATTATTTGCAGATATCAAGGCATATGGTGGATTTTGCTTCAATCCAAGATGTGTGTTACAGATGACAGCGGTACCTGGAGCTGATTTTGAAGTTGAAGGAAAGGGATGGGGTGATGATTAGTGTCGATGGACACACCTATTGATTGATGTTATACCTAAACCAAGCCTGCAGAATTCAAACATCTGGCTTACAAAAATGGCAATCAGGAAATAATAAACAATCCTGGTTCATGATCATGATAAATGGAGCATTATGTGAGCATAGACATAAATGTATGAAATAGGGACAGAATTAGACAATTCAGTCCCTCATACCTGCTCCACCATTCAATAAGATCATATTCTGTTTGTCATCTTGATCTGGTTGCGTTTTGAATTTCACATTTTCAGCTACGTCCAATGATCTTTGATTTCCTTGTCTAACAAAAATCAATGAACCAGTGATTTAAAAATATTTAATGAGCCAACTTCCACTGCCTTCTGACACAGAGAGTTTCAAAGTCGCTCAAACCTCAGACAAGAAATTTCCTCATCCCCCGTCTTGAGAGCCCCTAATTTTAATGATGTCCTCAAGGTCTCTTTAAGTATGACCTCCTTGAAGGGGTTCTCCACTTTTCTCCAACTGGATTTCCACTTGAATCCGAAGTCATTGGACTCGAAATGTTTCTTTCTCCCTAGTTGCTGCCACACCTGTTGAGTTCCTCCAGTACTTTCTGTTTTTATTCCCTACTTCTGGACTGACCCACAAGAGGAAACATCCTTCCAACATCATGTATAATTCAATCAAGTCACCCCTCTCTCTGCTAATCTTCAATGGGAACAAGCCCAGTCTGTCCAACCCTACCCTCTTAAGAAAATGCATTCATTCCAGGCATTAAGCCTCTTCTGAGCCATCTGCAACACCTTCCTTAAAACAAAAGGAAATCAGTACTGTACATAGTATTCTGCATGTGATCTTACCAATGCCCTGTATACTTGGATTTTAAGCCTAAATTTTATGTTCAATTCTTCTCAAAATAAATGATGGCATCCCATTCACCTTCTTGAATGTGCTGTGCTTGCATACCAATGTTTTGTAACACCCCTGCATCTTGAAATTCTACAGTCATTCTCTGCTTAAATAATACGCTGTCTTTTCTGCCAAAGTGAACAACATCACATTTTTCACATTATACACCATCTGTTAGACTTTTATCTACTCATTCAACCTTTCCATATCCATCTCTAACCTCCTTATGTCTTCTTCACAACACACTTTGCTATCCACTCTGAGGATTCTGAAAACTCCTTTTAACTGTCTGCCATGGTATCTCTTTTTGTATTATCCCTTAGCCTAGTATCCCAGCTCACTCTAGCTAGCTCAGTTTTCAGACCCAAGTGGTGCCCCTAATGTATGTTTCAAATACTGATCCCCGACCCAATCTGCTCTGTTCTAACCTGGTGTAAAATTCAATCAAGTTGTGGTCTCTGCTACCTCGGAGTGCCTTAACTCTGAAGCCATTGATTAATCCTGTCAATTAACATAAAACCAAGTCTTCTCTCTGGTTGTTTCCAGAATGTGGTTCTCTTAAAAAAAAATCTCAAAAACATTCTGAGCTTTTCATCTAGGCGAACGTCAACCTTTTTTTTTCCAGTTTATGTATAGACTAATGTTACCCATGATTATTGCTCTCCTGTTATCACAAGCACCCATTACATAACTTTGTTTATTTTGTCCCTCATTGTGGTTATTGTTAAGGGCCCGTAGAACTTCCCCAAATATTATTCATCTCCACCCAAACCGATTCCACATCCTGAACTTCTGACCCAAAATCATCTCTAACTATTGTACAAATGTCACCTTTCATGAACAGTTTTACCTTTCTAACTTTGCCTAGCTTCCTGTTTTCTTGAATGTCAAATGCCCTCCATATACAGGACCCAATCCTTGTAATCTTGAAGCCATATCTCCCTATTGGTTATCAGATCATATTTATTTACTTCAATATGCACTAGCAATTTGTTTACTTTGTTATGTACGTTCAGATACAAAGCCTTTAATTTTGTCCTTTTATAATCTTTGTAACTTCCTGTCGTGGTTATCAGTATATTCTCAGTTCCTTTTCTTTCTGCTTAATCCTGCCATTGTCTGATTCTCACTTTCCACATTACTATTTTCTTCTCTTAGCTTCTCTCTATTCTTTGATATGAACATCTGTCACATACCAATTATGACTCATTTGACCTTTTGTCCCAATTATTTATTTGAAACTGCCTCTACATACCCAGTTATGCAGTTGTTAAGAAGAGTGGCCCGAGCATAGTCCAGACTGTTGCAATGACCCAATGGCACAGATACACTTCCTCCAGTACTGAAGTGATGAAGTGTCTGACTCATGTATACTTATATATTTATATATTGCTGTATTGTTTATCAATTGTTATTGTTATATATTGTTATATTTATATTATTGTTACATATATATTTCTTTATATATCTACATGCAAACATCATATTTTAGAACTTGGTTTTGAAATAGTGGCATATGGGATTTGCTTACTCTTTTAAAGGTTTTTCATTTATACATAAGGTCAGTCAGTTCCAAATCCTGGCGCTGGGCAGTCAACAAATCCTTCTGAACTTTCACTCATTGCTGTAGAGAATAGCATAAATACCTCTCATTATAACATCACCCACAGCCACTAACTTTCTTGAGTCTCCCCGACTTGAATGGCTTCCTGTGCTCCTGAGCCACAGTCAGTATGTTCATCCACTCTGCACACACCCTGTGTCATCCAAATAGGTTGAGAAAAACCGAAACCTATTGGACAATTGCAGAGACTAACACTCCTGCCCTCTGAGTCCCATTGCCCCCCTTCTCGCTGTCACACCTACATTATCTTAACCACTGACCAAATCACAAGACCCTATCCTAAGTAGTGTGATTGCATCTCAATACATAGAATCCAGGTAACATTTACCTTGATGTATCACATTGTCTGTATTTCAGCCTCTAACTCATGAACTCTGGCCCAAAGCTACTCCGACTTCAAACATTTCCTGCAGGTACATTTCCCCATGAACACATAGGTATCCATAAGCTCCCAAATGCTACAACATTGATACTCCATACGTCCACCATCCTTAATGAATTATAATTAATTATTTAATTATATTATTCAGTTATTTATGTCGCTTCTCATTTACTTGTATTAATTTTATTACCCGCTAGTTCACAAAGTTAAAACTTGAGAATAATGAATACATCAACAATGTGGTTGACTCTTAGCTACCCTCTGGGCAATTAGGCTTGGGCAATAAATGTTGGCCTAGCCAGCAAACCCCTCATCCATGAAAGAATGAATAAGAAACTTACCAGAGACTCAACAAAAAGCTAGCTCCTTTCTCTGTGATAGAACAAGACTCAATTCCAGTCAGCTCCAACAAAGTGAGCTCTGTCTGTCTCAAGGTCTTTCTCTCACTCATTCCTCTAGGTGAAGCCGACTGCCTGTCTCAGGGCATTCACCTTGCCTGTTCATTTCATGAATGGATGCTATTTATCTCTCCCAATGAAATCCTGCAATGCCAGATGCTGAGACTTACCAATTTTTGGCAAAGTGAAAAAGCCAGGTTTGGTGGAGTGATTGTCACAGCAGGGTTGAACAAGGGCTTGGAATTAAATACGAACGTTATGGTGTGATGTGGAGCTTCCCTGTTTGTTCAGGAGACCTTTAACAGCTCAAATACAGCTGCGGTGCTGTCAGTTTATGGCAGGGTTCACCACGGAATAGAATGCAACTCCTGCGTATGCCACCAGCACATTGAAATTTCAAGGTAATTACATGAGAAACAGGGAATAAAGCACAACACTGGAGGTCACTCATATTTCCAATCCCACTGTTGGGAATGCCATACCACTGACAAGATCCCATCCGCTGAGCTAACATTGACTGTTGGGTGGCTCGCCATAAAGATGTATCCGTTTTATTTGTATTTTTCTCAGGATTTTAGCGCGTATTAAGCTCATTAAACTGATCAGACAGCACAATGAGTGAGTTCTGTAAAACATGCCGGATTTTTCTGCAGCATCCTGCCAGAATGAGCTTTAGGGATTGATGAGTGCAACCTGTAGACAGGCCTTAAGTCTATTCCAGTGCTGTACACAAACAGAAACAATTTCAGGAGGAATTTCTTGTCAGTCTAGAAATTACTGCTATCAATTTTATAACATGAAGCTTTATTGAGATTCCAGCAATTCCTCACCTTTCTCTTTTAACAGAGTTTAAAAGGAAGGTTTACTGAAGGTTTATTTACTGTTATAAACATCTTACACTTAACTCAAATGGCAAGGTCAGCTCTTAACATTAGTAGAAAGTCGTTGCTTTGTGCATCTAACTATTCACTGCTTAATAAAAGGTATAGTTTCATGGAGTTTTGCACTTCGTTTCATTTTAAATAGAACATAGGAAGCTAGACAGAGGTAATCCTTCTTCTCACTCTATCCACCAGCCACAACAACAGTTTCTGTCTAGGAATGGGTGAAAGCTTAGACTATCTCCTCATCTTAACTCAGTAGCACCATTGTATTACCCACACTAAATCAACCTATGTCAGTGAACTTAACACAGAGCAAAGATTGAACCTGGGACATTCCTGTTCCACATGGTCCATCAGCTCATTGGATCAATTTGCCTACGTTAAGAAGATTGTTCAGACTCTAGGTTTCTCATTACTAAATTTGGTCCTTATTTTAAAATATCATTGTCAGTTTGGGGAAGGTGAATATATTTATATATATTGCAGGCAGCTCTGTATGTTTTGCCAGCTTGAGAACTGTTTATGGTGATATCATTTACTTGCATTGCTCACAATCACTGCTCAACTATTTTGCTTATCACAAAGGCTTAGTATTCAAACTGATGTGTGAGATGGAGCTGCAAAAGATATATGAGCATGGAATGGCCTACAAGTGGTAGGTGATGGATGGGGTGGAGTTACCTTCATGAAGTGCTGGGATAGTAGACCTGCTCTTATTATGGATTGAGAGTGATAGGGAGAAATCTTGCTGCAGGTAGAGATGGCATCTCATTGCAAGATTAAAAAAATAGAAATTGATTCACTCCAAGTTGTGGTCTCATTGGGTGGTTTTAATATTTGGAAATAACTGGTGCGGAGGAAAGGCATGTCTTTTAAAGTTCCTAGCAATAAGACATACTCAGTTTATTTACAGCTGATCCCATGTCTATCTAATGCTCTAAATAATAAATATCATCCTTAAAAGGTCCTTCTCTGCCATTTGATGTGATTTCCTGGGCTGGTTGAGAGTTTGTGCCTGAACTTACACACATAATGCATGATTTTTGAAGTGGTTACAATTTCCAGAGCCAAGTTTTCATGAAAAACTCCAACAGAAAGTCGACTTCGAGAAGCAATTATTAAATGAAAATAATGGACTTGGACGTGATCCATTGGGCTCGTCTTTCCCAATTCATGTAACGCGTTATTATTTTACCAGAACATTTGCTGAGCATTTGAAAATGCAATGTTTCAAACTTTGAGCAAATTGCTGAAGGTCACTTTCAACTTCACCTTCATTTACACTAGCCGACAGCGTGCTGTGAATATAAGATGTTGAGAGGAAGAAAAAAAAATCAAAGGCTCAGGGCAACAGTAAAACACTATACAGCAAGAAGTCTGACGTCAAGAACGACGATCAGTCAAGGGTATTAGGAAGGAAATGTGAGAGATAGTGGCAAATTGTGACATTATCTTTTGGATATGGTAACAAAGTGTCCAGAATCTTCACTGAGGAGACTAAATTATGGAGGAAGAATGCACTTGATCCACCAAAGGAAAGCCGACTGATCTTTTTTTCATTTCATGCTGTATTTTTTGAGTTGCTTGTGTGGATTCTTGGTGAAGATTACTGTCCTTCTGCTTTCTATACATCTCCAGAGCACCGCACCAAAGCACAATTCTTAGCCCAGGAGTTAATGACACTTCTCATTCACAGCTCACCTCACAGATTTTGGTCTCTAGACCTTCAATTTCTTGCTAGGTTTGCAATTACACAGAATCTGAGACACCATGGGGGGTGAAATTGACATAGCCAACCTGATGGGAAATTCAACTCTAACTTTACATTCTGCTGAATTTTTATCTACTTTGGGGAAAAAGGTGTAAAAGATGCATTCCACTGTTCTCAGTTTGCTGCTTGGTTCCATTAAATTAAAATGCCCCCCGTGCATCAGAACTAAGTAAAATCAATTTAACTGCTTAAAGCTTGTGGCTGCCCAAGATTACACCCAGCAGAATAAAATTTTGTTAATTTTCTGTATTCTTTATTGAAGTAAAAATCACCATTTTAAAATGATTCGCCTAAATAATTTGAAACTCATTTTCCCCTGGTCAATTATGATGATGAGGCACCTTGGAATGGGTTCATTCTGAACTCTCCCCACACATCGTGGCAGATAATCTGCAGCAATGGCTGGTTCTCTAAAGTTACTGCCAATCTCCCAATACTGCAGTGAAAGATCAAGTGATCTCCGTGCAAATTGCAGGCATTAGGGTTACATCTTTTACAAAACTGTCTCCTTCAACTTCAGTGGTGGTTGGATAAATCTGCCTTTTTCATCTCCTTTTATCTATTGAGTTAATGTTGTCTTCTGCTTTCCTATTATCCTGCCTTCAGAAGCTGTCAATCACTGTCATCTCAGAGCTTACTTGCTTCTGGTTTGTAACAGGTGCTATGACTAAGCAACACACCTAAAGGTACAAGAGTAATATTCACCAGTCTCATAGCCACTGTGAGAAACAAGGCTTGAATGGCTAAAATGTTAAGCCATTGAAACTATATGCTGTGACTGTAAATCCAAGCACTGCCCATGTTACTTAGGCTAGGAAGTCAGCATCTGTTAAGACCATAAGAACATCAAATGCTGGAGTTGAAGTAAGCCATTTGGCTGATCGAGTCTGGTGTACCATTCAATAAGATCATGGCTGATCGGATAATCCTCAACTCCTCTTTCCCATCTTTTCCCCATAACCCTTGAATTGTTTGCCGATCTAAAATCTGTCAAGATCAGCCCTAAACATAGTTAATGACCCACACTGAACAACCCTCCACAGAATGATGAGCCTCTGAGAGAAGAAATTCCTCCTTATCTCCGTCCTAACTGGGCGAACCTTTACTCTGAGGCTATGGCCTCGGTGCCACAGTCTCCCACATGGACTAACAACTTCTCTACATCTACCCTGTTCAAGACCCTAAGAGTCTTTGATGGTTCAGTAAAGTCACCTCTCATTCTTCTCAACTCCAATGAGTACAGGCTCAACATACTCAATGTACCCTCATAAGTAAATCTCTCCATATCCAGGAGTGAACTTTATCAGCACTGCCTCTAAAGCCAGAATATCTTTCCTTTGATAGGGGGACCAAAGTTGTTCACAGTATTCTGCATGTCGTCTGACTAATGTCTTGCATTGTTTTGTGAAGATTTTCCTATTTCTATCATGAGTCCCCTTTGAAACAAAAGCAAGTACTCTATTTGTCTTCCCTATTCCTTGCTGAACTTGTGTGCTGACTTTTTGTGATGTTTATGCAAGGATTCCCAAATACCTCTGTGTTACAGCCTTCTGCAGTCTTGCTCCATTCAGGTAATATTCAAATCCTCTAGTCTTCTTGTCAAAGTACATAACCTCACAATTTCCCTGTCAATCTTTTGCTCAGTCATTGAGGCTGTTTATATCCCTATGTAGACTCTTCATGTCATCCTCACCACTTGTCTCCCCATCTCTGTTTGTGTCAATTACAAACCTGGCTGTAATAGATTCACTTTCCTCAAACAAGTTAGTAATATATATTGTTAACAATGGTGGGCCCAGCTGTGACTCCTATGGCATTCCACTAGTTATAGTTTGCCATCCTTAAAATGCTCCCCTTATCTCAACTCTCTGTCTTCCATGAGTTAACTAATCCTCTACCTATGCGAATATGCTACCTCCAGCATCAAGGATTCTTATCGTATTATGCAGCTTAATGTGTGGTATCTTGTCAAATGCCTCTGGAAATCCAAATATATTACATCTAGTGCATCCCCTTTATCAATCAAATTGTCTCAAAGAAATCTCACACATTTATCAGGCATGATTTCTCCTTCATGAAGCCATGCTGTTTGAACTTGATCACATTATATTCCTAAATGCTCTGCTATTACATTCCCTATAATAGACTCTATCATTTTCCCAAGAGTAGATGTTAAATTAATTGGCCTATAGTGCCCATGGATGCGTAGGCTAGGTGGGTTAACCATGGGAATTGCAGGATTACAGGGATAGTGTGGGTCTGGGTGGGATGTTTTCAGAAGATCACTGTGGACTTGATGGGCTGAATGGACTGCTTCCACCCTGTAGGGTTTCTGTGATTCCATGATTCTATTCTACAGCGATTGTTTTTGTCATCTTGCCCTTTTTAATCAGGATATTACATCAGCAGTTTTCAATCTGCTTGGACGTTTCCAGAATCTTGGGATTCATTATTTGGGCAGCCAATTCCTTTATTACTCTAAAATGCATTCCCTCTGGTCCGGGGAACTTAATGGAACATTTTGCCCCCCTAGTACTTTTTCTCTTATGACAGTTGTGTTTATTTCCTCGTTTTCTTGTGATCATTTAGTATTTGTGCAAAGCTCCTAATATATTTTATTATAAAGACTGATACAAATCATTTATTCAACTCCTCTGCCATTTGCTGATTTCCCATTATTGGCTTCCCAGCATCGTTCTCTCAGGGTTTTATGTTCATTTTGGCTTTTCTCTTATATATATTCATTATGTGAAGAAACTTTGATGCTCATCTTGATATTACTTGCAAGCTTACTTTCAAAGTTTATTTTTACCCATTTTCTTTTGGTTGCCTTTCATTGGTTTTCAAAATTTTCCTCATCCTCTGTCTTACCATTAATTTTTCCTGCATTTTTAATTTAATGTAAATTTGATACTATCCTTAATTTCTCTGGTTAGCCATAGTTGGCTGATACCCTCCCCGGACCCCTCCTTTCTCACTGTCAGCCTGGGCAAGTGACATTTGTGCCACACAAATGCCAGGCTATGACCATCACCAATCAGAGACAATCTAACTACCGTCCCTTGATATTCAATGGTGTTACCATCACTGAATCTCCCACTTATCAACATCCTGGGGGCTAACATTGACCAGAAAATCAACTGGGCTCACCACACTAACACAGTGGCTACAAGAGCAGGCCAGAAGCTGGGAATACTGCAGCGAGTAAATCACCTCCTGACTCCTCAAAGCCTGACCCCCATCTACAAGGCACAAGTCAGGAATGTGATGGAATACTCCCCACTTGCCTGATTGAGTGCAGCCCCAACAACACTCAAGAAGCTTGACACCATCCAGGATAAAGCAGCCACTTGATTGGCACTACATCCACAAACATTCACTCCCTCCACCCCTGGCGCTCAGTAGCAGCAGTGTGTACTGTCTACTAGATGCACTGCAGAAATTCACCAAAGATCCTCAGACAGTACCTTCCAAACCCACAACCACTTCCATCTAGAAGGATAGGGTC
This sequence comes from Ginglymostoma cirratum, assembly GCA_024137785.1. Classification (NCBI taxonomy): domain Eukaryota; kingdom Metazoa; phylum Chordata; class Chondrichthyes; order Orectolobiformes; family Ginglymostomatidae; genus Ginglymostoma; species Ginglymostoma cirratum. Next base: position 30,349,853 of record JAHRHZ010000087.1, read on the forward strand.
ATCAGATATATGGGAACACCACCACCTCCATGTTTCCCTCCAAGTCGCTCACCATCCTGACTTGGAAATATATCATTGTTCCTTCACTGCCTCTGGGTCAAAATCCTGGAATTCACTCCCTAATGGCATTGTGGCTCAACCCACAGGAGGTGGACTGCAGCGATTCAAGAAGGCAGGTCACCCCCACCTTCTCAAGGGCAACTAGGGATGGGCAAGAAATGCTGGCCACCCAGCGATGCCCACATCCCGCAAATGAATGGGAAAGAAAGCAATCTTTGCTGTGACCCATACACATTTTCTTAAATATCTGTCATTGTTCCACAACCATCTTTACTGCTGAACTCCTTTTCCAGTCCATTCCAGCCAAATCTGCCCTTATTCCTTAGTAATTGCACTTATTTAAATTTACCCCAGTTGTTTCTAACCCAAGATTCACTCTCATAAACTGAATGCTGAATTCTACTGTATCATGGTCACTGTTTTCTACGGAATCTTTTACCCTGAGATCATTTATTAAACCAGACTGATTACCAGGTCCGAAATTGTCTGATTCCTGGTTGGACCAACAACACATTGTGTTTTGAAACTGGTTGGAATACATTCTATGAATTCTTGCTCATGGCTGTTTCTACCAATTGGACTATCCCAATCTATTAGAAGTCACCCGTGATTAAGGTACAGCCTTTTTTACATGGCCTCATTATTCCTTTTGTTTCTACCCTGTTGTATAGCTACAGCAAGGGGCCTGTAGAGTACTTCCACTAGTGTCTTCTTTCCTTTTTAATTCCTTACCTCATTCCATATGGATCCTGCGTGTGCCGATCCAAGATCACTTCTTGCTATCACATTGATTCCATCCCATTCCAACAACGCCAATCCACCACCCTTTCTTTCCTGCCTTTCCTTTTGAAAAGCCATATACCTCTGAATATTTACAGCCTTAATCTCCTCATAACCATGTCTCTACCATGGTTATAAAATCGTACACATTAACCTTTATTTTTGCTGTTAATACATATAAATAAAGAGACGTTTCTTTCACCATATTTTCCCCCTTTGACCCCATTTGCTGCTGTTTTTTCTGTATTTTACACTCACCCCCTTCCCGTGCCACTCGGGGTAGAAAGCTCAAGTTCTACTCCCTCATCAGAGAGAGACAACTGGCATGGTTATTAACCTGAGGGTCACCACATCTCAGCTGAGGGGCGAGGTTGAGAAGGTATAATATTGATGGCAACCTCAGCCTGATATAAAAATTGAACTTGTGCTATTGACACTATCCTGCTTTGCAAACCAGCCCACTTAGCTACCAACACCAGTTTTAGTTTCCAAATAGTTGCCCTGCAATGCTGCCATGTCTTTTACTTTGAAGGCCTACACTTCCCCTCTCTCAAACCCTCCTCCTCCCTCTAGTTAGTCTAAAGCCCTCTCTATAGCCCTAGCTATTTGAGTTGTCAGGACACTGGTCCTAACATGATTCAAGTGAAGCCCATCCCTCCAGAAAAGGTCCTCTCTAAACCCCGTACTGGTGCCAGGGCCCCATGAACTGAAACCCATTCCACCCCACACCAGTCTTTGAGCCACACATTTCACTGTGTGACATTGTTTATCCTGTAGCATTTTGCCTGTGTCTCAGGTAGCAAGCCAATTTTATTGTCTTGAACATTTTGTGCTTTCAAAACAATTTGTTCCTGTCTCTCAGCAGAACGTCCTCTCTAGTCCCACCAAAATCATTGGTATCAACATGGACAATGGCTACTAGATTGCTTCCCTCCCCCTCTGAGTCCTTTAAGATAGCTTTCTAATCAACCTGTTTGGAGATGTTACTGCATGCCTCTGGAGCAAGTGAAACTTGAACCCGGGTCTCATGGTTCAGAGGGTGGGACACTGCCACTGTGCCACAAGAGGGCAACTCCCAGAGACGAGCTTATTTGTTTTCTAATCAACTTGTTCAGAGATGTTATTATTCACCTCTAGAGCAGGTGTGACTAGAAACCAGGGACACTACCACTGCACCAAAAGCCCACTTTCCAAGTCCTTTAACCCTGACATTGGGCAAATATCATAGCCTTTAGGACTCCCACTCATGTCTGTAGAGAACAGGATCTATCCCTCTAATTGTACTGCCCCCATCATAATCACATTCCTATTTCCTCCCTCCATTTGAATGGCCTCCTGTACCAGGGTGCCATGGTCAGTTTGCTCATCCTCCCTGCAGTGCCCACTCTGGTCCACACAGCTGTCAAGAGCCTCATAACTGTTGATCAATTGCAGTAACAAAGGCTTGTCAAAAGCAGCCCCCTGTGACCTTAGACATCAGTCCCCTTCAGTCACACCGACCTGTCCCTTGTCACAGGTCAATTGTGAAGTCCCTTGCCTGAAGAATGTGAATGCCCCTGGAGGAAAGTGGCCAGGTTAACTACCCCCTTCCCTGACGTGCCACAATGTCAGCAGCTCAGACTCCAGCTTATCAACTCAGATCTGATGTTCCTAGAGCTGAAAATACTTCCTGTAGTTGTAGATCGCACTGGTGCCCAGCAGCTTCCATTCTGCTATCACTGTTATATTTGATCAATTCATTAACTAGTTACTCTAGCATCCCGGCTCTTTACATTTTATTGTCATTTTAAAAGGTAAAAAAACAACATCTGGATCAATCTTATAGAGAGCCAGCTATTTAAGAAAGCAGGGAAGAAAAACACCGGAGACCTAAACACAAACTCAGGACTTTACTTTAAAGACTAGAAATATTCACCATTCTTTCGCTGCACTTACAGAATCCCTACAGTGTGGAAGAAGGCTATGCAACCCATCAAGTTGACACCAGCCTTCTGAAGAGTATGCCATCAGACCCACTCCCCTACCCTATAACCCTGCATTTCCTATTGTCTAACGAACCTAAGCTGCACATCCCTGAACATTATGGGCAATTTAGCATGGCCAATCCACCTAGCCTGCACATCTTCAGGCTGTGGGAGAAGACCAGAGCACCCGAAAGAATCCCACGCAGGCACGGGGAGAATGTGCAAGCTCCACGCAGAAGGTGGTCTGAGGCCAGGATCAAACCCCGATCCCTGGTGCTGTGAGGCTGCAGTGCTAACCACTGAGTTAGCACGCCGCCCATCAGCTTGTGATTCATCATATCACTCTGACACTGCTGTTCGGCATCTTGATCCAAAACTTTTATTCTCGCCCACGCATCTGCTGTTTTGGAGTATTTACCTTTCGAAGAAAACCTGAATTACATCATTTCTAGCCCTCTTTGCAGCAGATTTCCACTTTGAACAAAATCCCAGTTTTACTCACATGACTTTTGTCTCACTCCGGCAAAATCTCTTTCACAGTCTGTCCTCTTTACAACATAAAACACCCTATCCTGATAAGGACCCGCTCAGAATCACTTCTTACCTACAGTTATCAGCAACTCATTGAGACCAAGGATTTTAAGTGGATTGGGTAATAACTACTGCTTTTAATTAGACTATGTAACCTTAAAGGCTATTGCCCAATCTGAATTTAAACTCCAAGACTGAACTTGGAAAACATATGCCAATAGAGTTCCCATGTTGAATAAAACCCCAGTTTTACTCTGTTGGCTATTGTCTCTCTCTCTGACAAAACTCCTCTCACGTTGACTGTGTTCATGGGATGTGAGTGTCACCAGTTAGGGCATCATTTATTCCTCATCCCTAATTGCCCAGAGGAGTTCAGAGTCAATCTCATTGCTGGGGTTGGAGTACATGTAGACCAGACTGGGTAAAGACGGCAGATTTTCTTCCCTAGAGGACATTGGTGAACCAGAAGGGTTCGCTGATGGTGCATGATGTTGTCTTTGATTTGCGTTTATGCTTTGCCAAAAGTACTATCATTGGCTGGGCTCAACCTTCTGTATTATCTCTGTTCATCAATAAAAGGGATTATTCGGTCATTATCTTGTTGCTGTTTGTGGGGTGTTGCGTCCTTGTTTCGAACATTACAACAGTGCTGACGCCAAAAGCACTTTGTTGGTCATAAAATGCTTTGTGACAACCTAAATTCATGAAAAACATAAAAATGCAAGTGTCTCTTGATTATTTCAATGTATTTTGCGAGGAGGGTTTTGCTTTCTGACATCTGTTATGGAACAGATGGCTCATTTGGAACCTGGAACCATTCCTTCACCAAAGAAGCAGCTTTCCTTACTGTGTTTCTTTTTCTTCAAAAGTGATTTTATAGGGAAATCTACAAAAAACTTGCAGCACAAATTTTACAGTGTCACACTTAATCTGTAGTGAACTGACACCGCAAATATTTTAAACAAGGTTTTTTCTCTTTTTGTTACATTCAAAGGATACTTGTTTTAAAGTAGTCAAAAACAGTACATAGTGTTTATTAGAGATAGTAGGAACTGCAGATGCTGGAGAATCTGAGATAACAAGGTGTAGAGCTGGATAAACACAGCAGGCCAAGCAGCATCAGAGGAGCGGGAAAGCTGACATTTTGGGTCTAGACCCTTCTTCAGAAATGGGGGAG